>OY720039.1:4584898-4795650 GCA_963082485.1 Eudonia mercurella | reverse complement strand
CCGCCGTACTCAGAGACGTCAATTTACATTAATGATTACATATTACATTAGTACCTATAATTTCTCGTTCTATAAATATACTTAGGCCGACATTTATAGATACTCTTTTATAACAAAAGAGACATAGCTGCTGATGTAGTTTTGATGTTGTAATGTTTTCTTTTGAAAAAAGGTTTGTTTTTTTTAATATATTATATATTTACGGGTAAGCACAGTGCCTTGATCTCACCTGATGTTAAGTGATGATAAGGCCATTTGGTGGAAGCGCACTTCACCCGGGATCCTCAACTAGTAAGGCACTGGCTATCTTATCTCTAGCTGTCGGAACACAACAATACTACAAACATTGATGTTATGGCGACATAGGTATTTAGATGGTGGTTGGTTTTGGTGGTAGCTATGGTGGTAGATATAGTGGTTGTCCTTGACAAACAAAAACTTAAACCTTATTCATTCGACTTCTCTCTAGTTTATTTACAGACGTAGAGACTGTAAATATTATATTCTTAGGTTTTGTAATAACATCATGGGTTATCATGAGACAGAAGTTGCTGATAATTATACAATTTATTTTTTTCTCAATACTTTTATTAGTTTGTCAATGGAATCGATCTCTTGTACAATACGCACATTAATGTTATTAAATATTCAATCACCAACATTCATTGTAAAATCACAGAGTACCTATACCTACAAAACAACTATCAGTGATTGTAATCTTTGATTTTACAAATATCTATCGCGTAGTACTTAGCTACTTGTTTGCTGTGGAAATCTTTTTTATGATCTTATCAAAGACAAATATGATTTACGTACAACAACTAGGCACGACCTTGCCGTAGGTTTTTTGCCATACATCTAAGAATAACATAGGTATCTACCTAAGTATTATAGTTTTGCAACCGTCATTAAAATTGGAATTTGGAAATATTCTTTTTGTGATGATAATGATGCTGACAATGTTAAGAACCGTATTACACAGATACTCAATTTGGGATGTCTCCGTCTTTGAATATAAACTTGATTACCTGCCGTTTTTTTGAAAGCATAGGTATCGACTGCCATCATGGACTTTTTCTATGAGAGCAGCCGTTCCCGTTCCCATGATACAAAAGTAATTTCATTTAAAAAAAATCGTTTACTGATAACAATATCGCTCATAGATACTAAACTTGCAGCATCAGATTTTATATCTGACATCCTCGAAGACCATCTAAATTCCTTTACCGTTCAACCTAGAGATCAAGATTGTCTCGTGATTTTTTTTATCCTTCCGAATACTTCCGATTAGACAAATTGTCATTTCCGCTACTTCCTATGTTAATATTTAAATACTAATCCCGATATTATCGTTTCAATTTCTTTACGACCGCCAAATTGTAACTTTTATATAAATAATCAATCAATCATTTATTTATATTTCTTTCAAGTTATTTCTTTGCAGAGCTATATATATATCTACCCAGAGCTACTAGCTAGATGCTGAGCTTATTGTAACCGTTCCTATAAATCGATAGGTTAATTTCGCCGAACTATAACTGCCGTGTGACACACACACTCACAAACGCCAATCGTTTGGTGCACTGCCAGATCGGTGCAGCGCAAAACCATAATAATAACCCGACAATCGATCAAATAGTTATACACGGTTATCAGATAAATATGCCATGGACAATCACATGAACACCAATATAGTTTTACCAAAACATTATCGGCGTATAAGTCAAAATGATAAAAGATTCAACAGATTACGCGCCGACACTTATAGGCAATTTAATGTGTATGAGAATGTAATGGGTTTGTTTTATCTATGAAAGGTTTATAGCACCGTTGGAAAACTTCGCTGGTGTGTTTCCTTTAAGTTGCCTGGCTTTTCCACGTTCAATTTATGTCAGCTGAATGGTTACGACCGTATTGATTTACGCCGTGTCGGTGGTATATAAATGAATGGCAATCATAACGACAATTGTGATGAGAAGCAAGCAAAAAAATATCGATAACAACCCAGGAATGGTACTCTCAGTGTCTGTGATGAATAATAGCGACGCTATAAGTATCGCAGAAGCCTAGTTTTTGCATTCTACAGCTCAGCACTACGCCTTTTAACACTTACCGCCCTATCAATTCCGTTTTTCTTTACGTTGTTAAATATACATTGATACTTACGAATTTACTTCTGTCTTTCTCTTTTTGTTTTAGTTCTGCCTCTTTTTTGGCTTGCTGAATAAGTTGGTCTACAAATTCGGTAGCTTGCCGCAGTTTTTCTGGATCGCCTTTGAAGGCGGCGACCCTATCAGCCTGGGCTGACATATCGCTGTCCTGTATCATTTTGAGTTTCGCTCTAAAGTCAGGCACACTAAGAAACTCAACAGTCGTATGAATGGGAGGCAAGTTCCATAGCTTTGTAATGGGGTCCGGACCCTTCACTCGTGTTGTGTAGACGGTTGATTAGCGCGGGGGGTATTGTCAGTCATTATTGTGAACGACTGGGGGAGTACGCGGCGCGTGGCACGTCTGACGAGGTTTGTGTCTGACGAAGCACTGGCGGTGGCCGGTGGCGGAGTTGAGCGTCCGGGCTGCGATCATGCGCCGAAGAGAAGGTTACTCTCACACCGAAACGAAACGTAATAAAGCTCCATTGGTCGTACATTGGCGTGTGTAGCTGAGGAAAGGTGAAGCGTTTAGCGTGGAAATGATGCTGTGTACGTTGAACGAGCGAAGTGTACTGTGGAACAATTAAGATAATAGTAGGGCGTGCGTACCTTCTCTGTACAGTCACGTACACTGATATGTTAACTATGACTCCGCGAGTTATTTTGTTACCTTTTGCAGGCTTTTTACTTCAAAATAGATGCCTTTGCATTTTGCTGATGAGGAATTACCCGACTTGAAAAACTATCACATAAGTAATTAAAACAAATCATATAATTGTGTTATCACAGCAGTAAGTAGTTACAAAAACTATGAAGTATCTTATCAATATGATCTAGGTACCTACATATTGAACAAAATTGACACTTTTAAAGTATTCTAGAAAGATTTTAGATTTTTAGGATACTGTCTGTAGTTTCTTTCTTCTACCTACGTACATACTTCGTACAAACACAAACAAAACAAAATATAAAACTAGCCTAGTGTGAGTTTTGTTTACTATCCGTATTCATTCGATTACGTTTACGAAAACGATAATTAGCATGGCATTGAAGCAGCGCCTCCTGGCGACATACGAGAAAAAAAATTTTGCCATACACATTCTCGTTTTCGTTAACGTGATCGAATGGCGAATGAAACTCATACTTGACACCCTGTACCTTATGGTTATTATTTAAGTGAAGTGAAATGTAAAAGTGGCATACATATTGCTGCACGTGACTGTACAAGATTAGCCCTAATCACGGTTAAGCAACGGTCACGATGTGGCATCTCGCGGAGTCGCTTCTGTCGGATTAGAGTCTCGGGAGTTCCTAATGCTTTTAAGGATAGGATGCTTTCAAACTTGAACTTATTGGGCTATCTGCCACATATCAGGTGGAGTCAAAAGTACCTAAGTACTTAATGTCTGAGATTATAATAACCTAAAGTAACTAAAACTAATACAAAACTAAAATATGGCGTCAAAAAATTCCTCCGCGTCGCAGTCGACTGGTAAAGTACCCAAGAGAATGGCGGCATTGCCACGTTAAATGGCAAGTGGTTTTTGGGCCATGGGAAGTGTCAACCAGCCGTTTGGAGATGTCATTAAACAAAACATGAGCATTCGGACCCCACGGCCCGAGGGTTTCAACCCCAAACGGCTCGAAAATATAATTACCGATAAGGTTATTATACTTTCGCCGCTTGAGGTTTTCTGCAGCCGCAGCAGCAGCACCAGCACAGCACGCAGTGCTAGGAAGATGGGATGGCGCAAGAGTATCGACACAAGTTGCATCCCACACTAAAGGCCTACCCAACTTCCAAGGAAATAAAGACATACTTGGGACCTTGATATGCAGGCGTCAGTACTTATACCTATACACCGTGACTGGCTAGACGACAGACGCGTTAAAGGAGGTGTATAAGAAGCCGATATCTGTTCCATTAAAAATAAAGAAACACCACTTTAATTTTTTACTTTCTTCCTAACTGAAATGGTCTTTCTGTTTATTTACAATTTACTACGCGGGCGAGCGAAGCGACTAGCGAGGCGTTGTCCGCGCGTGCGGTTGACCTTACTCGTGCGTGTAGTACATGCGAAATGCAGATTGTTCACTTTTTTTAAATTTAAAACGCGTAATAACTCGCGTGTTTTAAAATTTGCTATAACCTTTTTTAACTAAAAGTGATGTAGGTAAGTTACTAGTATACCTCCTTAAACGCGTCCGTCGTCTAACCTGTCACAGTGTATACAGACGCTTGCACATAAACCGATCCAAAACTGTCAAAGGAGAATGACCAAAACCAGGCTATTTTTTTCTTAACTTGTGTCTTAAGCATTTATGCATAAAAACATCTCCTAAATTATGGTCATATTTAATATTTAAAAATTCAGTATAAAGAATGCGGGGTTTCAAAATTATTATAAACAAATGCTGAACTGATTAATAAAGTGAATATGATTATATACTAAAGTTTGTTCTATGATCAGCTAAAAATAATTTGTTCTTGTTTCTAGAAAAAACACCGAAACATTATTTTATTTGGTCCGTAGCATCGATGTATAAAATCATCGATGCTATAACGTCGATTGCCTAGAATAATATTTTCGATCAAGTTATTCTATAGGTACTACTTGTACTTATCTATTTCTTAAAGATGCATTGGTTTAGTAATAAGCTAATAAGTATTAAAAAAATATTTAAATAAATTCATAAGACTTGATATATTTACTACCTTTACTTATACATTTTAAATAAGTAATTTTTGACCAATCAATACAGTTGTCATAACTTCAAAATACCTAAATACTAAAAGTAAAGATTGCTACGAATTCCCGTTTAAAATTAATCTGAAATTTTTTCTTTATAATCCAGAACAATTTTATTATTGTTTACTATTTATTTCATAGTTAGGTACGCAAAATAAGCCTAACTTCCTTAATAAAATAGTCATTCTCCTTTCTTTAACAAATAATTCAATCATATACCCTAGGTAGGTACATAGAGTCCCAAAAGTCTATTGAACTCGGAAATTTTGACCATTTGTGGTAATTAGTCTGATGTGAAGGCGTGCGTGTGTACTAGTTAACATTTTTAAATAATGCGATAAGCGGTTAGACCACATCCAGTCGGAAACCCAGAGGCATCGGGTTTAATTTCCAGCGGGCAGGACGTGGACGCGGTGTGGTATGTCATCTAGTAGGCTTTAAGATGGCGGACATCTTAGCTTTGTTCGCAAACTCTCGACCAAATTAAAATACCTCGAGTACCTATCCCCATACTTCAGAAGGAACTAAGCCGTTAGTTGCTTTTTTGATCTCGTAAGGTAAAATTACATGTATATTTTTAATTTAATTTCTTACTAACTGACCCGGCGGACTTCGTACCGTTTGACAGTTTCCATCAGTTTCATCACCATTGAGTTAAATATATATCAATGGTTTCCATGAGAACAAAACAATCAAATCATTTTGTATTGGCAAATTAAATTGTCGTTTTTAGTATTTTATTTAACATCATACATACATACATACATACATACATACATACAAACATACATACATACATACATACATACATACATACATACATACATACATACATACATTCATACATACATACATACATACATACATACATACATACATACATACATACATACATACATACATACATACATACAAAGGTTCCGCCTCTTTATAATATTAGTATAGACGAGTAAGCACTTGACTTTTATCTCACCTAATGTTATGAAAAGGCCGACGAAGCTGGACGCGCACTTCACTCGGAAGTCTTGACTACTGTGGCACTGGCTAGGTATCTTAACTCTAGCTGCCGGAACCCAACAATACTTTTAACATTGATGTTATAGCAACATATTTAGATAAGATTGTGGTATGTTAGGGCATGGCGTACAAACAAGCCCTACCACCAACAAAGGCTGCGTTTCCGCCAGAGATGTGCGAGGTAGCTAAGCGGTGTGCGAGGTAAATATCCACCAATAGGATTCCTTCATTGGAATGGCCTGACCTTCCCATGTGCTATATTCATCTGGAAAGACCTGTGGTGGGACGCTTTATCGTTGATGATGATAAAAATATCAAACTGAAATTATATTTACCAAGGAGGAAGAAGTTTGAACTAATGTTCTACAACTTGCCTTAGAGCATTAAACCAACTTACCTTTGGTTTAATGCTCTAAGAACTTACCTCATAAACAAATCACGACTTTCCGATACGCATGACAATTGATGAATTGTTTAGAACGCATTCTACACTGCTTCTTCGCATGTGACCTCCTGATTTATCCTCTTAAGTGAAGCAGCATTGGTTAGTTGGTAATATAGTCTCTGAATAGCGTAGTCTTTTGGTGCGCTGTTTATGCGATGCGCTATAATAATACAAACGTTTATCTCATTCAGGTCAGACGAGGAACGTTTCATTTTATTAAAGGAACATTTGTTAAACACGTTAGCGATACTAGTAACGAACAAAGAAAATGCGAGGTTAAAACGATGAAAGTATTTACCAACGTACTATTTCGGTGTAGTTGGTGGTAGGGTTTGATTTAAGTCCGCCTGGCTAGCTACCACCATCTTATCTAAATATGTCGCCCTAACGCCAATGTTAGTCAGTAGCTTTGTTATGTTTCGACAGACATAGATAATTTATATTATTTTGAAATTTGCATTCAAAATGCTATTACTTACATATTTATACCTATATTTTTTTTCTTAACATCGATGAGGTTATAATAAGTATTTATTTCAGAATAATTCCATAGACTGTTAGTAATCACAATAGATCTTAAACACTAATGTTAGTTACATGAAAAAAAAAATGCACATTGAACAAAAAACAAAACGAAACAAAACCTAGCTTGGCGCACTGTATACGACCACCTACCGTTAGAGGACGGTGTGTAGTCGAACCCAATGTTTCAGCATCGGTGAGTCCCAGCGGTCAAACAACGCGATCAGGATATGGTTCGGGCTGCCCCGCAGTCGCCCCATGAGAGAGGCGCAACGCTTCCTAATGATGGCGTGGAAACCATCAACCTGCCATTCAGCAAACATTGCTGAAGCGCTGCAATAGCGAGGCTGCCCAAACAGCACCCTAAAAGCGTTGTTGTACTGTACTCTCAAGACGCTGTACGCGCGCGGTGTGTACTTCACCCACAGGTTGGAGGTATACAAGGTTTGGCCATAGGCCTTAAACAGGGTGACCTTGACCTGATCAGTACACTGCGCAAATCTGCGGGTCAGCATATTACAGCGCACGGAGAAAGCTCGGCGCTCACGCTCTATGTCCAGATTGTCAGACAGGTCTTCAGAAACCCAGTGACCCAGATACTTAAACCGATCCATTTTATTGAGAGGGGTGCCGCACATATACAATGGTGGTACACTCGAATAGAATTTTCTTCCGGCCTTAAAGATCATTATTTCACTCTTTCTCGCATTGTATCTGAGTCCTTGAGCTGTCACATAACTTTTGATAGACATTGAAAATGTAAACTTATCTACCTTAAAATGAAAACAGAGAAGACGAATGTTATGCCAACTTACCTGTCCGTCCATCCATCCATTACTCGTTCGATTTTTGCTGCGCACGCCACTATAGCTCACAAATGGCAGTTGTTTGCAACTCTTAAAAACAATAAAATATTCTTATACATTATAGGCAATATGTTATTCTGGAGTAGGAACTATATTATTGTAAACTTTCATTAAAATCCATTTTTGCGTGAAATAGTAACAAACATCCATTCTCACAAACTTTCACATTTATAATATTAAAAGTAGGGATTGCCGACGAAAACTGATGTCGATTACGATTTACTTTAAGGAAAACTATAGGTAAGTAGTAAGTAATTTGAAATTGAACAGATTAGATGGTAACACACTTTACCCGAGATCTTAACTTCTAATGTAAGGAATTGGTTATATTGCCATTAATTCTAGCTAGATTCTAGCTTTCATGTAGGTAATAGAACCAATCAACATTGTGTCCCAAGCCACTTTCATAAAAGCTTGTTACAGGGAGTACATGTACAAAATAATGAGACTACAGAAGATAAGCGCGCAACAGCTGCGCTCGGACTGTTCCTAGCTTGTGAGATCAGTGTCCAGGTAGGCTACTCTTGACGCAAACTCAATCTCAATACAATTCCAATGCGATTATTAGGTATCGATATTGTGATAAGTTTCGCAATTTCGGAACGCCCCATCTCGACAATAATTTGTTCACTCAATTTCCACGTAATTTAATTCCAATGTAGCGCTATTATCGCTTTTAAGAGTGCCATTTGATTTTTTTAGATTTGGGATTGGAAATTGATTATTGCAATTGTGTTTCAAGAGTAACCCACCAGGGCCGTCTTTAACCTATTGGAGGCCCTGGGCACTTACGGATAATGGGGTCCTTATGGTACGCTAGATTTTAGTAAAACAAAAGGAGCAAGGAGGATTTAGCAAAAGGTGTAGATAAGCAAAACTCTAGATTTATTGAACTGGTATTTTTATTTATTTATTATTTATTTGCAGCCAGATAGAGTTGCCAGTGATAGGCCCTTGGTTTATTTGAATTAAAAAGCAAAAAAGTCAATAAGTTAGTAATTCTTGTTTCGCAAAACAAATATATTTATCGGTAATATCGATTATCGGTTAGTGATCTGGCAGGAACAAGGGGCCCCATCGATTTTGAGGCCCTGGGCACTTGCCCAGAGTGTCCAATGGTAAAGAAGGGCCTGTCCGTGTCCGTGAGAGGTTTTATGTGTGTGTTCTTCGAGCGCGGTATGTAGGTATTAAGCTTTATCTTCTGGGTCTACTTATTTTGTGGTAGATGTCTCGCTACGGCCTCGTAAGTAGGTACGAGTATGTCGCATTCCCTATCCAACCATTCTATCTGCGGTTCAACATATTTTTCTAGTTAAGTGTACCTATTCTACTTGTATATTAGTGTTATCTAATCAAGTGAGGACAATATTGGTTCATTATGCAATCGAAAAGTTAGCTTACATTTTCTATCTATACTAATATTATAAAGAGGAAACTGTATGTATGTTTGCAACGAATAAACTCAAAAACTACTGGACCGATTTAAAAAATTCTTTTACCATTAGAATGCTACATTAGCGCTGAGTAACATAGGCTATATCACTGAGCAAGTAATCACTACGTTATAGGCTATATTAAAAAAAATACTAAAAACGACAATTTAGTTTTCCAATACAAAATGATTTGTTTGTTTTGTTGTCATGGAAACCATTGATATATATTTAACTCAATGATGGAAACTGTTCAAGTGGTACGATATTGGCTCACCTAAAGTTTTTACCCGAAATTGTTATTCCTACCGATTTGTAATCCGAATGATCACTCTTCCTAAAATTTTTCTTCCTATAGTTTTTATTCATACAATTTGTAGTACTTACTACACACGATGTTCATAACACTCATGTTTCCGAAAATTGTATTTAATAATATCACTAATGTAAATATATTTATACTTCTACTGTTGTTTTTCATAACGCTTTTATCCCTAAACATAATTTCCATTGTAAAGTGATGTATATTAATGTGAGAAACGCCCTAAAGTCGCTTCTGGCGCTGTGTTTATGTCAACTTAACTCGCTCGTCGCTTCGCTAACCTAAGCGAATTTATTTTTAAGTCGCTTCAAATAAAAAAGCTTTGACTTTGAATAATAGTGTAAAAGACGGTTATGTTGAGAAAATACAGGAAAACAAATAATAGTATAATAGATGTTTATTGCTACTGACATTAAGAAGTTGAATGATTCGGAATTATGAACATTAGAAACAGAGTAGTTGAAAATTGTGATTGTTAGGATGAAAAATGTAAGGAAGAACATTTTCGGAGTTCAAATTATCGGAGTTGAAAATTTAGATGAACTTTGGCGCACCCGATGTATAGTCATAGTATAGGCGTGTGTGTGTGTGTGTGTGTGTACTAGTAGGTATACGTAGGTAGGTACTACGTATATTTTTTTTTCAATTTCAATTTATTTATTCCTGATCAAAATTCATTTGTGTTGGAAATACCTACATACATGCAAAGTAAGATCATAATAAGTAAGAAGTAATATTAATACTGTGGTAATATCGTATATCCATCTTGTTGCATTACGTGCTCAAGATTCTACTGGCTGTATATCCAGATACGACGAGACAAAGTGTAGTCTGTCCTGTAGCAGCCCTAAGTTAGTTTTTTTATGAAAATTAATACATTAATATACAATTACTTACTACACATTAATAGTGTGTTACATTATGTCCATCAGGAAGTTTATTACCTATGTCAATTTATGATATAAATATTCTTTAACTGTAGCTGTGTAAAAGCCGAGGGGAAATCAATGGATGCTCATAAAGTTTCTATTGTAGCACGAGGGAACACTCCCTCCATCGCTTTAGGCCGGGTTTCCACTGACGCGGTGCTGGGCGGAGAAGTGCTTAGCGGAAATCTCCGCTCCGCTTCAATGGAAACAGCACGAGCGGAGTGGAGCAGATCTGAACGGATATTCATAATAAAAATACAGCGAAGCGATATGGAGCGAAGGACAGCGGGGCGGTGCGATGCGGAGGACAGCGGGGCGGTGCGGTGCGGAGGGCAGCGAGGTTGTGTAGTGGACGACAGAGTTGGGCGTAATCAACTACTTTTTTAATCAGATTAATAATCTGATTGAAAGTAATCTTGATTACTTTTAATCAGATTAAAGTAGTCGTGATTACTTTTAATCAAGATTAAACATATAATCTTTAATCTTGATTACAGTAATCAGTAATCTAAATTACATGATTATTCTTAACTAAGTTTATATGAATTATGGTTTAGAAATTTGCCATTAATTATCACAATTTGTGGGTATGCATCTAGAAGTTGAGTGGTTGGCTTTATTGTACTATAAATTTATACCTACTACGTAAGACGCGCGGTAAGGGTGCGGAGGACAGGGTATTGTACGATCACCGGCTAGCCAATCGCCGCGTCCGCATTGTCGATAGTCGACAAGTGCACACGCGCCATTTTGTTCAGTGCGCATCAGTCAAACGAATCGAGCTCAAGGAGACGATACGAGACGACGTAATTCTTTTATCGTACGTGATCGAGTATTTTTTTTAAGTTTAAAAGTGAGAGTACCAGAAAAATTACCATTCAGCAGATTTTTTGCGTAAAATAATTATCCTAAAAGCACAGTGTATGGGACTGATAAAAAAATAAAGTTCTTTTATTTTTTTACGTTCCGACTGTTGGTTTTATTAATCAATCAAATCAATCATAAAAGTAATCAAGATTACGATTACAGATTAATAATCATTAATCACCGATATGATTACATTTTTGATTAATTTCTGTAATCTGTAATCGTGATTGAAGATTACAAATTGTAGTCGTAATCCTTAATCGTTAATCTGATTACTTTTTGCCCATCACTGGTGGACGAATGGGAGAGCGGAGCGGCGAGGTGCGGACCGGGGTGCGGGCATAGTAGAATGAAACAAGTAGGCCATCTTCATACATACGCACCGAGCGCGGCTTGTATGTGAGCGCAGCCGAGCCAACCCGTCCGTACGCATCGTCGCACGCACACACTGACAAAGTTTATTGCTAATAATGCTGCGCCAGTCGCGACTGAGCCACGTAATGCCGCGCGCGCCTGCTTGTTTCGTCGCTGCGCCCGCCGCGCCGCTGCCGCTCGTAGGTTATATATAATTTGTGAAACGTAAGTCAACGATGGCTACAAAAAAATTCAGGAGATATTGCAGTGTTTCCGGATGTCTAAATAGCAGCTTGTCAAATCCAGAATTGTCCTTCTTTACCTTACCTACCGAACAAGAACGGTGAGTACCTCCGCCTAACCTAATTACATTATTTTGTGTTAGTTATTTACTAGGTACCGAAAGAGTTAAGTTCTGCTTCAGATTTCGTGGATTACAGAGGTAAATACATGTACCTAAGGATTTGTAAGTTTAATTTATTAGATTACACGGTACACCCTACCGTGAAAACAAGGGACTAATTAGGTACAGTCAGACTAAACACTTTGGACTTTGTACCGCTCTTATGTTGTGGGCATATGTAAGTACTAATATCGAACTGCAAGTGTTTACCGTGATGTGCTGTTGACCGTACCTACTTACCTATTGTAAGTTGTTGTGTTGTACAGTTAACAAACTACGTTTAGGTAGGTCGGGGGTTCTCTGGAATCCATGAATTCATATTTCTAAGTATGTTCTTATTTTATATGTAGATACCTATCTCATTCTAATTAAAAGCGACAGCCCTACAAGTTTAGGTGATTATCGCTTGCTCGGGGGCCGAGTCGGCCTACTTGTTTCATTCTACTATGGTGCGGGGGTGGGTGCAGGACGCCGCGCCGCTTGACTCGCGCTCAGTGCATCATAGTAGTTATCATCCGCTTCGCTTCACTACTCCGCTCCGCTCCGCTTCACTACTACGCTCCGCTCCGCTTCAGTGGAAACACTCGCTACTTTTCACCGTTCTTCACCGCTCCTCTCCGTCCAGCTCCGCGTCAGTGGAAACCCAGCCTTATGCGTGGATGTCGTAAAACAATAGTACACACGTCCGCATATCGACCTACAACACACTGTCAAATTTCCTCAATAGACTTTGAACTTTGTGACTAAGTAATACGGTTGAAAATGTATTGACGAAATTTTACAGTTTTGGATAACTTGATGTGCTGACGTCTGTACCTATATGTATTTGATCGTAACGTTAACAGGTAGCTACTTATTTGGCGTACAGGTGAATCCTCATCTTTTATTTACATAATCCATTATAAACCATAAATATTATATGGTTTAAGATGGGCCCCTACAAGCTGTTAGGTCTTTTTTTATCGCCATCTTTACTAAAGCATATACTTAGTAAACTTTTTTTAATTCACATCGGGTAAATCATTTTTTCAGCTAGGTATCATTATTATTGATAGGAATTTCTTGTTATTACATTTTCTATACACAATAGGATTTATAAGTTGCATAATACCTTCATACCAATTAAGGCGAAGGGTAGGACACACTAGCGCCACCAAATGATAATTTGACAATTACTAACGAACCGGATCTTTTTTTAAACATTGCGTACCGTCCGACAACAGTAGGGTTACTCTTGAAACCCAATTGCAATAATCAATTTCCAATCACAAATCTAAAAAATTCAAATGGCACTCTTAAAAGCGATAATAGCGCTACATTAGAATTAAATTAAGTAGAAATTGAGTGAACAAATTATTATCGAGATGGGGCGTTCCGAAATTTCGAAGACAATGGCAGCTATGTTGCCACCAAATATTGAACTTAGCGCGCTTGGAATAAGATTGAAAACCCATGAAAATCTAAAGCTGTATTGCCCGTGAAAGGGTTAACTGTAAAGTGAATACGTGTTGAACCGCCGCGCCGCCTCTCTGGTCTAGCCCAGAGTCCGATTCCCAGCGGGGTGTACTCGGTTTGGATGGTGGTAGGGCTTTGTTTGTCCTCCTGGCTAGCCACCGTCTTATCTAAATATGTCGCCATAACATCAATGTTTGTAACATTGTTGTATTCCCACAGCTAGAGTTATGGTAGGCGCACTGCCTTCAGTAGTCACCCAACCAGCAATTTTGCCCTATAACCAAACCTTATATCTCAAAAAAGCTAGATAAACGATGTATAAAGGTTTTTGGCGGTGATTGATTGTTGTGTAAAAGTGTTTGACAATACATTTTGGCTCTATAAGTTTATACAGCAAAAACGACCTATTAGGAATTGATGTAAAGGTTTACTTCGCGATTTTGTATAGCTGTTATAGTCAGGCGTTATAGCAACCTCCAATGTGACTAGTATACAACGATAGAACTTTATAACAGTGTTTACTGTCGCTCTAATACGCCTGATTTACGTAATAAAGGTGCTGAACGAACTACAATGGGTCTTTCGTTATAGTAGAGATGAAAACTCAAGAATAGGCCGATATTGTGATATTGTGGGTTTTTAGATCGTCCTTACAGTACATAGTACTATATTGGGCACAAAAAGTCTACAACAGAGTTATTTGGTGATATAGCTGAGTTTCAAATTACATTTATATAGCTCAAATTGTCATATAAAGGTGTGTTAACGGTCGTTATAGTCGTAGTGATAAACTTATCACAAAGACACTTTTTTTTAGAACAGGACTGTTTTTTTAAAACTGTTATAGTTCCTCTATTACACAATAATACTATAACGGAGATCCTTTCTCTTTTAAAACATAATAACTGTCTATAAAGGTAGGCTAGCAATGCTTTTAAATGATAATTTAGTTTTGTAAAGGCATTTCTATCGTTCTTCTACAGCAATATTAGGTAATTAACATTTTGATTCAGCGCAGCGTAACCAATATGTCTATAAATTACGAAAAATGAATTTCGAATCATGGAAAAGATTCAAACGCAGTGGGACTTATAGACGAGAAGTGAAAAGACAATATGAGGAAACAGCAACGTCGTCAAGAAGCATTCAAATCACTAATGATAGTCAAAACCAAGTTGAAGACTCAATTATAGAAAATGGTTCCGTACAAAATACATTTTACGTTAATGACGAAATGGAGAATTATTTAAAAATGGACAATGATTCCAGGTGTGACAGTATTTCAGATGTGATGATTGATGATTTTCAAATGTGTGATTTCCCACGGCCATTCTGCTACCGCAAGTAGCTTTAAGTCGTCCCGCGTTAAAAACTTATCGATATTTATAATGACAACCATTTTGCTTAATATTGCACTGAAAAAGAAAAAAAACACTTTTTGTTCCCAAAGCTCAATAATATTCTATTAAGGAAAATCAGCAACTTTATCACACAAACTCAGAGTATTAATAAATAATAGAGCTGATTTATATACCCATATTTTCTGACATGGTATTTTTATAAGTTTAATAAAAAATATTCATCACATTTAAGGCACAAGGACAAGCTCAGAAGGAACCCTAATTTCACGTAATGGTGGTTGTGATCTGTCATAACAAGTGCTATATTAGAGTTCAGGAAGCTGGAAGTATGTTTATGACTAAAAATTCGTAATTGTTTTAGTAAAAGCTCAATAATTCGAGAGGGGCATTCAAATATTGTCGTAAACCCGTACATAGTTTATCAGTAAAATTACAGTCGCACGTCATTTTCCCCGTAAGAGATGAATAATTTAATTACAAAATAATATCTTGCCTTCACGATATCCTCGTATTCCCTTTTTATTATAATTATTTTTTTTCTTTTCTTTACTGCAGCGGCGTGAACGAATGTAAAATGAATGAATGATGAATATTAGTGAAGTAATGTAATCATGAACTCTTTTACAGTACAAAAAGGTACTGTAGTAGCGTTGCGGTGGTGCTTGTATGTCATCAAATAGAGATTGCGTTACTGTTACATCAACTTTAAAAGGCCAAAATGGTCATCCCTGATACCACTACACAGTTGTACTTTAACACTGAATGGAGATATAATTGCGCCACTTTCTTTGTAGGTGCACCTTCTCTGGCCGTTTATTTGACCACCGATTAGTTTTTACAAAACGTTCTATGGTCTTCTATACAACTAACTTTTGCTGGTTGGGCAGCATCAGCTCATTTTTATTTCCCCACTGCTGGGGCACGAGCCTTCCCTATGGATGGATAGGGAGAACGGGCCATAAACCACCACGCGGGCCCAGTGCGGATTGGTGGTTGTTAACTACTGCTAATGCAGACGGGACCAACGGCTTAACGTGCCTTCCGAAGCACGGAGGAGCTCGAGATGATAAATTTTTGGTCACCCATCCGATGACCGGCCTTTGCGAAAGTTGCTTAACCTCAGCACTCGCAGACCGGGTGCGTTAACCACTGCGCCATCGAGCTCCTCAACCACTGCGCCATCGAGCTCCTCACTGCGCCATCGAGTTCCTCACTGCGTCATCGAGCTCCTCGCCTTCAGTAGTAAAAAAAGAATACCATTGTCCCACTACTGCTAGGCAAAGGCCTTCATCATTGAAACCAAGTCATCGCTACTGGCCTAATCACCACACTTACCAAATGCTTGTTAGAGTACTCTATTTATTCTGTGGTGTTGGTGACAACAAACTCGACAACAACGAATAAAATTCAAAATCATTTAGATTTATTCAGTATAGGCTACGAGTAGCTCTTGTGAATGTCACTATATCGGTTCGTAAGTCTACTCTGGGCCGGAGACCTTGTACTGAGAAGAACCGG
Source organism: Eudonia mercurella (assembly GCA_963082485.1). Taxonomy (NCBI): domain Eukaryota; kingdom Metazoa; phylum Arthropoda; class Insecta; order Lepidoptera; family Crambidae; genus Eudonia; species Eudonia mercurella. Next base: position 4,779,258 of record OY720039.1, on the reverse strand, counting down.
TAAGAAATTCAGCAAGTGTCAAGCTCTTTTCTCCCTTACTGCGTCAAAAATATTGGAAAATGCCCCATCTTAGCTAATAGCATAATAGCTAATAGCATAATAATCCGAGACACGCTTTGCCCCACCCGGGAGTTGAACCCAGTACCTTCAGTAATCGGGCCGAGCGCTTAGCCTCTCGGCCACCGAGACGAGGCCTATATTTTTTTATTATTTTGGAGAGAGATTGCTGATTGCCTCAGACGGCATTTTCAGCTTCACCGGGCTTGTTTGGGGGCGGCGAGAAAATTAAAGGGTTCCTCAAGCCGTGTGAAACGAATCACCTTCGGAGGTTTTCTAGAGGGAACGGCATCGCGCACTAGTGCGTGTCCCCGTGCCCGTGCCAACGTGAAAAAATTCACGGTAGTTGTATATATGACGAAGTTAAAAGGAAAACTATCACAGCTAAGTAGGCTTTACAAGTTCACGAGTAACGGTCGACCAACTTATAAAATGTACTTGGCGCAGTACAAATTCCTCATTGGGAACTACTTAAATAACGTTTTCAGGTATGTGAAACCGGTCCGATCTACATTTAAGTATATGAGCCATTTTGAAAAAAGACAATGTGTTGAAAAAAATCCACGAGCGGGATTCGAACCCGCACCCCATGACATGCCGGGTAGGTGCACTACCAACTATGCTTTCGTGGCTCAATCCAACTCGCCGAAATTAATCAACACTATCTACTTTTACTCTGTAAGCCAAAGGAGCCCTATTCATATGAGCCATTTAAAAATATACAAAGCTAATATAATATTTTTTCAAACTTCTCTTGTGAAGTTGGATTTTATAACTCCTTCTTTAGTTACCATCGTCCTATATGGGCCTGTTTTTAGACACCAAGAGCCGCCGGAACTCTTGACGTTAAATAAATGTTCATAAAAGCCTTCTTCTCAGAGTCCGCATTACGAGACGAGCTACGGAACCCTACACTGCGCGTGGCCCGACACGCATTTGGCCGGTTTGTATTGATTAAAGGAAAAAAAATCGATCACTGGTACCAGTCGGACACTGCCTACAAATATTCGATTAACGTTCACCTGTTCATTAACAATCAGGGTGCTTAGAGTGAGTTCCATTCGCCATAAATGAGTCTTTGTATAGCAACATTTTAAGATAAAGATAAGATAAATAAACTTTATTGTACACCAAAAATAAAACATTTGACAAAAAATTACATAAAAATACACGTACAAAGGGCGGTCTTATCACTAAGAGTGATCTCTTCCAGACAACCTTTGGATGGACAAAGAATATTTGAATTTGAAGTGATTTGAGTTTTAACTCTCTTCGTTTTCCACCAGTAGGGCGCTCCTAGGGTTGCCAACTTTTTTTTACAAAAAATAAAGTATATTTAGGTCTGAGAAGAATATTATTATTATTATTTATATTAAACAGTATTTTAGAAAAATGAACAGTATTTTACAGACAGATTCGTTCTGAAACTTTATTATTGTAATTGTTGGTGGCTGCGCAGCACTGTGCCCCTACTATGAGCTCTTATAGCAGTATTATTGCAGTTGTGGAAAAGAGACGCGAGTATATTCGCCGCTACACGCGTCTCGCTTTCACAACTGCAATAATACTGCTATAAGAGCTTGTGGTAAGCCTCCTGAGCGCCCTCTGACTGAATAAAAAAGAATTGTGTGAGCGTCTAATTCTAACACTTAGGTATACTTAGTGTTAAGCATTTTGATGCTGAAAACAGTATTTTGTATACTTTATTTTTGTTCAACAATAAAAAGTATAATGTAGTGAAAAACAGTATAATACTGTTTTTAACAGTATAGTTGGCAACCCTAGGTGCTCCTTCAATGCCATACAACAAAATAAGGAGAACCAGAAGATAAGCTCAATACTGCGCTCGAGACGCACACATAGACTCTCGCACGAACACGGAATCTCGGACCATCCCAAACCAGTTCAAACGCAGCTGTTGCAAGATTTCCGTGTCAATGAGAGGTATGTGAGCCCAAGCCCGGTGAAGCTGAAAATGCCGTCTGAGGCAATCAGCAAACTCTCTCAAAAAAAAAAAGTGTGCGGGTTTTATAAAGCTTACCTTCAGCCTCCTTATTGTGTGGCCATACTTCGTTCTCGTTCGTGACAAAATGGCGAATGAAACGCTTACTAATTAGGCACCCCCACCCTGTTGACATGATAGAATGGTAAATAAAACTTGCCCTCAGCACTCTGTTGATTAAAATGAAATGCAACTTATCACAACGCTGAATTAAATACTTATAAAATACAGTGAAAAAATTAAACGCCTACCCGACCCAGCCAGGAATCGGACTGAAACACAATTGCATTAATCAATTTCCAATCACAAATCTAAAAAAATCAAATGGCACTCTTAAAAGCGATAATAGCGCTACATTGGAATTAAATTGCGTGGAAATTGAGTGAACAAATTATTATCGAGATGGAGCGTTCCGAAATTGCGAAGAACCTTATCCCAATATCGATACATATTAATCGCATTGGAATTGTATTGAGATTGAGTTTGCGTCAAGAGTAGCCTACCTGGGTCTTTCGCAATCCAAAAATCCAAAAAGCATTCAAAAAATTAAAAAGCAGTGACAAAATTCAGCGCTTTGTTAGCCTTCCCGGTATCATAGCAGCCGCCCGGATTGCGGAAGACCCAGGTTCGATTCCTGGCTGGGTCGGGTAAGCGTTTAATTTTTTCACTGTATTTTATAAGTATTTAATTCAGCTTCAGTGCAGCAATTAGCACTTAAAATAAAAAAGTAAAATTTAACACGACGCATTTGTAGGTGTAGATATTTCATGATTTCCTTATGAAAACAAGCCCACAGATGGGCAAATTTGATTAATGTTTAATACATTGTAAGCAATCATCATCATCATCATCTCAGCCAAAAGACGTCTAGTGCTCTTCCCAAAGATCTCCACAACGGCCGGTTTTGTGCTGCTCGCATCCAGCGGTTGCCCGCGACCTTCACCAGATCGTTGGTCTACCTTGTTGGAGGCCAGCTCATACTGCATTTTCCGGTATGCAGTCGACACTCGAGAACTGTTCCGCCCCAGCACAGTAGCCATCAGTCCTGCGAGCGATGGATGTGCCCTGCGAACTCCCACTTGAGCTTAGAAACTCTTCGGGCTATGTCGGTAACCTTTTTCTTCTTCTGCGGATCTCCTCATTGTAAGCAATATGAATAATAAACTGTGCGGACTTAAATCGGCCCAATGACCGTCGTAACAGCGGTTTGCTACAAACATTCGATTAACGTGCACCCGTTAATTAACAATCAGAACGCGGTGCCCCATAATGAAATGTCGGGGGACACAAACTCGCACGTGACCGTTTACGTAGCACTGTTGCGTTAATTCAATTTGGTTTAACTATTTGACTTTATCACGTGCAGGCCATATTTTTTATTAAAAAGTTTTTGAACAAGATAACTATATTGCGCCTTATATTTGCGCCGATATTCGTTGCATCACTACCCTGTACGTAGTAGTAGGTATTTGCAACTCTATGCAGTAAACTTGCGGACAGCGAGAACCTATATTCAAGTACAGACGCCAGCACATCAACCTATCCAAAACTGTCAAATTTCTTCAATAAATGTTCAACCATATGCCTTACACATAAAGTTTAAAGTCTATTGAGGAAATCTGACATTGTGTGGTAGTCTGATATGCAGCCGTGTGTAAGTAAGTACCTTAGAGAAATTAATTATGTACGTATGTAAGTACTAGAAAAAAACATAGTAAGTACCTTTATTAAATAAGATAAAAAAAATTCAATGGAAATTTAAAGAATTCAACATTTCTTGTCAGGGCATGGAGGGGGGCATTTCTCGTCTTTAGCTGGGGGACAAGCTGGGGGGCAAGCTGGCGGGCACACTGGTGCGCAAGGAGAAGCTTCAGCCTTAGCGCAAGGGCTCGGCGGCGGCGGCGGCGGACAGGGTGGCGGCGGCGGGTCTTCCACGCACTCGAAGTAGTTGTGCCCGTCCCAAGCCCAAGGGGCGCCCGGAGTCGGCCTTCCGGGGAAGCAAATCTGAGAAACAAATGCCGATGTCATGTCCTTTCGTATTAACCGCCTCTGTGGCATAATATCTGTGGTCAAGAGGTTAAGACCACTGATCGCAGACGCAGGTCCCAGCGGGGGGTACATGTTTGTGTACTCGGTTTGGTTGGTGATAGGGTTTGTTTGTCCGCCTGGCTAACTACCACCATCTTATCTTAAGGGGGTGCCGCGCGGAATTTCGAAAATTTACGTGTTGTTAAGTCACTGGTGCTAGGCGCTAAATAGGCCTTATACATTAAAAGGACTAGTGTAGGTTAGCTTGATCCTTTCACAAGGTCATGGTTGTCTTGGAATTTGAAACAAATACCCAGAAACTGCATAAACAATACATAAAAGTAATGATATCTAAAAACGTATTTCTTCAGAAACTTTGTAAATATAGCACAAATGAAACAATGATCCGACATCAAAATGTTTGTATTGATATTCCGCAGGCCACTGTTGTCTTATTTTTCAATAAAAAATATGAATATGAAAATATTAAGACTTTTATTATTTTTTACCCAAACGCCTATGATTTTACGAAAGTAAACATTGCTCTAATTAAATCACCAGCCTACTCTGTACAGATATTAGTGTGCGTGCGTATAGTCGTGCGCCGTTGTCACACCACACTGCCACGCGCCGCTCGCTCGCTATCATAAAGAAACTTGAAATTCGCAGTTTTGCAGTAATGATGTTGCCATAACATCAATGTTTGTGGCATTGTTGTGCTCTGGCAGCTAGAGATGAGATAGCCAGTGCCTCAGTAGTTGAGGATTCCGGGTGAAGTGTGCTTCCACCTTAGACCTTATCATCACTTTACATACATCAGGTGCGACGAAGGTCAACTGCTTCACCGTAAGTAATAAAAATAAAAATTATCTACCTCTACATCTTGATTGCCACATAATTTATGCATCACTAGTAAGCCAAAGCTTAGCTTACGAACTTAAAGAATCATCATCATCTCAGTTAAAAGACGTCCACTGCTGGACAAAGGCCTCCTCTAAGGATCTCCACAACGACCGGTTTTGTTCTTTTTTATGGCATTGAAGCAGCGCCTCAGCGACTAGGAGTCAACTCCTATTATACTATAGTGACAGACGAGGTGAGTTGCAATTTCGCCATACAAATTCTCGTTTGCGTTCACGTAAGTAATATCAGTACGAAACTGCTCCGTGGCCCAGCCCTAAAATGCGGTGAGGTTATCCCGGTGTTTTATTGGGTAGACCCCATAATATCAGGGGGAGTGGAATTCCACATAACCTAAAAGAAATAAGTAAATGCTTAAAGAATTTCACCGGGCAAAACAAAAATGTTATAAATTGTTAGAGTAAAGTTATTGGTAATTGGCCTGAATATCTCATCTACCATTGAAGCACGAAAACGAGAATTTTAATGGCAACATTTTAGCTCCCATCGTTTTGTCAGTTCCGGATGAAGAATGCGCTTCGGCGTAATAACTTGCTGACGCAGATGGTCCCTTGTGCTTGCGCAAGGTTTTTTGACACCTACTTTATCACCTGACGGTTGGTGGGGGGTGTCAGTATAAACTTTAAAGTCGTGTGTAGCGAGTGTGTGTCACCAAAAGGCGCTACTTCAATGCTATATAAAACTTCCGACTTTTCAACGATTCTATTTTTGAACTAATTATAATATATACTTATATAGCTATATTAGGACAAGAATTATATTCTAACAGTGTCAGGCTTATAACCGCCTGGCTGTGCTTTCATTGTCGGATCACTTCCTGGTTGCGGTCCCTCCGCTACAGGCGCAATAACCGGAGGTTTCACGGAGTCAAAAGCATTTCTTGTAAAGTAATATTGCTTGGAGTACTTATACTCTGGGCCCCGGGGAATATCGGGCGGGGGGATACTCCTCGGAGCGACGTTTGGAGGAAATCGTATGTGCAAATTGTGTTTTCTGCCGAGTAACAGTGCGCGCAAACTTTGAAGTAACACAGAGACATCGCGGTATTCCCATTTCTTTTTAGACATTATTAGACTGTAAAACCGTAAGTTAGTTGCTTCTTGAGGAGTATTAAGATAATGTGATAATTTCGTTTACGTACATCAAATCAAACGTCTTTAATGTTTATAGAGGTTGACAATGGGTTGACATAAAACATGACCTAACTTGTCTATTTAAAACATTGACATTAAACCTAGAGTGCCATGAAAGTGAATCAGGGAATCGAGATCTATAACTCTCTCTAAGTAACTTTTCATGAATCCTTCAGGAACTTGATTTTTCAGTAAACAATAGGTAATGTAATAAAATAATAAATAATCATACTTGTGTGGTGTCATCAGTTTTGAACTATGCATACATTACTAATCCTAAGTACAAACAAATTCTAACGATAAAAGCAATAACTTCATCAGTTATTGTATTGATCATTTAATTTTAAACATTCCTAATTATGAACACTATTTCCACGATTTCAGGCCATAAGCTTCATATATTCAATTTGAATGTATTTAGAACTGGCTCTTTATTTGTTCTTCTTTCAATTGGTACGTTTCATGTAGATACGTTCGGTAGTTCAAAAAAAACATAGTTCATAATTTTAGGCGCGTTTTTCTCGGAAGCGGCAAATTCATGTGGTTGTACTCTTTGTTAGCGCGGCAGTATGCATGTGGCATGGTGGCATGTTCGGTGGTGCCTTGTAATTTTCGACTTTTTGGCATCATTGAAACTAGTTGCGATATAGGCTTTTATTTATAGCGTCATGATTAAAACCTGATAACAACAGCTGTTCTAAATCAGCACTTATTCGCTAGGTACTTTGCAATGGCTGTAATGTAATGCTAAAGTGGTTTAATTGATCGCAGAAAAATGAGTAGATTCTTAAATATTGTTTCTTTTCAATTAGTTTGCTGTTTGATAGTGCAACTGATTGTTTGGGTTCTATTATTGTCTATTTCTTGTCAATTTGAAATGTATTTTTATTACTTAAATATAGTGAAATATGTTGTTGTTTTTATTATTTATATCGATAATTAAGTCTATAGTTATCTCATTACCTCAAATATGTAGTCATATTTTTTGTGACAACCTTCGAAATTACGAAAGAAAAAGATCAATCTATCTCTTTTCAATATATCACCTAGGTTCATTAGTAAAAATAGTACGAACTGATGTATTTTTGTTGCTATTTTAGCCCGGTTTCTATAGCTTTAGTTATTGTTCTGAGGGTCATGTTATCTACAGTATTGTAACTTCATATAAACGGACGAAGCGCGAGCTATACTACGCCACAGTTTTGTCTACGCGCTCGGATCTCGGCATGCAACATTTTCAGCGTCGCGAATGTGCCGCAGTGATGAACGACGGCGCGGCGTGTTGTTATTGAAACAAGCGTGCGATTTTTTGATTAAAATAAGTTTAAGTACTTACTTAATATGGCAAGGAGTAATTGTAGAATATATTGTGCTGTTTTTGGTTGCATGAATTCCTCAATAACGCACTTATATATATTTTTTTTTAGATTACCTGGAAACTCCGAAAGGTAAGAGTATAAAATTTTTATTTATGTACTCACTACTAGGTATATAAGTATTTTGTGTCTTTTTTAAGTGATAGGTTTTTAGTGAAACCGAAAAATGCCTGGATTAATAAATAAAGTGAATAGGGTAAAGGAAAATGATACATGAGTGGACTAGGTAGTTATAGGCGGTTAAGACACGGTAGGTACGCTCGTGTTAAACCTCCAGGTAAGCCTCCGGGGGGTCGACCGCCTAACGCTCTCGCTTTCGATCGCTTTGAAGGCGAGGCGAGGAGGAGGCGTCATCTTGTAATTTCGAAAGCAATATGAAAGCAATATCAAAAGCTATAGGCTATAGCTTTCGATATTATTCGATATTATATTACATACATACATACATACATACCATCACGCCTTTTTCCCAACGGGGTAGGCAGAGACCACATCCTTCCACTTGCTACGGTCCTGACACACCTCTTGCGCCTCCTCCACTCTCATTACTCCTTTCATACATGCTCGTCGGTTATGAGTACTCCTGACCTGACCTTTTCTTAGTACGTCTTGGACTTGTCCTAAGTACGTCCGTCTAGGCCTACCCTTTCCAACAGCTCCATCCACCCTCGCCTTGTAAATTTGTTTCGTTAATCGCCTTTCATCCATTCTTTCCATATGCCCAAACCATCTTAGCATTCCCATCTCAATTTTAGTGACAACATCCTCTTTCACACCACAACGCTCTCTAATTTTGCTATTCCTCATTCTATCACTCAATGTCACTCCTGCCATACTTCGTAATGCTCTCATTTCCACTGCATTTATCCTACTTTCATCCTTCTTTTGCCATACCCAACTCTCACTTCCGTACATAAGCGTCGGCACCAGCACCCCCGCATGAACAGCCAGTCGCGCCTTCTCTGACACTTTCTGACTGTTCATAAAGGCATGCAGCGCTCCATTCACCATATTCCCTGCATTCACTCTTCTATCAATATCACCCTCATGCCTTCCATCCCTCGTGAACCTAGTCCCCAGATACACAAATTCTTTCACTTGTTCTACTTTTTCACCTCCAATTAAAACATCACATTCTGTCATGTCCTCCTCTCTTTCAAAAACCATGGTTTTTGTCTTACTTACGTTCACTTTCATACCTCTCGCTTCTAACGACGCATTCATTAATGTTACCATTTCCTGCAACTCGTCGGCCGACGACGCAAGTATGACTTGATCATCAGCGTAGAGAAGGCATTTAACAAGCAACCCATCCATTCTCAGTCCATAATCACTATTTTTCAGATCTGTCAAACAGTCATCCATGAATAGGTTGAACAGCCATGGGGACGCTACACAACCCTGTCTAACCCCTTTATGGATGTCAAACCAGTCAGTGTACGCCCCGTTTATTCTGACGCAAGCACTGGAACACTTATAGAGAGATTTCAGCGCTCGTATCAGACAGCTGCTCACCCCATGCGCGGATAAGGACAACCATAACTCATTCCTTTTCACCCGATCATAGGCTTTTTCCAGGTCCACGAAAATGCAATAGACTTTTTGGTTTTTGGCCAAAAATTTTTCCGCTATGCAACGCAAGGAAAAAACCTGATCCGTACATCCCATTCCCTTTCTGAATCCCGCTTGTGCATCACAAATCTTTTCTTCCGTCTCTTTCACAACCCTATTAATCAACACCTTAGCATACAGTTTGCCGACAACACTGAGAAGGCTGATTCCGCGGTAATTTTTGCAGTCCTGTTGTGATCCTTTCCCTTTGAAAAGCGGCACGATCACGGCCTTGCACCAATCTTCTGGTACCTGGCCGGCCTTCCAACACAAATTAAAAAGGTGGTACAACTGACTAGCTGTTATGCCTCGCCCGGCCCTCAGCATTTCAACAGATACTCTAACATACCCTGCAGCCTTACCAGCTTTCATACTTCTCAACGCTATCACTATCTCATCCATACAAATCTCACCCTCACCTCCATTTCCTTCCACGGACGGCTCATCTATTTCCGCCACTGCATCATCTCTTTCAAACAAACTTTCAAAATACTCCTTCCATCTCCGTAAGATACACTCTTCCTCTTTCAAGATCCTTCCATCATCGCCTCTGATTTTTGTAAGCTCTGCTACGGTCGATGCTCCCCTAGCAGAACGTACTGACTTCCAGAAAAACTTGACATTTGTCCGGAAATCTTCAGTAAGCCTCTTATCAAACTCATCCTTTCGTTCTTCCTTACTTTTGTTCACTACATCCTTCACAATTCCTTTTAATCTTTTGTACTCCTTTTTTGCTTCAACCACATCTCTATCTGTCGCCTTTTGCATCCTTTGATTAGCTCTTATAGCTAACCAATCCAACCACGCTTTCTTCTTTTCATCTACTGCCACCTGCACACTCTTGTTCATCCACATACTCTTTTTCTTACCACCTTTCCTTCTTCTCGTAGTTCCACATATACCCACAGCCGTACTCACTAATCCATCTTTAACACAGCCCCACAAATCTTCAATGTCTTGCAGTTTTTCTAAACCTTCAGATCGCTCTCGTAACCTCTTCACATACTCGTCTTCCACACCCTTTTCTCGCAGTTTCTCCACCTTTACACGTTCCAGAACACCCGTACACACTGGAGCTCTATGACGCCACTTATTAAAGAGACCACTCATTCGTGCTAGCACCAGGAAGTGGTCTGTGTCGACGCCAACCCCGCGATACACCCGGGTGTCCATAACATTCCTCCTCAATCGTTCGTCCACAATCACATAGTCAATCATGCTCCTCGACACACCTTCTTCTCTTGTATACATATGAATTCTTTTATGCTCAAACATGGTATTCATCACACACAAATTCCATTCCATGCAAATCTCTAATAAACTCTTACCATTGTCATTCACTCTATCGTCACCATGTACACCAAGAACCTTTTCATACCCATCTCGCTTTCTACCTACCCACCCATTAAAGTCTCCTAACATAATCACTCTCTCATTTTGCGAACATTTTTGTAACGTCTCTCTCACACTATCCCAAAACTCCTCCCTTTCTTTTTGGGCTTTTACAGTGGCGTTGGAGCCCGTATCTGTGGGTGCATACACGCCAAGAACGAAGATACGAGTCAACCCAACTTTTAGCCGCATCCAGAGGAGTCTCGGGCTTACACACTCATACTCATTTACACACTCGGCCATTCGCTCGGAGACAATAAGGCCTACTCCTTGAGACCCTCGGCTGTTGGCCGAAACTCCGGACCAGTAAGCCGTATAGGGTCCATGCCTCGACATGTCACATCCTTTCCGTTTAGTCTCATTCACACAAAGAACATCAATGTGCCTTTCATCCATCATGTGACATACTTCATCAATTTTGTCATTAATTCCACCCCTTACATTCAACGTAGCGAAGCGGCTCTCCGTGGGCCGCTTTTCGCCCCCGCGGAGAACGAGACGTGATGGGTTGCGAACCACACCGCCGCCAACTGGATTATTTAAAAAAATAAAATCTCGCTTTCAAAGCGATCGAAAGCGAGAGTGTTAGGCGGTTGGGGGGCGGGTTGTAGGTTTTTGGAAACATTATTGAATTAAACGATTGATTGATTTTAATGTTTTAGAATCAAAATACAAAATGCATTTTTATTGAACATTTCCTATTTCATTCACAATGTATTATATTTAAGTAAATAAAAAATATAATATTTATAATCACAAAATACATTCACAAAACTAGATAGAAACTCAAAGTAGGCAGATGTAATTAAAATACTGTAGGTGGGCAGCGGGCAGCCCTATCGCGCGTACGTACCGCGCGGCTGTAGGCATTTATATCAAAGATAGGGCCGAGTTACAATACTGCAGACTCAGACCAAATAAAAAGTTAAGACGGAACTCTGTGAACAGCAAAGTGAGGCCGGTTTTTTAAATGTGTGTGTTTAAACGGGTGTTGCCATGATAATTCAATTACCACAAAGTACAAAAATAACGTTAAAAATTAGCAACATTATTTTTAACGTTATTAGTTAATAACGTTATTATATGATATAAATAAAAGTGATCCATTCCGACGTAAGCTGTTGGTAAAAAGTGGTGGCGGTAGGAGAAAAGAAATGGAAAAAGTGTTTCAGGAATAAAACTTGTCATTATTTATTCAAATTATTTAATTAAAAACCTTTATGTTTAATTAATTTCTTGTATGCTTCCTTTTACTTTCTTTATTCGCTTTGCATCTTTGACTTCATGTCAGGTCCATTTTTTCAATTTGCTATTATACCGAACCAATTTTGATAACATAATTAAGGGATGAGGGACAAGGATGGGTACCCTTAAGATATTTATTTATTAATTTTTTTTATAAAAGAAGGAGGCAAACGAGCAGGCGGGTCACCTGATGGAGAGTAATCACTGCCGCCCATGGACACCCGCAAAACCAGAGGAATCGCCGACGCGCTGCCGGCCTTTATTTAACGAAAAAAAAATACATATTGTTAATCAGTTCACTAACAGCGAAGATATCGCGTCGCGTATTCATAAACATTAAAAAAATACAGTCGACTGTACAAAATTACTGATAAGCATTACAAGAAACAAGTAACGTTACGTTACGTGTCATAGACGTCACAATACCCAATAATAGGGTAAATAAAAACACTTCATAATGGCAACACTTGTGTTTCAAGCAATGACGTCTAAATTTTATTTTGATTCATTGAAAAATATTGGTTTCCAAGTTACTTACGTGTGAAATAAGATTTCATCTCGCTTTTTATCTTTTGAAGATTGATTCTTAAACTCTTTCACAACACAATTCGGCATTTTCACAGATAAATTTATGATTTTTCAAAACGACTTGCTCCCACGAGCCGCGGACCTACACTGACAAGTTAAGGCGTAGTTTCGTTGTACGTGTGTGCTTGTAATTGTGTATGTACACGGCGAGGCGTAGTTTGACCCGGCTTCACTTCGCTGTTCGCAGAGTTCTGTCTTAACTTTTTATTTGGTCTGAGACTGCAGATAACATTACCGTGTGTACCTTGCTTGCTAAAATCGGACTGTCATTATAAGTCTGTGGCGGCTCCACCTACCGCATACGCCTAGGGACACGGTATTGAATAGAAAGTATCGATACTGTACTCATGAGTAGTATCGAAAGAAAAGTATCGTACTCATAAAAGTATCGAGACAAAAGTATCGATACTTCAAAGTATCGAGTACTTTTCTTAGGGCCTATGCCTATGCCTATTGAGCATACGTCAGTCAGGAGGAGGACGTCAATGCCAGTCAGCAGCAACTAACATCAACAAAAAAATTACCTTGAAGGATTAAGTTTAAGGTGTTTCTTTAAATGTTTATGCATGTTTGACGTTATTTCCTGAAGTTTTTTTGATTTTGAAACATGTCTTGCATTTAACTTCGTATTGATTAACTTTGACAAAATACTGCCAAAGTTCACTTTTACTAGGCAGCATTCTTCTAATGACTGCAATATTGATAGACAACGCAGAATAATAATGAGTACTTTTAAATTACGATTTATTAAATAAAATAATAGTCAAGCACAATAATGATCAACCGCATAACCGCATTGATATATCAGAAAAACAAAACATGAAAGGAACACGAAGAATAAATAAAGCAATAATATTAAAAAACAAACAACGAACGGCGAACAAGTGAGTGATTGTTAGTGAAATGAATTAAATAAAGGAAAGGAATGATAATTGATGAACTGTTAACGGAACGAAAGATTTCGAACTTAACTAATATTGTAACAACTCATGTATACTTATGGAAAGCAATAAATGATTGAATTGAATTGAATTGAATTAACTTAATGTAATGTTGTAGAAGGTTCATCACAATTGACTAGGGCCGTAGGCCAAGTTTTAAGTGAGTAATTTCTAAGATTAATTATCAAATTAATTACGATACGATACCTGTCAAAAAGTACTCATTGAGTAAAAGTATCGAACACAAAGTATCGAGTACAAAAGTATCGGTATCGAAAACAAAAGTACTCGATACCACAAAGTATCGATACTTTTTTCGTGTCCCTACATACGCCGCACATTGACACGAAGCAAACACCTTCTCAACTGTGTCAACAGATGGCGCCACAAACGTGGGAAGCCTGCATCGCGGTAGCGAAGTTTCACCGTCTCCTTCGCTATATATAGCACCTCCAACTAACATCCGTCGGACCTCGGTCCCCGAGCTATACCACCCAGCTCGGAGGAAGATCTTCCCTTTGGCCTTCCTCAATGTGGCATTCCATCCTACCACCAGGCTTCCCTACAAGTCTATGATCTTAGATGATCTTTGACCATATTGGTCTAAGTAGATGATCTATGATTCGGACATGAAGCTGTAGATTAAGGGTATGTTCCGATATACTCTACGAGCACTGTTCAGTGCTCTTACTGGTGAGGTTCCGTTATGGACTGACAGTATACTGCCGCGGTACCCTAGGGAAATATATGACGTCATAAATAGTCACCATTTTTGTACTGTAAGCACTGGCATTTTCGAGTTAAGGTGCTCTGTGCTTTGATCACGTGATCAACAGCGTCCAGAAATGATGACATGGATGACAGCATGGATGACTGTCAGTATACTAAACTGCGTTCCGTTTTAGGAACGGCTTCGCAGTATACTAATTTGACGTCACACCTTACAGTGCTCGCAGTGCATATCGGAACATACCCTTTATATTAGTTATTGTTCCGAGTTCCGACTGAGAATATAATACTACAGCTTCATGGATTCGATTCGGACCACCTGCCTGCTGCACCAAGAAACGTCATCGTTATGTCATTTCAAAAAGTGCATTTGATTAGAGACTTTATCTACAGGGAATAAGTATGAAAACAAACTTATTGTGTAAGATAAGATAAATTCCAATCCAGGACACAAGATACAACATAAACAAGGTTAGCTCAAAAATCTAATTTCCAAAATCCAATGTATTTTAACATATTTCAATGACCTCCTTTTTAAACAACGAGAGCTAATATCGTATCGGCGCTTAGTATTATAAATAATAATTATTATTATGGACCAAACCGTATTAAAGTTTATAGAAAACATTGATATTAAGTGCACCAGATTCTTTAGAACTGTGGATGTACATATATCATGGAACATGAAAAGATCAGGCATTCATACCAGGTAACTTGCATTAATAAAATAATATCTAATGATCATAGATTAATAAATGTAATGAATAATAATTTAATTGAATATCCCAGGTATAGGTATAGGTAGTATATCAGCTAAACTAGTAATTGTCAAAAAAATCCTTACTAAAAATAAGTAGAAAAGTGTCATCCAGTATTGAAAGACAAAAATTTAACTGCTCTCACTGCTGGCTTCCTATATGGCCAGTTATAGTATAGTATACAGTAGTGACAGCTTACGTCCTAACCTGGTAGGCTACTCTTGACGCAAACTCAATCTCAATACAATTCCAATGCGATTAATATGTATCGATATTGGGATAAGTTTTGCAATTTCGGAACTCCCCATCTCGATAATAATTTGTTTACTCAATTTCCACGCAATTTAATTCCAATGTAGCGCTATTATCGCTTTTAAGAGTGCCATTTAAATTTTTTAGATTTGGGATTGGAAATTGAATATTGCAATTGTGTTTCAAGAGTAACCCACCTGTAATGCAGTAATAATCATTATAATAAAGCCATTTATTCTATCCATAAATATACTTTTCAAGTGCTTGTGTTGTTATTAAGTTGTTAGTGTGGTTAACATTTGATAAGGCCTCGCTTTGGGTAAAGGCCTTTTTCAGAACATTCCAGAACTTTCTGTCTTTAACACTATGTAATGCAGTACCAATTTTATTATTTCAGGCCATCAAATAGCAATGGCTTGTGGTGTGCCGCATTGTTGCCAATCATTTTGAATGTCTACACAATACAGTATGAGATGTCAGAATTATACAAATTCATGGCTGTGCTCTCTATAGGCTTACTGATTTACTGCATCTTGTTCATTGTGTTCTTATCGCTATCGACTATGGTACTAGAGGAGCCTTACTATGGAGGTTGTATAGCATCAAGTCTTATATCAGTATTGCTGATGTACACAATCCTAGGACATGGTAAGCATAAATATATTTTATTTCAAAAACTAGAAACTGTCAAGAGGCAGCTAGAGATAAGATAGCCAGTGCCTCAGTAGTTGTGGATCTCGGATGAGGTGCGCTTCCAACTTCAGCCTTATTATCACTTAACATCAGGTGAGATGAATGCCAAGTGCTTACCTGTAAGATATAAAAAAGGGAGTACTTTATGAATCTAAACTATTATTATTGCTTTTTCATATTTTTTAATTTTTAATTTTATTTTTATGTTTGTGATTATTCTCTTTAATTAATTAATTGTATTAATATGTGTTTTGATTAGTGTAATTGGTGTTTGTAACCGTGCTAATCAGATAAATAAATAAATAAATAAATAAATCATCCTCGTTCATTTGATCTTATAAAAAATATATACTAACTTCTAACTCAAATAACCTAACAAAAGTGGTATCAATAAGGTTATCATAGTCCTTAATGCATTGTATAAGAGAAGGTTTTTTGTTTAAAGAATTTGAGAATTTCTTACCTAATCAATAAGTTTGAATATGTTAATAGATCTTTTTCTAAATTAATTATTTTAATTGTTGTTCCAGACCTCCCATTCAGTCTATGCTATTCTGTACCGTCTCTGTTTATGTTTAGCTGGTTGCTTCGCAATTTACTCACGCAGTACCAAAAGACATTCACAATTGGAGAGGCCATGGTGCTAACACAAAGCACAGTTATCTTCGTTGCTATGGCGTTAGCGAAGTTTACCTGCGACCTTGAAACAACTGATGAGGACATGGACTTCATTTATACTATTGTTTATGTAAGCGTCTCGTTTATGAATGACATTTATTCAATTCTACCCACTTGTTGTAACCGCTGTTCGATAAAGCTTTTGCCATTGACAGAGATGGCGGGAGTCCAACTCAACTCCCACTTGAAGAATTGGGATGAACTAGCTCAGGATACAGATAGGTGAAAAAGGGAGGGGAGGCCTTTGCCCTGCAGTGGGAGTAATGGCTGATAATAGTAATTAAAGTTACTAACTAAAATTTTTGGGAACTTTATGAACAAGGGTCACGCTAGTATAAGTAAAAACTACGAAGATAGGCTGTCAATGATTCTCTCCAATAACGACCGAATACGGAAGGAAAGGATCTTTGACAAGAAATATAGAATACACATAGGATCAAGAGAAAACTGGAGCATAGAAACGGATGGCACCACCTGCTACACAGACAGCTCCAGAAAGGAATCGACAAAGCTCTCTGGATCCGGCGTGCACATTAAATGCGCAGACAGGACGGAGATGAACAAATCGATACCGCTAGGAAGATTCGCCAGTGTTTTTCAAGCGGAAATATACGTAATAATGGCATGCGCTGAGATGGCTGAACACCTTACTATTACAGGAAAAATGGCTATCTACAGCGACAGCCAGGCCGCGCGGAAGGCACTAGGCAGAGAAGAGACGACGTCAGCAATCGTCAAAGAATGCAAGGAATCATTAAAAAGGCTGGCCGAGAGAGTGGACCTGACGATAGCGTGGGTCCCCGGACATGAGGGAAACACGAGGAACGAACAGGCCGACAAACTAGCCAGAAAGGGAGCAGAGGAAAGCCTGGTGGGACCGGAACCCCGGTTGCCAATAGCGCACAATATCACCAAGGGAGTAATAAGCCACAGCAGAAACCAACCGAAGATGGAGGTCCTCGACTGGCATGAGACAGTCGAAGATCTTCATCAAGGGAATGGACAAGAAAAAGACTAGCAAACTGATGGGACTCTCCAGAGAGAACATGAGGCTAGTCATAGAAATCATAACAGGAGTGTCCTGTTATGATTTCTTTGACTAGCCTGAACAGACATCTGACAGCGATAGGAGTGAGAACCGACCCCCATATGCCCGGAATGCACGGAAAGCGAGGAGACCAGCCTCCACCTACTAGCTGAGTGCCCTATGTACTCACTGATAAGATGGGAGCTCTGGGAATCGGACACATTAGATATAGAAGACCTGAAGGATCTGAAGGTGGAGCAGATAGCAAGATTTACCAAAGAGACCAAAAGATTCGGAGGGGCGCCGTGAAAGCTGGATAAACCCAAGTCCCCTCAAAGGGGAAAACGGGTAAAAGGATGAAGTGGCCCGCAGACAACGCGGGTGGATCGTCCGTTCGGCTGGCGACGTCCCCACAAGAAATAATACTAACAAAAATTATACACCAGCCTTATACAGGGTGGTCCGTCCAATGACGTCAAGAATTTTTTTTTGAATTCCTCCCTCCTAGGGGTACCCAAAAATACCCCATGTATGTTCCCCGATTTTTTTTAGTTTTCGAGATACGATTTTTTTTATGCTTTCATCGAAAATTTCGCTAGTGTTTACATAAAAAAATTACATAAAAAAAAACTGATCGTTTTTTTTATGTTTTTTTTTGAAACCTAATTCTCGTGAAGTGTTCTTTCACATGCATAAGAATTAATTGCCTAACATTGCTGCATGTTGTAACAATTTTGATCCAAAGTTAATAAATTACGTTTCTGCGAGCTAGAGTTAAATTTTCAAATTCAAATTAAAAAAAAACAAGAAGGTTGCAAAGATTCTAATAAATTTTAAAAACTTCTCTAGTCTCTAAACTTTCCAAAAAGTACAAAAAAGTGGTAGGTAAAGGGGTCATTATTTCCTGTAATCGGGCTTCAAACGTAGTGGGGTGAAAATTTGGCCAATTAAGTAACTTCAATTGAGGAACTTTAATTTCATGAAAATAAATTCTAACGCCTTAAAACATTTAAAAAAATCTCCATAGAGATTTTTAAAATTGTATTATTTATTTTATTACATTATTGCTTAGTTTTAGGATCACTGTCAGCGATCCAAACGAAGCTAAAACATGTCACGCACAAAAGGATGACTCGTCAAACCAGTTAGATAAGGGACCGTTTTTACCTGCCTTACCACCCCTCACCTCACCACCGCTACCTGCTCGTGTTACTACTGTTCTGTCGACGTTTGTTTCCTCTGATTCATACTACTTTTGCTTGTTACCCGGACTCTTGATTTGCCTTGTGATTGACCTGTGCCTGTGCTTCGGATTCTGACTGCCTAGTGATTTGGATTAAAGTCGACCTGCATCATGCCATATTCACTTGGTGAATACGCAGAGATGCATTATTATTATGGCGTCGCGCAAGGCAATGGCCTATTAGCTGCGAGACTCTATCAAGAACAGCTAGAGCGGCGAGGTGAAGTACGAGAGCATTACCCAGACCACAGAGTTTTCATTAACACTCACAACACTCTGATGGCTGGCCGAGTTCCGGGAACTGGTCGCGGAGGCGGACATGTTGCTGATCCAGACCGAAAAGATATGGTGTTAGATGAGATCGCAATTGATCCATCTACAAGCTCAAGAAGAATAACTAGATCAACTGGAATACCGCGAACTTCAGTTCTGAGAATTTTGAAATCAGGTGAGCATTTTTTAAACATTTTTTACATTCTTAGGTAGCTTAAGTTGAGCCTTACTCTGTCAACCCATGGAGTATTCCTTAGGTGCAGTCATGGTTTTCCCTTGCACTGTAACTTTTGTGAACCCCTAAACAACCAATTAGTAGGCAAATCTCTGCCTCATCATCGCCCCGCTGTCGCTGTCTGTCGTGATTGAGTTTGTTTTTTTTTTCAGAGGGCTACCACGCCTACCACATTCAACGCGTGCAACAGCTGCAAGCTAGCGACTTTCCCCGGCGAGTCGCTTTCTGCCGAGAAATGCTGGCAAGGTCACAAGAAGACCCAGATTTTTTTAGAAAAATTCTTTGGACGGATGAGTCACGGTTCGAAAGGACAGGAGTGTTCAATATGCATAATTATCACACTTGGGCTGTGGAAAACCCACATACTGCAAGAGCCTCTAATTTTCAAAACCGCTACAGCGTGAATTTGTGGTCAGGAATACTCAACGGGCAGCTCATTGGGCCTTTTGAGCTGCCAGCAAGGCTAAATGGACCAGAGTATTTGAACTTCCTGGAAAATAATTTGATAGATTTATTAGGAGAAGTACCTCTAGAAACGAGAAGGAGAATGTTTTTCCAAAACGACGGTGCTCCCTGCCATTATGCAAGAGAAGTAAGGGCGCACCTCAACGAAACGTTTCCAGGAAGGTGGATTGGGCGTGCCGGGCCAATTGAATGGCCTGCACGCTCACCAGACCTGAACCCAATCGATTTTTTCTTGTGGGGGTACTTCAAAGAAATAGTTTATGCGCGGGAGACGAATAGCGAAGCCGAACAACGCCAGGAATTGAACGAAGCGGAAAACCAAATAAAAGCCAACAGAAGTGCGTTTCTTAGATTAAGGCAAAATTTTTTGAGGCGCTGTAGATTATGTATTGAAGTGGGAGGGATGCACTTTGAAAATTTGTTGTAAATTTAATTTTATTAATAAATACTTTGATTTGATTTGTATTGTTTCATTATGAACCTCAAAAAATGATACACCAGTCATAAAAATAATTATTATTACCACCAAGATGGGTTTTCAGTAATTTGGAGCAATCACCTATTTAAAATTATGAAATTAAAGTTCCACAATTGAAGTTACTTGATTGGCCAAATTTTCACCCCACTACGTTTGAAGCCCGATTACAGGAAATAATGGCCCCTTTACCTACCACTTTTTTTGTACTTTTTGGAAAGCTTAGAGACTAGAGAAGTTTTTAAAATTTATTAGAATCTTTGCAACCTTCTTGTTTTTTTTTAATTTGAATTTGAAAATTTAACTCTAGCTCGCAGAAACGTAATTTATTAACTTTGGATCAAAATTGTTACAACATGCAGCAATGTTAGGTAGTTAATTCTTATGCATGTGAAAGAACACTTCACGAGAATTACGTTTCAAAAAAAAAAACATAAAAAAACCGATCAGTTTTTTTAATGTAATTTTTTTATGTAAACACTAGCGAAATTTTCGATGAAAGCATAAAAAAAATCGTATCTCGAAAACTAAAAAAAATCGGGGAACATACATGGGGTATTTTTGGGTACCCCTAGGAAGGAGGAATTCAAAAAAAATTTCTTGACGTCATTGGATGGACCACCCTGTATAGTTAGTGTGTCTTGAGACACAATAGCCACCTCCAGATTTTTCCACGTCTCTTTCTCTGGCCAAACAAAGCCAAAGAGTACCAGCTATTTTTGAGGTCATCTAACTGTCTTTTCCTCACGGTATTTATTCCTCACCCTTTGTAGTTTTTTAATGTCGTTGGCTCTTTTATGTTTTGTCTTTTGTATGTAAAAAAGTATTTATTTCACCCTTTATTTTGTTTTCAGACGGCGTGGTTTGCCGTAGGGTTAATGATTACAGCCATATCTCTTCTGACGGAAGAGCAGAGGAACCTTAGTTCACTTGGCATCATCTTCTGTATTGGTGGAATGTTTTCACTGCTCATCCTGTATTCCATTCTGGGGGTTGGATTCATTTTTAAAACAGTGTATTACATCTTTTTGGCAGATAATAGGGTAAGTCTGATATATAGAATATAATGATGTATTTTTTAACGACTTGAGACCATCATTGAAAGATCCATGACTCAGATGCTTGTGCGATCGAGTTGCGGTCTTGCAAGTTATGTAAATTTGTAACTGGACAGAAATTAGAATGCGCACGCATGCCGGTTTCAGTTCTTTTTCGACTTCGGCACAATGCTCCTTGACCTCAACAAGTAGGTAGAAGACAAATGTTTCGTAGCCACTCCTCTGAAGGTCGAAGACTCTGCCCTTGAAATCGTAAACGATTATGTTTACCTGGTACAAATGGTCCAACTTCAGTAAAGAGGTCAACCGCCGAATCCAATTGGGCTAGGCAGCGTTCAGTAAGCTACGAAATATCTTCTCGTCCGATATACCGCAGTGTCTCAAGACGAAAGTCGCGCACCGGAAAACGCAGCGTGGGCAGGCCTCCAACAATGTGGACTAGCGATTTGGTGAAGGTCGCGGGAAGCCGCTGGATGAGAGTAGCACAAAACCGGTCGTTGTGGGATCCTTGGAAGAGTCCTATGTCCAGCAGTAGACTTCTTTTCAGTGGATAACGCGCCCGGTCTGCGAGTGCTGAGGTTAAGCAACTTTCGCAAAGGTCGGTTATCGGATGGGTGATCAAAAATGTATCATCTCGAGCTCCTCCGTGCTTCGGAAGGCACGTAAAGTCGTAGGTCCCGGCTGCATTAGCAGTCGTTAACAATCACCAATCCGCACTGAGCCTGCATTGTTGTTTATGGACCGTTGTCCCTATCCATCCATAGAGAAGGCTCGTGCCCCAGCTGTGGAGACATAAAAATGAGCTGATGATGATGAATGTTCTTTTTACTTGTTTCCATGACATGGCTATTATCGGATTCAACATCTATTACCAAATAACTTGTAAATAGCCAGTCAGTGACACAGCAATGGTTTCCAGACGCAAATCTTCATTCTCTGGGGGGTGCTAGTGGCTATCTCCGTGTCAGTACTGACTATACGAACGAAGTTAGCCGTCAAGGCGGGCACGGTCACCCGCAAGTCGTTCCACGTACTGGCCTCCGTGGTCTTCATGTCTGGCATACTGTTGGATGTGAATTTGATGAGCCTCGCTGCGGGAGTGGGGTTTGCAGTGCTGTTGCTGATTGAGGTGAGTTACACAAGACGAATTCTCCATGGACAAATAAAAACTTTTTTATGGAGCTCAAGCGATTACTTTACTTGCTCAGTGCTTCTGAAGGCATTTTGGCGTTGGTCCCGGCTGCATTAGCAGTCGTTAACAACCATCAACCCGCACTGGGCCGTTCTAAAGGAATAGCCGTCCTTAAGGCGAAGGGTAAGGCACACTAGCGCCACCAATTGATAATTTGACAATTACTAACGGACCGGATCTTTTTTTAAACATTGCGTACCGTCTGATAACAGGAAAGCGTCCATAGTATTTATTTAATAATTGTGCACTACTTATTGTTGCGTGGTTTATTCACAAAACGGGCTATCGCATTTATTCACAAACAATGGCCACTTTTGGTGTTAGCGAATGAATACAAAAACAAACCTAAAAGTATTGCACAATTATTAAATAATAGATGTTTGCCTAGTGCCGGAAGGTTCGCAATGTTTGAAAAAAATTCAGTTTAGCAGTTATCAAATTAAATCCATTAGCGGCGCTAATGTGCCTTACCCTTCGCCTTAAGGAAGGCTCAAGCCCCAAAAGTGGGTACCTACTTACATAAAAAAGAGAACTGGTAATGAAAGAATAAAATAATTCTATCACTGGTTTCTGTCAATCACTGATGCCACTTCAATATACCATTAATTGGTCCACCTCGCCGAAGGGCGTCACTACTTTTACCGAGTCGCGGTGAATAATGTTTTTTATTCTTTTCAGGCTCTCAGAAAATCAGACATTGATCCAATTTCATCTGCACTTCAATCAGCATTTCTTGTGTACAGCGATGAAAAGGTGAGCGTTATGAGAATTCTTGCTTTTTACAAGGTTTTCTTGAGTTCTGAAACTTAATACAATTAAAATTAGAAAAAAAAAGAGGCAAAAAGTAGCTCAATTCGATTTAGTCTTCAACTTCATTGTTGTACCTTTTTGAACACGAATTATTTGGTTGGTATGTGGTAATGTGTGGTATAGTTAGGGTATGACTTAATTAAAAAAGTTACGTTGCGCTATTTCGTTTCATTTGCCAACACTTATGCACGTTCATGAACACTTACTGATTTACCACTAAACAATGGGTAAAGTTAGACAATGCTTAAAACAGATGCTGTCACTTATGTCAAGCATTTTTTTGTAGTACAAGAGTCAACGTTTAATAATCCCACCATTACCTATCACACATTAATATTCGACAGAAGACAAATTTTAGAAAGTATAACAAAAATGCAGACATGACTCTTTACTTTCCCGCCCGAAGAAGTCCCTTGTTGATTGTTCAATTAGGCGCTGTGCAAACGTAGACACTTCTTGTTACCGACACGGCACACCATACAAGAAAACCGAGTTGCTGTATCCGGTAGCGGCGATCGGACACTGTTACCGACACGGCACACCATCACAGGAAACCGAGTTGCTGTGTCCGGTAGCGGCGTCGGACACAGTTGCTGGTTGCTGTAACAATTCGTTGCTTATTTTCATCTCATGAATCGAGCTTTCGGCTCGCCCCGCCCGCGCCACCCGCTCGGTGTGCGTGGCTTGTGTCGCACACAGGATACGGACACAATTTGTAAGGAAGTTTGTTAATGTTGCTTGTGTCTTCAACTGACGACTTTGTGTGTCCAGTTACCGAACACTTTTTGATTAGTATCAGGTGGAAGTAACTGGACACAAAAAGTGTCTACGTCTGCGCAGGGAGGGCTGATTTCATATTCACTGGTAGATTATACAATCTACACACTTTTGTGTCTTGTGTGGGGTATCCCACACAAGACACAAAAGTGTCTACGTTTGCGCAGCGCCTAAAGCTGTGGAGTTTCTTGCGCCCATTTCTTCTCCATAACTAAAAAATAGACGTTTTGAATGGGTACTTAGTAGGTAAAAAAATGTTTGGACGATTCAAAAGCAATTTTCTTAAGTGTATTTATATAAAAAACTTTGACTTTGTTCGGTTGCAGGACTGCGGCCACTTCGCGATGTCGCCGCTGTACCTGTACATGGGGCTGGCGTGCCCGCTGGCGCTGGTGCCGCGGCGCGCGGGCTTCCAGCTGGAGCTGCTCAGCGGCGTGCTGGCCGTCGGCGTCGGCGACTCCGCCGCTAGTTGGTTCGGCGCCAAGTACGGCTTCAACAAGTGGTCCGGTGAGATAATACATAGAATGATGAGAGAAATACATAGAATCGGGGCGCAGGCTTTCAAAGCTGATCGTTTAGGGGGGAGGGGAAGGAAGGAGCACCCCCTGGTAGATATTTTAATTTAATATTTTGTAAAATCTAACCTAAAAACAATGCAAAAGTATTTGTGTCAACATTTGTGTTTTTGTAATTTGTTCGCAACAAAATTTGCGTTAAAAATTATTTAAACATTTTATAATAGCTTGCCTACTTCTTAACTGATACTTAGTATTTGTAAAAATATTATGATCGGATGTTAATGACGGTAGTTGTTGACATTGAATGGGCGCCTTTAGCTTTTAAAGTAAAAAGTAAATAGTGTTGAATAATTTCGGCGGGCTGGTTAGAACCACGATAGCTCAATTGGAAGAGCACCTGACCCGGAATGTCAGAAGGGTGCAGGTTCAATTCCTGCTCGTGGAAATTTTTTCAACATTTGTGTTTTTGTAATTTGTTCGCAACAAAATTTGCGTTAAAAATTATTTTAACATTTTATAATAGCTTGCCTACTTCTTAACTGATATTTAGTATTTGTAAAAATATTATGATCGGATGTTAATGACGGTAGTTGTTGACATTGAATGGGCGCCTTTAGCTTTCAAAGTAAAAAATGCAAAAGTCTCAAATTTATCAATAAAAATATTGTATTCTTAGTGCAACTTTACGTTTCCGTTCACGCACACTAGAAATAAATATTTAAAAAAAAACTACGCGTCTCCGCCGCGGGCTTAAAAAGGTACCCATTGAAAGAGGAGATCATCATCATCATCATCATCATCAGCCTACACACGTCCACTGCTGGACATAGGCCTCTCCAAGTGCACGCCACTAAGCACGACCTGCGGCTACTCTCATCCAGCTCTTGCCATTCAAAAAAAAAAAAAAAAAATCAAAATATTTATTTCAGTAACATTTTCCTTTTAACATTAATCAAGGTAGACTCTTTCTTTTAAGAGCATGTAGCCCCTGTTACAGAAAGGGTCCCTCTTCCATAGCTTCTACATACATTATTTAGCAATGAGATATCAGAACATAATTAATTCTAATTAAAACATAATTAATTAATAACGTGTGT
Organism: Eudonia mercurella; assembly: GCA_963082485.1. Taxonomy (NCBI): domain Eukaryota; kingdom Metazoa; phylum Arthropoda; class Insecta; order Lepidoptera; family Crambidae; genus Eudonia; species Eudonia mercurella. The sequence continues at coordinate 4,753,684 of OY720039.1, read as the reverse complement.
GTGAGTGTGGGTGAGTGAGTGTGTGTGAGTGAGTGTGTGGGGGTGTGTGTGTGAGTGTGTGTGTGTGTGTGTGTGCGAGGTTAGCCACCCTATTAGACATCATGTTTGAGAAGCTTTTCAGTTTCATCATAGTCTAAAGTTTTAAGCCAAGCTGTGACACTTTTTCTGCATTGTTGGTAATTTAAGTGGTAGATTTCCAGGGTTTTATTTGTACGATTGTATAAAAGCGATGACAAGTATTGAAACTGGTTTTGAGCAAAGCTTGTGTAGAATTCACCTTGCGAAGATCAGTCGTTCCATCTAATGAGATCGATCCCTATAAAATGCAACATTCATTAATCCCTAAAACCTGCGCCCCGATTCTATAGCCAATCCGATGTTGTTCCTATCAGTCTCCAATAGTGTAGCGTCCCAAATATCACTTTAAAGATTTAAAAAAAATTGAGAAGTTGGCGGAATTCATCAGTTATCCGTTTAATAAAATAAGTACCTAGTTACTAAGGGTCTGACGCAGAATGTGCACTTCGCAAAATGTACACTCGACAAAAAATGCGCATTTCGCATTTGGTGCACTTCGCAGAATGAGCACTTCGCAGAATAAGCATTTCACAAAATGAGCACTTCGCAGAATGAGCACTTCGCAGAATGTAAAAAGTAATCAAAAAGTAATCCACTAGGTTTTGATTGTCAATTAAATATTTCTATGTATAATATAACAGATACGAAAAACTAAATGATTATCTGTATATATTATATAAATAAAAATCTTTATATTAATAAAAAATACTTCATAATTGTGTACTGGACTATGCTGTTTCATTAAGGATTTCAAGAATTATGTAATTGGTAGATCGCACAGGGTGTCGTCAGTGAACAGTAGATCTTGGGTCTAACCAAGTTGGCTACCCGTGCTCTAGTGTAACGAGCGGCTCGGCGATGCTAGTTAGATTCAGCAAGTGGCCTGGTGAGTATATCCCGTAGTAGTGAGCTGCTCAGCGCTGGCTATCTACTCTGGCGTCGAGAGCACTTTTTTCATACTGAAGAAAATACATTAGAAATATGTAGCACTGCGCACGGGCAGACGCAAGTGTTTATGTGGGACTATCCCCCTGACACGACCTAAAGAGCGAAGGAGGATATATCCATAATAAAAACCTGCACTCCAGGTCGTGTCAGGGATTATTTACCGCAAGATCCCTCACCCTATGTGTACCAATTTTAATATAAAGAACTTAATATAGTATTTCCAAATTTTTACTTTTATTTTTTTAACGCCCACCCGACCACATAAAAATAAAAGTAAAAATTTACTATAGCGTTGTGTTATTAATTTGTGGTATTCATCTGCAAAGATGAATCTGCATGTCCATCGGTTGCAAATACCTTTGGATAGATGGCACTAATGTCGCTCTAAAGCATTTCAAAAAATCAAAAAGCAGTGACATAATTCAGCGCTTACGTCAGCCTCCCGGTAGCATAACGGTCAGTGCAGCCGCCCGGATACGATTCCTGGCTGGGTCGGGTGGGCGTTTAATTTTTCACTGTATTTTATATAAATATTTAATAGTATTTCCATTGATATTCGATTCTAAAACTGCCTACATTCTTTGAAAATGCAATGAGAAATAAGAATATTCCTAATAAAACAATAATTGTTTTATTCAACAGGTGGCCATAGAACGTATGAAGGGACTACCTTCAATATCCTATCGCAAATGGCTACGGTATACGCTCTTTTATTGTTTGGTAAGTTTAAATCATTTATAAAAAGTAAAATTACAATTTATACAAAAAATAAATAAATACAGGTTTGCAATTATTTTTTCTTAAAACGCTTTTGTGTATTTCTTTTAGAATTACTGGACTCTAATAACGCCTTGATTCGCGCGACCATTGCGGCGACTATCACTGGATTCGTAGAAGCGAAGACCAACCAAGTGGATAACTTGGTTCTACCTCTCGTCACAATCATTGCCTTCCAAAGCACTTGGTTTCTATGTTAAAATGCTATTAGTTGCAATTAACTCACATTTTACTCAACAGATTGGCGGTAAATATTTAAAAACAGTCACTTAATATTGTAAAATGTAGATAAAAAAAAACACTTATTTAGTTAACGGTGCCTATTGTACATAGTGAAATTTATATTTTTATACTTGTTTAAGTATGAATTAAGATATTTATATTTTTATACATTCCTAAAACAACCAAAGACTTGAAAGAAGAAGAATTAATAATTTATTATTTTGTAATAAAACATGTTGCTATTTATAATTGTTTTATTGATTAAATTTTCAAATATTTAAATGCATAAATCTAAACTAGTAAGTTTTATTTCACAACACAATTACTAATATTTTGATCGTTACATATTTGCTCAATGGTTTCTGGTTTCACATCACAACTTGCAAAATCATTTTCACCCATGTCACCTTCTTTTGTCTCCAATTTGATTATTTTCGATTTGTCATCTATACTTTTCCCATTACAGTCCATGCTTATAATATCTGCACTATTTCTTTTATTTTTTATCAAACTTCTTTTCTTCTTTACTCCTTTACATTTCACTTTGAATACTTTTTCTAGAGCAAGAACACTTTTCCTGTCAATACTCCAATCCATAACCAAATTTTCTGCCAATCTGGAATAATCCTCATCTTCATTGTAATTAGGTATTTCATATCCCAGTATGGCCATTACTTTCTCCAGTATGTCATCTACATAGTAGTTTATAATTAAATCTGCTTTATTGTCCTGAAAGTAACATTTTCATGTTATTAAAAAGAGAATTTAGTTAATTTGAAATAACTAGTTATATTTAGATTAAATTACATTAGTGAAAACAAATTAAAATTTTGGTTGAATGTCTACTTACATGTTTTGTGGGCTGCAGATTACAAATGACTAGTTTTCCACCATACTTTGCAGTTTGTAATGGTAAGTTACCACTAGGAATAATTTGTAGTGTTGTTCCCAAACATATACTTAAATCAGCAATGCTGTAAAAGAACCGTACATTATTTATTATTGTAAATTATAATCTTAAAAAAACCAAAAAAATTATCATCTAGAGCTCCTCCGTGCTTCGGAAGACATGTTAAGCCGTTGGTCCCAGCTTCATTAGCAGTTGGTTACAACCACCAATCTGCATTGGGTCCACATGGTCCCAATCCTATCCATCAATAGGGAAAACTTATGCCCCAACAGTGGGGACAAAAATGAGCTGGTGATGATGATGAAAATAAGATACCAGACATTTTATGCGATCATTAACATGCAAGTTATGTATGTAAGTACATAATTCACCTTGAATGCCATTCAGCCATGAGCAAGTCGTTTTCTGGAAGGCTATGTTCCCAGTCTAGTACTCCATCATAGAGTCTACCTCTGCAAGGCCTACCACCCATGTGTTCCGATGCACATGGCACTCCACTGCATTTCTTACCAACTGTCTCTACAGGACTGTTACGTACAAACTGCCTGTAAATTAATTCACATCGAATTATAATAATTATTACAATATCTTAATTAATTGCTTTGGCATTAATTAAGATTAATAAGCATTAATCCAATTTCAAGTAGTATTATTATTATTGTACAGTAGATTGAGTATGTTGGGTGACTGAATTGAGTCTAACAACACATGTTATTCTAGAAAAAACTGGTGAAACTAAATTATAATAATAAAATGTTAGTTTTAGAAGATTTTGAAATTATTTATGATCTTTTCAACTTACTTTTTACATAAATTACATTCATCAATAAACATGTTTCCATGCAGCTCTGCAAGGTACTTTCTTGATAAGCCAGATTTTAAATGGAGCCCATCAATGTTTTGGCTGACAATGTAATGCACTTTGCCACATTCAACTAGCTTCTTCAATATCATATGAGTCTTTGTTGGCTTGGCTGCAGTAAATGATATATTAGTGGAGGGTTTCTTGCCTTGTTTTTCCAATGTCCACACTCCATTTGGACCTCTACGAAAACAGGGTAAAAGATAAATAAATTAGAAGTTCTACTGCCATTCATCACATACCTTAATATTTTTTAACTCCTCAAGGTTAACCCATATATGCCCATCGGGTCAAAAACGACCATCCAAATAAATGTTTAGTTTTTTTTTACCTAAACAAATAATCAAAATTCAATTACAAAACCATAATTATTTTACGCAGTGAATAGCAACACTATCGATAAATATTTATTATTTAACTGTCAGAAAAAAGTGCATCTATTTGAGGGTATTTAAAGTTTTGTATTTTTTTGGTGATTTTATAGGTTTGCGCGCACAATAATGTAAGTTTTATATGTTATTTTTATGAGTGTTTATAATGAAACAGGAAATTTATTTAGTTCAATGGTTCCTTTATATGATGTAGTCATAAAATTTTAGATGAATTTTCAATTTGTTAGATAAATCAAAGTAATTACTTTGACGGGTCGATAACGACCCGCTGGGCAAGAGTGATACTAATTTTGGGTTGCAAGACTTACATATATGATATAGAATGTGTACCCAAACACTACGTTTTCGGTATACTGTGACAATATCTATACGTCACCGACTTTGTTGAGTAGTATACAGGATAAAAATACCAAAATAACAGGTACTACACACCAAACAGAACGGATAACTGCCTAAAAGATGTAAAGACCTGTAAAAAAGTCCAATCATAGGCTTGATCAAAACGACAATATTTGCGCTGTAAGATGGCATGTAACAATAATATTGTTACTGTTTTGTCTAACGAATATGGAGTAAATCCAATTCAAAAACCACAGAGGTATTCTGCCGCCGCGAAACGTAAGATTGATATTGATCAACCTCATGTTATCCATAAATACAATACATTTATGGGTGGCGTCGATCGCTTGGATGGTAACATTGGGGTATATTGTATAGCAATGAGAGGGAAGAAACGGTATATCCCTATATTATATTGGTTGATAGATGTTGTTATGAACAATTCAACTATGGTTGCGAGATCTATTGGAGTTACCGTTGTTACCCTGGACTTTCGCCAATCTTTTGCAAGATCTTTACTAAAGAAGTATGGTACAGGATACAAGTTGGACCAGCAAAACCACAACTTCACGTAGCAACCAGTATTCATGTCAGGGTGAGGAGACATGCAGCAGATCACTGGTCAGGTTAGGAGTAGATCTACGTGCATTATGCAAAAACAAAACTGTAAAAAGTGCAATGTCTATCTTCATAACAAATGTTTTGAAGCTTTTCACGTTTATTTTTTTTAAATAAAATAGCCTCAATCACTCACTGAAAACAGGGACTTTCAGTTGTAAAAAATATAAAAAATATTTTTTTCTTAAGTTACATTGACTAAAGGATAAAAATCTAAAAATCTATAAAAATCGGAGTTGCAAATAGTTATGGGCATATATGGGTTAATAATGTTCAGAAATTACTAATAAAATGTATTATTATTCTCTTTATTTATTTTTAATCTTAGATCTAGGTTTTATAAAAATTATATAAAAAGTAAAATATAACAAAATACATACAAAAAATACAACTTTTATAAAAACCTAAACCTAGAACACCACCAGCAATGGAGCAGGACTCAAGCTACACCAGTAGTTCTATGCAGCCTTAATCACCAGATTAAGGCTGCAGAGAAAGAAACCTCCTGACAATGAGTGCCGTGTCCGGGAGTGTTGCCTTTTGTATCTGACCTTTAATCCAGCCATCCAGCGAGTCTCTTGAGATGTTGGTCGAGACTTCACTGTAAGGCCGTTTGCAGATACGACTATGGGGACAATGATCGTCGAATCCACATCCCACATAGAGGTCACCTCGTGAGCCAGGTCAAGGTACTTAGTAAGAAATGTATTATTATTATTATTAAATTCACGAAAACATATTTTAGTTTATTTTACAGCTGCAGTAGGTACTGACCTGAAATCAGGAATACCTGCAGATGTACTGATACCGGCTCCAGTGTGGACCACAACGTGCTTGCTTTGACTTATAAACTGTGCCAAAAGATCGCACTTTTTATTGAATTTTTCCAATGGTTCAAATTTCTGAAAGTAGTTAAAGATAATACAAAAACATGCAGTACCTACTGAACTCTGTTTAAACTCAATGATTATGCTTAGTTAAGTACCTCAGGAACGCCTAATATTCCTTTGTGTTCATAAGGAGATAATCCTTCAGCATAATTACAAGACATCGTGTCTTTTATATAAAAATAGCGTAATTTAAACGCAAATTTTTGGAAACCCAGCGTAAGCCGTAAACAAGGCCAAAACAAACGTAGTGTTAAATTCTCTTTGACAAGGCTTTGAGCATAATAGACTTCTTTTTTTTTGTTTTTTTTTTGTTGATGGCTTTGTGCGATTAGGACATTTAGCCAGAGTCAAAGTAATTTTTCTAACAAGTAATACATAAATAAACAATAGTTCTTTTCTGTAACACAAATCGAAAATAAAACAAAACCGCAGACATGACTTTTCACTTTCCCGCTGTCTGAGCATAGACTATGCTTTGAGTTTGTTTGACACGTTTAACATTTTCTCGTAAAACCTTTTTTAAGGCTTGTTTGTGAAAGTAAGGCTGTATGCTGTATATCCATTGGCCTTCTTTTACGTGAAAATAATGTGTGATCTGACGTTGACGTTTTTCTAAAGTAGAATCAAGTAGTTTTCTGCTGCGTCTCAAATTATTTTATTTAATAATCTAATGCAGCGTTGAATTTGAACTTAAGATTGCTGTTTTTCTGTAACTAACTGGTAATTTAGAGCTTCATTGATTAATCTAGTGCATATTAATCATGAATCGCAGAAGGGGTCATGATGATGATGATGTTTACGGTAAGTTTAAGGTTATGATCTACTGATTCTATGGACAAAAACGATTTACAAACATGTAATAATATTAATATTTTTACAGATCGTTTACATCGGAAGAGACGCCGTGTCTCAGAGAATCAAGAAATAGAAGATAGATTAGAATCTCTTATTCTAAGAGTTGGTGAGAAAAGTAGTTCAAGTCTAGAAAGCAATCTCGAAGGCTTGGCTAGTGTGTTGGAAGCGGATTTAAGTACCTTCCGTGTTAAAATTCTACGTATACTCACTGACTGCGCCATACGCATGCCTGAAAAATGTACTATATATGCTACATTGGTTGGTTTGCTCAATGCAAAAAATTATAATTTTGGTGGTGAATTTGTTGACTACATTGTTAAAACATTCAAAGAGAACTTGAAAAGTGGTAAATGGAACGCTGCCAGATATACCCTAAGGTTCATCTCGGATTTGGTGAATTGCCATGTTTTGGCAGCATCTTCTTTGTTGACTTTATTGGAATCACTGGTAGACTGTGCCAATGAAGATGGAGTTCCGCAAGTAAGAAGGGATTGGTTTGTGTTTGCTGTTTTGTCAGCGTTGCCGTGGGTGGGCAGAGAGCTCTATGAGAAAAAAGAATCGCAATTGGAACATCTTCTTGTGACAATTGAAGTGTTTCTAAACAAACGGAGCAAGAAACATTGGCCAGCTTTGAAGGTTTGGTCAGCGGACACTCCACACTTGCAAGAAGAGTACTTAGATTGCCTGTGGGCTCAAATCAAGAAGTTGAGACAGGATAATTGGTCAGAGAAACATATCCCTAGACCGTACCTTGCATTTGATTCAATTTTGTGTGAGGCTTTGCAACATACTCTCCCAGCAATTCAGGTATATCTTAGAACTTTATTTCAGACCTACTCTTATAATTATTACATTTTAGACAGTTATAAAAATAGAAAACCTTTACTTACTTTTACTTTGGTCTTTAATGCATGTTGGCTGCAACAACAATAGAAACTTAATTGTTTGGCATAGTAGATCCATATTCCAGCATATTAAATGTTGAATTAACTTCATTTGTGTTGTAGTTAAATGTATGTGTTTTACATTATCATATATTAATGTAAGCTTATAAAAAAGTTGGGCTTGTCAAGGCTGTCCCACAGAGAATAATATATGATGATTTTAAACCTTAACCTATCACTAGCCCAGTGATGGTTAATGAGTGTTTTGGCCTTGTTATACAGTAATTATTAGAAGTGAATGAAAAGATTTGATGACAATTTGTATAAATATTATGACTACAATTGTATTGTAACTATTTATAGTTTAATTTTATTTAGAGATCTTTTATTTCACAGCCTCCTCCACACAATGATGGCGATACTTACCCAATGCCGCGTGTAATTTTCCGCATGTTTGATTACACTGACTGCCCTGATGGCCCTGTCCTGCCTGGAGCACACTCCATTGAACGATTCCTCATTGAAGAACATCTGCATAACATTCTTGAGGCACACCATCTTGAGAGGAAAGAGTGTGCTGCACAGTTACTCTGCTTTCCTTATAAAGCAAAGATTCCCCTCGAGTACTGTATTGTGGAAGTTATTTTTGCTGAACTTTTTAACCTGCCAAGGCCTAGGTATCTGGAAATCTGTTATGGCTCCATTCTCATAGAGCTGTGTAAGCTTCAGCCGTCGACTATGCCGCAAGTGTTGGCACAGGCTACAGAGATCCTGTTTTTGAGAATTGATACTATGAATGTGGCATGTTTTGACAGGTTTGTTTATAAATATTTTAACTTAATTTTAAAATCCTTCAACTCAATATAAAATTATGTAAAATATATAAAAAAGACTTCAAATTATGATATAATGTTCTCAACATAAATTTATTGAAAAAGATATTTATAGGTATAGATCAGTTGTATTGTAAGAAAGTAATAGCATATATTGTCTCACAGCACAGTTGTATTGTAATACATGGATATGCATTATAGTATAACACATTTTGAGCATGAGGTACAAGACTGGATCTTTATTTACTAAAAAAAGGCTCAAGTTTCCAGGGAGTTTATAATTCAATATTTATAGATATAATATAGTTTAGTTGTCATAAAAGTTGAACCTAATCAATGCCTCTTATCTTTCAGATTTGTCACTTGGTTTGCATACCACTTGAGTAACTTCCAGTACCGTTGGTCTTGGGAAGATTGGGAGGGCTGTCTCCAACTAGATTTGGACCACCCTAAACCAAGGTTTATTCGAGAAGTCCTTGGGAAGTGCCTTAGGTAAGAATAAAACTATTCTTTAACTTAAAATAGTTGCTTTAAACTGAACCATATTTGTTAGATTGGTTTTGTTATAAGATTTCATATAACATTTATTATTGTAATCATTTACTTTACATTTACCATTTACCTGCTGGTTAGAGCAGGGCCCTGCTCATATCTGCAGGTATGGGGATGAATAATAGAAAGTACATATTTTATTCCATTTTCTAGCCTTGCTTTCTTTTTATATCTGTATCAGTAGCTAATAGCCTAGATTTTAAGCTCTAGAATAGAACATTGTAATGAATTAAAGTGACTTATCATTTCTTTATGTATTGTATGTTTTATCACAGGCTCTCATACCACATGAGGATAAAAGATGTGGCTCCAGCAACATTTGCAGCGCTGGTCCCGTTAAAGCCGGAGCCTATTTACAAGTACTCTATGGAGGGAGCAGGTAAGAAATAATCAATGCAAGCTTTATTAATACTTTTTATTTTACAAAAAATATTTTATTTCGCCTTATTTCTACACTTATAAACCTAGATTGCTGAAGTATGTACATTTCGGTAACATAATCTGTTTTACCAGGACTTGTGCATATCAAATATTGAAAAGCGTTCGATTTCGGAAATAAATGCTTTTAAAATTGTTTGTTTCGATGAAAAAACCCTTTAAAACCTAGTACCCCGTTCACAAAGGCGTCGTCATTCCGGCTTACCTGAGATCCACAACAGTTACAGTTCATAGTTGCACAACTGAATATTATTTTAAGTTGAGTGAAAGTTCAGTCTATTCCATGGCCATTAATTCCAGTAAGCTGTACGAGCGTTCGTGGTATTCGTCGTAATCTTTGTCGCTCGTGTTTCTCGAAGATTCGTTCACGTCGTCGTTGTCGAACGGCGAATCGTCGTCGTCAAATGAAGGCTCCTTATCATCGTTCTCATATTCTTCGTCTTCCTTATCATCAGAGTGTCGTTTCCTATCTCCTATATTATCTAGGAAGTCCTCAAAATCCTCATCAATTTGTATGTATTTTTCGTGATTTTCACTCTCTTCTTCATCTAACTTAGAAGCTTTGTTTTCTTCTGGTTTAGCTGTAGACTCATCGTAATTATTCAGACTGCCTAGGAGTTCATCTAAAATGTCTAGATCTGACGGGCTTTTGGTAGTAGTAGCTCTAGTCGTAGTAGTACTTGTAGTTGAAGGATCTTCTTCATCTGATACCAACTGCTGTGTAGGAGTTAAATGCTGATGTTTCTTTTTCTTACATTTTGTTCTATTCTTTGATACAGAATGCGATGTTGCTATTATACTCTGTTCCGTCACTATCAAATCTTCCTCGTTTATCTCATTGGATTTGTCATTGGGCGCTATTGATGTCAAATCAAAAATAAATTCGGCATGATCTTCAGATTCCTGGTCATCGTTTACCTTCACCTCAATATCATCGTGGTCTTCTTCGTCCTCCTCTTCATTTTGAGGGTATCCTTCTGTTGATTTACTATTAATGTAATGGTCTGCAGTTTCTTCGTAAGTTGATTGGGTAGATGGTGGTGTATACGCGGTATCAGATGCAGTACTCGAATCGGCCATTTTACTGTGTTCTTTTGCATGTTCCTTAGTGAATTGCTCTTGACTTGAATATTTGAATGCTGTAGTTGCCCCGTATCCCTGGAAATTGGAGCCTTTTCTCCTAGGTGGGTATTTGCCAATAGTCGACGCTGTTACTTTTTTCTCTGTGGTTGCATTGACGCTCCAACGGTCGTGCTTAACTGATGTGCCTTTTATCATCAAGGTGGATTGTCGGAAACGATTTTTATTTTTCTGATCTATATCTTTATTAATTGTTTCTGTTTCAATTGTAGTACTTATTAAGGGTGTCGTTATAGAAGCAGATGTTACTTGGGCTGTAGAAGTAAGTGCTTTCTGTGTTGTTGTACTAGTAGTGGTGGAAGTTGTTGTTGTTATAGCTACAGTTTTATTTTTAGGCTGCCAAGGTTTGTTTCCACCGGTTGCAGCTGAGCTAGCTTGTGGAGTTAAATCTGCAGTTTTCTTTATCTGTACCTTTTCAGGTGCCTTGGTAGTGGTGGTTATTCGTTTATGTTTCTTTACTTTTTCTGGCTTAACAAACTTGTGTGGTGGACGGGTACGTTTTTTAAGTACTGGTGAAGCAGTAGTAGTTGTTGTTTTTTCTTCGTAACTCTCTGTGGTTCTTCTATATGGCAAAGTTGAGCTACTAGGAGCCATCGGCTCTGTTGTTGTTTCGTATACCTTCTCTGTATCTTTTTGGGGATCCATTGGAGTAGTTTTAGTAAATGCACCTAAAATGTTAGCCCATGATATCGTGTCATTGTCATCTTCTTCTAAGTCACCGTGCACAGTGATTATGTCAGGAGCACTCGTAGTGATTCTATGTGATTTTATGTTTTCGTGTTTCTTTGGAGGCTTCTTTACCGCTGGCTTTCGTATATGTTTATTGCTTTGTTTATTTTCGTGGGAAGAGTCAGTTTTTTCTGTGTCATCAGTTTCTGTAAAGTTTACAAGTATAGGCCTGAATGCAGATTCAACTGTTGTATCTGGATCAGAGAATTGGACGTCTAAAACTTGAGGACTTGGTCGAAAATCTACTGGCCTTTTCACTGGCTTAGAACTATGCATGTATTTCAAAGGAGGCATAGGTTTGAATGGCTTTTTCTCCATTGTTAGAAACACTCCGGGCGGAGCGTTGTAGATCGGTGGTCTTAAACGTTCCGGGTAGTAACTCATTTTCGTTGGTGGTGGTCTGGGTTTATTATACGTTTTATAAACGGGAGGCAACTCCGGTTGTGACGTAACGTTTTCAGTAACGTTCGCTTGGTTGTCATTGTAGAAATCGGTTGTTTCGTTGGCCGTGGTATTGAGACTAGGAACAGGAGGTGTAGGCAAAACAGCTGGTCTTGTTGTTTTTACTATGTTACTTGGCGATAAATATCTGTTATCTGGAGGCGGTGGACCGTATAGATTGTGCGACATCGCTTCCATGTCTACGTAATGATGTTGTACATGACTTAGCGGTGGGGCCTGCAGAGGGGGCCTTGTATATTTATACATGTTAGGTTTGTATGGATACTGCATAAACCTTTTTTGCTGATGTTGGTCACTCGGTTGACTTACATATCCTAATTTGGAGAATTGAGGGTATATTGGTGGCATGTAAGGGGTCGGCTTGTATCTTGGAGGAGGTTCAACGTGAGTGTCGTCATCCGAAAAGAAAGATGAAAATATCCTATCTAAACCTTGATGATGATGTCGTGCCTGATTTTGCTGCGGTAAGGGAGCGATATTCTTGTGGAACCAGACAGCCCTTTGCGGCCGCGGTGCCTGAGGTTGAAGCGTTTGGTAATAAGGGTTTTCTTTTGGGTGCGCTACTGGAGAGTTCTCACGCACAGTGAAAGTTCTTACAGGAGTTTCGTGAGGTTTTCGTTGTTTTTTCGGTGGCTGCGAGTTCACTGAGAACGTTAACTCATAGTGATATCTTCCCGGCGAAATTTCATCGTCTCTTTGACGGACGCGTTTTACCGACCAGAATGCTTTAACGCCTTCCATGCATCCGTCTTCCTTGCAGTCTTCTTTGGATTGCTCATCTTCGGTAAAGCGGTAACCACTGTTTTCTTCCAGCAGTCGCCCCTTCGCCATGATCGTGACATCACCCAATGATGTATGATCACCTTCTTCTATTCTATCGAAAGGTGCTTGTTTTATTTTCTCCCAAAGATCGCGATCGTCAACTTCTTTTGATACGTGTGGGTCCAGTTGCTTGTTGGGTGATACGACTATACCTTTAGCGATCAGTTGATCTATTTTATCTCTTACCAGTGTCAGGTAAACGCTGTGCCTTAATGCGTCTTCCCAGTAGTGAGCGGGCACGGCGGCGACCGTCGTCGGCTTGTCGGTTTTTATAGCTTCGTGCAGTGTTCCCACTCTGGCTTCTCGTTTCTCGTAATGCCATTGATCTAGGGGGATGGGTATCGGTCTGAAGTCACTGTCTGTGGCTCCTTCTTTTTGTATCTGTAACAAATAATGTGACATTTTTAACGTTGCAATGAAATTAGTTTATTTGCATCGGGAGTTTAATGGTTAGACCACCAGTCTCAGACTCAAACATCCCGAGTTCGATTACCAGCTGTGGGTACATATTAACGTGGTCGGTTTGGTTGGCGGTATAGATATATAGTTAAGTATGTTCTAAGTCCGCCTTGCCTTCTACTACCAGGTGTAGTAGATGGCAAGGCGGACTAATCTAAGCTTGTCGCTATAAGATCAATGTAGCATTGTTATGTACAAATAGTCAAGCGGTCTCAGCGGTTGAGAGTACCGGGAAAACTGCGCTTCCACCGTTATCCTTATTATCACTCTCAATCAGTTGATTGCACAAAAGATCCCGATGGGTCAAACTGCTGCTAGACAAGGGAAACCTTGGCAGGCCAAACTAAAATTGTTTGTCACTATTGAGTAATAAAAATGTTGAAAGTTAATTTTCTATTGAACATAACATAAACATTGTGGAATAATGCAGATTAATTTGAGTGTTCGTTTGAAAGTAAAATGTCGATTCGCGCGAAAGTGCCGCGCGGGTGGCGTGCGCGGTAACATCGCGTGTTGGACGACGCAACCCCGCGAGTTTCCAATTGACTATTTCAGTTTATACATTCAATTATCTGAAAAACCATTTTCCTCTGACAAGTACCACCTTCCGAATAGCCGCAGACAAATATACTGTTCTGCTATATAGTGCTCTGTTATCAAAATATCTATACTAATATTATAAAGAGGAAACCTTTGTATTTTTGTATGTATGTTTGCAACGAATAAACTCAAAAACTACTGCACCATTCACCATTATAATGCTACATTAGCGCTGAGTAACATAGGCTATATTAACAAAAATTTATAAAATACTAAAAACTACAATTAAATTTTCCAATACAAAATGATTTGTTTGTTTTGTTGTCATGGAAACCATTGATATATAATATTTAACTCAATGATGGAAACTGTCAAAGCGGTACGAATACGAAGTCCGTCGGGTCAACTAGTATACAATAAAATACGTAGAAGATATTATAAAAAGTGTTAATAATAGACATAAGACATGTAAGTAATTATTATAAGTGTAACTATTTAGTATATATGTGTAAATAAAACTGTAATATAAATAGACTAAAATTTAAAAGGCGTAAGAATTTATAAAAAAAGGCAATATACAAATAAATAATTTAAAAAAGCAGCAGACACCAGCGGTATGTGTAGGTATCTTGGTGACGACGTAACAATTAAAATCTTACTAGACTTTACAATGGCCTAGTCTCACTCTGTAAACATTAATTGGGTGCAAAATAGCGTACGAAGCATTGTTGTGAAATTCTCCCACAAGTCAAATATTAAACTCTTATAGGTGAAGGTTAATCGGTAATGTAAAACTGAAGCGGTATTTTTTTAACATTTTAATTTGTTTAGATCCTAAATAGGAATTGTAGTTTTACTTTAACTCAGGCCAGGGAAAATAATTGTCAAATGTGTGGTCAAGTCTTAACCAAAACATTATTTTATTGACTATTAGGGTCTTAAAAATAAACAAAGAATAAACTCCGAATAGTTATTCTGTGTTTTGTCACTTTTACTCTAATTTCAAATGGCGTTTACATGACAGGAACAAAACACGGAATAACTATTCGGACATTATTCTTTGTTTATTTGTATGGCACTTATTGATTAATATTATATAAGAAATAATAAATTAATCCACAAAAAAATAGTAGGCTAGCACCTAAAATGCTAAGTTAGCATCTAAATAGTAGTTTAGGTGCTAACTTTGTATTTTTAGGTGCTAACTTAGTATTTTTGTGGGTTAGGTTAGGTTAGTTTGGTGATCGATTAAATACAACCCATATTTTATTATGGAATGTTTTGTATTAGTTAAATGTAAGAGTTATATTAGAAGATATAATACAAAAAGTTATACTCGTTTACTTAATTCGTTTATTGCATCAGTTTGTAACATGAAAATAATGTTTTTAGTTTCATTTTTAAATAGCTTATCTCCGAAACTATTAACTTTGCAGTTTTACACAACCGATCACCATGTCATCTTTATATATAAAAATCTTCTGTGCGTGTGTAGGTTATTGAACTCCTTTTAAACGCCTGGACCAATTTGGTTGAAAT
Organism: Eudonia mercurella; assembly: GCA_963082485.1. Lineage (NCBI taxonomy): Eukaryota > Metazoa > Arthropoda > Insecta > Lepidoptera > Crambidae > Eudonia > Eudonia mercurella. Next base: position 4,738,395 of record OY720039.1, on the reverse strand, counting down.
TTGCTATGTGTGTTCTAGTGGATTCGAGAATGGTTTAGATTTACAATTGGACCCGGTAGGTAGCGCTGCTATAGGGGTCCATCATGAGATACGGCTGTTCTTAAGCGGACGAATGATTTGTTAGTTTTGTTGTCATGGAAACGTTAACTGTCAAAGCGGTACGAAGTCCGCCGGTCAGCTAGTACACTATATTTTCCCATTTTTTTTTGTAAACCAAACTGCTTTTATCGTACATTTTGGACGGGGCTCTTTACACAAACAAATAAATTAATTAGTTAACCTACTACGCTGATCCAATGCGAGTTTGTATATTTATTACTTATACAGTAAGTAAAAGTAAACAGCCTATAACTGTCCCATTGCTGGGCAAAGGCCTCCATCATTGAAATCAAGTCATCGCTACAATTGATGGGTATATTTATTACAATACGATAATTATGCAATACTTCCGATTTTACACGAAATGCCTTACAAGTTATGCGGCGGACTTCGCCGGATGTAAACTCATGGTTTTCGATACCAGCATGGATTTATTTATCACTGCATCGGATAGTGATCAAGCAAGACCTCTATGCCCGCCCACCGTGCCGTGCCGTAACAGTTCTTACCATTCACATTATGCGTTAATGTGTATTACATTTTAATTCGCGTCAAGGTAATGTTACAAGTTCAACAAATAAAATTATGAGACGTCTTGAAAAATCGTTTTAAGTTTAAAACTAGTGTTGCATAATTGAAAGTATTTTTCTGGAGATATTGGAATCGCATTTACTTTACAGACATCTCTTACTGTAGTTATTTGAAAATAATAACGATAATTGAAATCAAACATTATACGATTCTATTCGCGATTATAACAGGCTCTACCACGTGGTGATCGCTGTAACAACTATTCAACCCCGATCCGATCCGAACCCCTCGGAGAATCTAGTAGGGCACGGGGACACGCACTTACTTCCCTCTAGAAAACCTCTGAAGGTGCTTCGTTTCACACGGCTTGAGGAAGTTTCTCGCCGCTCCCAAAAAAGCCCGGTGAAGCTGAAAATGCCCAGTGGCAATCAGCAGCTCCTAAAAAAAGACTATTCAACTATAGAAGCGCATTTTACTCGGAATCCTCAGATACTGAGGAATTTGTTAACAGTTTTTTAAAAGAGCCCTACTACCTACCAACCATACCGAGTACAATATTTATCGGGTTGTATTTAATCGATCACCAAACTAACCTAACCTAACCCACATAAATACTAAGTTAGCACCTAAAAATACAAAGTTAGCACCAAAACTACTATTTAGATGCTAACTTAGCATTTTAGGTGCTAGCCTACTATTTTTTTGTGGACCAATTTATTATTTCTCATATTTATCCTCCACTGAGAATCGCATCCGGCTTTTATGGAGTATAAATAATAACCTTTTGACCAAAGATCCGGTTAAATTCTGTGTTACAATGAGGGTGGGAACGAATTTTTAATTATTTTTTTCTATTCTATTACTTTCAACTAAAAATTTTAAAAATCACCACCTGGTTTTGTTTTTCCATGAAGATCACTATGCGGCTGTCGGATACGGTGACGTCTCGTCATCCGATATAAGTCGGCTTAAGCCAGCAAACTAAGCGTGTTTTAAGCAAATTAATTATGTACAATAACTTTGTAAATACTTATCGTACCGAAGTGAAACAAAAACTACACGTTTTGGAATAACGTCTTCTATAATGTAATGGTATATAACTTTTTTTATCTTTCCCAAGTCCATTAAGTTTCACACTATTTGAATTTCAATTAATGTAATTTTTTTTTTGTAAAACGAGTCATCCCTCATTCATATTAATGAGTATTGCTTATACAACAAGTAAATCTTTTTATTTCAGTTAACTGTATGTTTTTAAAATAACTATTTAAAACATTTTTGGTGAATTCATATTTCATAGTTATTTATTCCATAAAACAATTTATTGTATTGGAAATTACATAAAAAATAAAATAATACAGATTACATTATTCTCTATATCTTATATTAGTATCCAAAGACACGAACTAAATGTTACCGCAGCCATATTTGTGAAGCGTGAATGTTTGAATTCAATTGTTTTGACACTTTGGCGCATCGCTGGGTCGGCGTTCAATGGAGATGTTAGCTTCCTATGTTTACGCATTAAGCATATTATTATTGTAAATTGAAATGGTTTTGTTGACATGACACGTATATACGGATCTGCTCGCTTTTTATTTTTCATATTTTTTTTTATCCTTACGGTTCGAATCTCTTTGCATTGTCCGTGGTTACAGAGACCCCTGCAAAGGGTTAGAAAATTATATAAAAATATAATAATTATTATGTTAAAATAAACGCGAGTATGTGTTCGCGCAAACGCCAGCAATTTAATTCAAATTAATATATAATGTGAATAAAATTTATAACGTTCTTATTCCATTATTTCTTACGTCTTGTTTATGATAATAAGACATGCTTTTTTTTTACAAATGTATAGTTAATATTGTATAGTATTAAACAGCTATCCGCCGTATATAACAACAAAATTCAATACTTTTTTGTAAGGCCGTATTATGTAGCGACGTTTACCGCATTTCGACATTAACAAAATCGCATTCGCACAACTCAATACCGAGACATAGAGCTTTAAATGCATCGTTAAGTTTACGTGTGATAATATGGAGTTCCACGTAAAGATTATATACAATACTGGCTGCATTCGATTGCTCCACTTACCTGGGAAAATCTCATCCGTAGTAAGGTCATTGTCTATGACTTATTATGTAGTTTCATTGCTCGCGTAAAGAAATTGTAAATAATATTGTTTAGATAAACAAAATCTCTCTGTTTAAACCGTAAGGACTTTATCTGTTCGGTATGTTTTCTTTTTTTAAATTGAATGAAGGCATATGAAGGTAACATAAATTATCGTCATAAATGTAGGTATAAGCTTGAGCTTGAGCCATAAGGCCACCATCGGCTTATTGTGCGTTCTGTAGAGTATTAGTATTATAAAGTCTCACAAGAATCACAATTTTTGTTTTAGACCCCATTTAGACACAATGGAAGCAATCGTTGAGGTTTGACATCAATAAACTGAGTCCTCATCAGGCCTTTTTTTTTGTTAAAATAACAAGTTTCCTACTTAATAGTTAAGTAACTTTGTACAAAGCTTTTTAAAATGTGTGATTTATGGGCAAATGATTTAAAATAAGCTTAGTCGAATTTAATCGAATGGCAAGTTAAAAGTATTGAATACCAAATAATGTTAAAATTATATTTCAAACTTTTGTATCAATAGTATACTAAGTATTTATTATTATTTATTGCTGTTAGATAAACTATATGGTGCACTGACGCGACGACGAGCCCACTTCAACTGGTTGTCTGGAAGAGATCACTCTTAGTGATAAGACCGCCCTCTGTACGTGTATTTTTATGTAGTTTTTTTTGTCAAATGTTTTATTTTTGGTGTACAATAAAGTTTATTAATCTTATCTTATCTTAATAGGTATATGAAAGTCCTTGTGCAAAAAGATTTGTATATAATGGACAAACTTAACCCTCCATTGGTTAATTCTAATTAATAATTAGCGAGCGCCGTTGCTTATTGTTTCGTGTTTGACATTTTGACAATGCTTTGTGATTTATTTTGGTCATTGTTTTAATTTATTTTCCCACGATGCACATAGTCGTTTGAGACCTCCATAGTGTTTGTTATTTTGAATTTTTTCATTAGACTAGATAAATGTTTCTTGTAATGTGATAATATAAAGTAATTTCAAGTGCAGTACGAGTGATGATTTACTACATTTATATCAAAAGCTGTTTGTTGAGGGTTGGTCTAAATTTCTTGTAAAAATAGTCATGGTCGTCGGTTTGAAACCCGCAATAGTCTACATGTGAGAAATATGACCAACCACTCAAACGTAACAAATAATTGAGTGGAAATCACACTTCTTCTCATCATTTCTGAAAGTCACAGATATCTATACGATCTCTACTCTATGTAATGCCAACAATTTTTAACGCCGATCGTCGCGCGAACGAAGAACGGTACTTAAAAAAAACAAGAGACGATCGGTTGATACTCACAATTAGCGCAACGAAAACGTATATAATGATCGCGCGTCTCATGTTGCCCACTTCACGCACTCCACCACTGTGCCACTGTGACGCGTGTTGTGCGTTCGCACTGTCGTTCGCGGACTGAGGCATGTGCGCCGTGCACCACGTTTCACCCCACTGTGCGGTGGTAGCTGAGTGCATCGCGGAAATTGATGGTTGTCGATAATGAGATAGAAAAGCTGGCTTACCACTAGCTCATGCAGGCAATGCTTGGAATTATATTGTGCTGGGCATGTGAGGCTTTTTTGAAGTGTTATTTTTGATATTATTCTAGTGGTTTTACCAAACTACCGGTCTTAGACCCAATGTTCAATTCACAGCGGGGGTAAATGGCAGGTTTCATTTTAGCCCACCTAACCATAGTTAAGTTTAAAAGTGTAGTCATTCTGACATTGTCTGTTTTGTTTTTCCATTGACATTAACCATTTAATGTTATTGAATTATCAACAATGTATATCATCCATAAACATAGATTAACCGTTAATTTTGCTGAAAGAAGACGATTGGCAATTTTCCCTTTTTCAGACTGTCTTTATGAATTATGAAAGTTATGAAATTGTTGGCATCATTATGTTTTGTTTGCGTGACATCAACTAACATAATAGTGCATGTGTTTGACGTTTCCTGATCGTGTTTGTATTCATTACATTTACGTGAATATATTATAGACATGATTAGAAACTTCGCCCTTATATGTATCTATTTCAATAAAAAGACAAGTCCTGACTAACTGATTGATTGTAGAACAATCAACATCCGCACAGCTCGAACCTAGAAAGCTGTAGCTGGCTGAAAGGGCAAGCGGCAATTTGAACGGGGCGATGGTCCCTTTTTAAATATACTTAAGCTCATATAATACCTCAAAACCGTAACCATTCAGAGATATAAGCGATAGTGGAATTATTAATGTAATTAACTTATTTTACTGACTAAAAACTTGGCCCTCTCCTTTAGAATCAGACATTTTTTTATTTTTTTATTTATTAAGCAACTTCGCAAAGGCCGGTCATCGGATGGGTGACCAAAAATTTATCATCTCGAGCTCCTCCGTGCTTCGGAAGGCACGTAAAGCCGTTGGTCCCGGCTGCATTAGCAGTCGTTAACAACCACCAATCCGCACTGGGCCCGCGTGGTGGTTTATGGCCCGTTCTCCCTATCCATCCATAGGGAAGGCTCGTGCCCCAGCAGTGGGGACATAAAATGAGCTGATGATGATGATGAACACAAACACAATATCATGACAGGACATATCTGACATTACCTCAGAGTTTTTGGTATTATAAGTAAATGAGCTGGTGAAATACCTAATACAGTAAAGAAGATAAAGATACTTTATTTGCTTGCACACGTCTAAAAAAGATATTATAATAATTTTTTCATTCAATATGCCATAACATAAATGGTGTACAAATTAAGATACAAATTAAAATATAAATCCATGCTTATTATTAAAATCAAAATTATAACTACATTTTAAACAATATCAAATTAATTTTAAATATCAGAGATGTCAATAGTAATTACTTGCATAAAATTAAAAATAAATAAATAAAAGATATGATAACAATAAAATTTTACTATTTCACAAATTATCATTAAAAAAATTCGATTTGGTTTGTAGATGTGTGGTACAGTATTAATTTTATTTCAAAATATTGGTTAGATTCTCGAGTATTCTATATCAAAATTGGCCCTCAGACTCCATTGAGTGTTTTTCGCTTATTCTCATAGTTTCGGATTCGAATCATACCCACAAAAAGTTCCTATATAAATTTGCTCATATCCTGGAATGGTTACGATTTTGGGCTAAGCTGTCATCATCAGGCCAGCGTTATAGTCGATTTCCCCATGTGCTATTTGTAAAAAAGGGAAGGCCTGATCCCAACAGTGGGACGTTTATAGATTGATGACGACAATGATTAAGTTTAATCTATATTAATAAAAACCAATTGCCACATGTATGTCAGAGCATCACTTGAAAACGGCTCGACCGACTTGACTGATTTATTTTTTGTTGTATTTTTAATTGTTAAGAAAAGGATTGTATTTAAAAAAAAAGTTTTTTGTGCTGGTAAAACCATCACGGGATACGAGTGTTCTCAAGCGGGGGAAGTCGCGAGCGGGCCACTAGTAGTAAATTTATAAAGTGATTGCTATCATCAGAGTTCGCTACTAAGTGTTGACAGTTGTTAATTACAATACGAAAATAAAATACCGGCAAAATGAACAATACTGCGCCCGCGCTGCCGTTCCGATTGCTCAAAACCGCATGGGAAATGCCGCAACCAGCATCCGTGCCTTAACGAGTTCTGCTATCGCGATCAGATAAACCTCTATTGCAGCGGAAGAAAAAATATTTCGTGCATACGACTAGCTACGTGGTCTACCGTGTAATTATCTACAGCGGATGATTTGTTAAAACCTTTGCTGTGGCAAGCTTTATGAGTCAATTTCGTTTAAAACATCAATGCTGGGTGAACTGGTAGTGTACCTTACAGCATTGGTGGTTGTTAAATATACATTTTTGATCAATATTACTTTTATTCAGTATATTATTTACTACTAGATAGTCCTACTAATATTATACTTAATAGATGTGAAAGCCTGAATATTAGTTTGCTTGTTTTCAAATCACGACACATGGTACAAATATCTTATTCTTTCGCGGTAATTTGTGACGGACCGAATTTTATGCAGACAGAGTTGCTGGTGGAAACTAGTAAAATAGTACCAATTTATTTATTATATTATCTGTTATTTTACCCATTATCTAGTTTTAAATAAGCCATTTGGAATTGGTTGGCATTAGAAAACAAAAATACACTTATTAAAATAAAATGGCATTATTATGTGATCGTAACCCTGACGAGAAATCCGAACAATTAACCAATTGTAGCAAGCTATTTAATAAAAAATATGCTTAAGAATATTGTTTTAATAATTAAATAAATAGAAAAAATCTAAAATACTTATAAAAAAAACTAAATCATGGAAATAAAACAATGATTTCGTCAGTGGCCGCCTGAAAATGTGTCGCAAAGAACGTGCGAGTGAAAACCCGGTGCGCGGCGAGCTGCGAGCGTCAGTCGCGTGCGCACTTTCCATCTCGCGGGCTTTTCGCCGTTTTTTCAGCCGCTTCACGCACGCGGACACAGACTAGTAACCATTTACAGAGAAATGTTTTTTTTTATATTACAAGAAAATTATTCATTTTTTTAAATTCTCCAACTGTGATTTGATTTGCCTTTATCTTACCTTATGATAATATTAGTAATTGGTAAGTGGCGATAAGGCCGAAATATTGAAGTAATCGCAATGATGATAAAAAAAACGAAAATAAAATAAAACATGTGGAGATGATTTGAATTTTATCACGGCTATGGGTACAAAAACTAGAGCCGAAATATTAAACAGCTTTTTAAAAAACGACTGAAATTTGACCACAAGGCGACCACTAGATTAACTTAAAACTTATGTTTTATTTTGCTTCTGTTTAATGCGTGTATAGTCTGTGTACGGAATGCAATAGTGCGTCCGATATTTTGCTAATAAGACTTAAGTACTGCCGTCTATTGGGAAGCCACTCTAAGCTATTTTAAGCTTTATTACGGCTTTGTAAGAGTGACTTTTCTGTCCATGTATATATTAACAAAACAATAAGGCCCGTCTCTGTGCTCTGTCATTTATTTGTGGCGTATGTGGTGATCAATCGTTAGTAATCGTGTACGTGTGCATACGAGATGTTTCCATGCATGGGCAGATAGGGAATTTGTCCGCTTTCCTTGTTTATAATGTGAGCTTATGAATAATTAATTATTATGACAATAAAGAAATATTTTTAAAAATATGCTGATTGCTGACTCGACTCCAAAAATAACTGATTACCTACAGCAAATATTCAATTAATTTTAGTGTTAAATTTTGTCGGTACCTTATTGTTTATGATTATTGTAAATATTGTAATAAATAATTTTAGGTAAAATTTTGTCTGTACAGATATCGATGTATATTGTTTATAGTTTTAGATTTGGGTAGGTCCTAAACTGTAAACTCTGAGTAAAAAAAGATTAAATATATCTTTTTAGTGTCAGAGTACTTTATTGTTCTTTTTTTGTATTTTTAAATTGGTTTAGGATATTTGCTGATTGTGTTTTTTCTTTGGGTTAGGTATTTTTTTGAAGGCGGTTTTATTTTTTCCTTTTAACTTATTTACTTTGTAAAAATAAAAAATCCTACCTAAGAATATTATTCTCTATTTGAAGACAAACTTTTTTTTTCACTTCAAAACGGAATGACGTAATTTTTTTAACGGAAATATTGAGGAGGGCCATCGGCTACTTTTATCCTGGGTATCCATCAGCCAGTCGAATTTCAGCATTCTACCATCTGACAATACTACCTTTCCCTTTATAGAATTAAAATCTACCAAGATTTACAATACAATTGCACTCAACGATATATTTGTGCGATTTAATGATGGTAGACTCGCTTCCCATAGATTATTTGCGAGTTGCCAATCTGTCTTTTCGCAACACCCGCCAGTATTGTTCGCGCGATATCGCCGCTCCATCTGAGCTAATTGCCGCTTGCTGTAGCGCTCTTTGCGCTTGACGCAATCATTGGAAACGATTTGCGAGCTTGATAAATTTGCTTTCGATATTGTAATTGATTTTTATTCCGTATCTTATAATTGTTAGGGGAAATGTTTCACTAGCGTAATTTGTTAATTAGGTAACGCTTAGAACACTTTAATGACAGTTATGATTCTAACTCATTCGCATAGTGGGAATAACATATAAATGAATTGGATATACTCAGGTAAAATAATTTTGAGAAATTTGCGCGATTACTATTCATTAAAATTAATTGAAAGATCTACTTTTGTTTTACATTATTTTTTATCCTGATGTTTCCTTTGCCATATCTTAATAATAAGTCTCCTACAAGAATATGTTAAAAACGAGCAAGTAGAAGCAACCAAGTAAATCTCAACAGAAAAATATTGGCGCGACACCGAACGACGATCGGTCTAGATTTTCACCCAGACTAGCCGAATACAGTTGAGGGTCGGAAAAAATTGTGGCAATGTATGTTGTAAAATTGCAATAAAAGTATTATCTATTTATTTTATTTATTTGTTTAAAACTTTTGCAACATAAATTAAATCTATCTTTCTATCCAAATAGAAAGAAACTGGCTCTCCAATTTCTTTTATATCATTATTTTATAAGGAATATTTTTCGGACTTATAACATCTAAGTATAGCTAAGGTCAATAAGTAAACATGTGCTAGTATATATATATTACCAAATCTTCCCAACTTTAAATTTACCCAGCCAATTTACTCAGCTATAAAACATTATGGCTTACTGATGCTAACTTGTTTCTTCCACAGCGTCCCTCCCAGGCACCGAGGCCGCTCACCAGCTGGTGGTGAACGTCCGCAACAAGTGCACCCCCGAAGAGGCCTTGAACGTCCTCCGCGAGTTACCGAACCCGCTGCGTGAAGGCGAGCAACCTGCGACTGCGCAGGCCGCGCCTCACAACCCACTCAAGATCGACGTGTTCGTACAGACGCTACTGAATCTCGGCAGCAAGAGTATTAGTCATAGCTTTGCTGCTATATCGAAGTTCCATTATGTGTTCAAGGTATGATACTTACTTCTCTGATTACCCAGACCTTTTTGAAAATATTCCACAATAGAAAAGCGACAATAATGACGATAAAAAAGTAACGATAAATAAAGCCGGAGATTGGAGCGTACTACACCCAGAAAGACTTGTGGAAACCCCACAAAACTATATATTAAATATATATAATAATAATATCAATAGTATATAAATAAAACATTAATGTAAAATATGTACTTATAACTTGTATACATTAGTATAATAATAATATACTAAATTACTTAACATCTAAGAAATATTTGTATAGACATCTACTCATACACAAACTACTAAAATAGATAAAATTAAATAATCATTAGTATACAAAAGTAAATACAACACTTAACATTAATAAATTATCTATAGACAATAATAAATAACATTCATAATATTATACTTACTTAAATAAATAAAGTACTAACTCAGCTTAACATAGACAGACAGCTGCTGCTAAATCAATTTTTTGCTTTGTGAATTGCTTATCGCTTTGCTTTATTGTTTGTTAAGTTATTGTGCCGTTATGTTTATTACACCTGTTTACTTAAGAACGGAGTTTAATTGGAGTTAACCCTCAAAACCGTGAGTCCACAACCACAGACTTGTGAACTGGCTATGTTATCTCGAACGAACGGGACACAACAATACTTCTACTAAAACTGTTGTTATGGCGACAGACTTTGATAAGATGGTGATAGAGATTAATTAGGTGGACCTAAAGAAGCACTAAAGTGGGTACATGCTGTAGTTGAATAGTTTTTTTTTTTTTATATTTACGGGTAAGCACAGTGCCTTGATCTCACCTGATGTTAAGTGATGATAAGGCCATTTGGTGGAAGCGCACTTCACCCGGGATCCTCAACTAGTGAGGCACTGGCTATCTTATCTCTAGCTGCCGGAACACAACAATGCTACAAACATTGTTATTATGGCGACATATTTAGATAAGATGGTGGTAGCTAGCCAGGCGGACAAACAAGTCCTACCACCAACCAAACCGAGTACACAAAGATGTACCCCCGCTGGGAATCGAACCCGGGACCTCTGGGTCTAAACCGGTGGTCTTAACCACTAGACCACAGAGGCGGTTAATTACAATAATAATATAGTACGAGTAGCTATAGCAGCTGGAAATCGAACACCCGGACCGGAACTGGAAATTGAACCGAGATCAAGAGGGTGTGTTGGGGTCTCGTACTAAGATCAGTAGTTATATTAATTTCCTGAACTTATATTTATTTGTTCTTCGCCTTCTAGATCCTAGCCGAATCTGAGGAGGCGCAGATTTGCGTGCTCCGCAACGTATGGGAGCTGTGGCAGCGTCACCCGCAGATGGTGTGCGTGCTCGTCGACAAGATGCTGAAGACGCAGATAGTGGAGTGCAGCGCGGTGGCCACGTGGCTGTTCTCCAAGGAGATGGCGCCCTACTTCACGCATGGCTACCTCTGGGAAGTGCTGCATCTCACCATTGACAAGATGAACAAGCACGTATCCAAGCTCAGTGAGTATTGCTTTGTCTTGTATTTTTACTGGATCTAGTGGAGGTGCGGTCACGCGTGACTGTTCTTTAAAGAGATGGCGGTCCACTTCACACACGGGTACCTGTGGGAGATACTGCACCTCACCATTGACAAGATGCACAAGCACGTGTCCAAGCTCAGTAAGTATTGTTTTTTTATATGCTACTAAGTCAACAAACTAGCATTCGGCCCGCCTTATGAAAAGCGGCCAACACTGAAGGTATCACTCGCGCGTAGCCGACCCTGAAGCTTCTTATGTCTCGTATGTCCTGCAATTTCATTGTATCTAGTGGAGGTGCAGTGGCTTCGTGCTCTCTAAAGAGGTAGCAGCCTTCCTCATGCATTGGGTGTCTCTGGGAGCGGCGGCAGATTGTGAAACATGCCACCGTTCCTAAAATCCTTGTTGATGACCACGACCACTCCACCAAGAGTGACAACGACTAGGAAAAAGAATGTGTCGTGTAATGTCACTGGATATTGTAGAGATGTGGCCACGTGGCAGTTCTCTAGAGAGATAGCGGCCTAGTTCACGCACGGCTACCTGTGGGAGGTGCTGCATCTCACCATAGACAAGATGAACAAGCACGTGTCAAAGTGCAGTGAGAAACCTAATGAAGGTTAGTTAGAGTTTTTCTTTTTATCAGGAACCGTAGGCATAGAGAGTTGAACTGAGCGTGGGTAGAGATATCCAGCCATGAAGTAAATATAGGCGGAGAAATTTCAAAAAGGCGAAGCAATCGTGCCGCCAATATTTGTCTCATACTAAAATTTATTCTAATAAGTTTTGGAATGCATTTGGCTAAAATTGAGAAGTTTTAACTTCGTTTTTCTGCTTGGTCAGGTGGTGAACTGCAAGAAGCCAGGGAGGCTTTGGCTCGAGCCGACTCCAGCAGTTCGGATTCTGAAGACGAAAGCGGCAGTAAGAAGAAGAAAGACCAAGACAAACCCACTGAAGAGGTATATTTCAATTATGAAATTATAGAATTTTACGCAAATGTTTAAATAATTTTTAACGCAAATTTTGTTGAGAACGAATTTTGTTGTATGTTGTTCTAACCAGTCCGCCGAAATTATTCAACACTTTCTACTTTGAAAGCCAAAGGCGCCCATTCAATGTCAACAACTACCGTCACTAACATCCGATCATAATATTTTTATAAATATTAAAGATCAGTTAAGAAGTAAGCAAGCTATTTATAAATGTTTAAATAATTTTTAATGCAATTTTTGTTGCGAACAAATTACAAAAACACAAATGTTGAAAAAAAATCCACAAGCAGGATTTGAACCTGCACCCTTCTGACATTCCGGGTCAGGGATCTTCCAATTGAGCTATCGTGGTTCTAACCAGCCCGCCGAAATTATTCAACATTTGTGTTTTTGTAATTTTACGCAAATTTTGATGCAAAAAATTTCAATTTTTATTTTAAATTTTACCAGAAAATTTGTTAATAAATACTTTAGTATTGCGTGCTTGTTGCCTGGTAGTTGTTGCTGCTGCTGACTGAAAATTCTTATTTAGATTGCCCAGATAGAAAAGTAACTTTGCCAACTTTATCATCTTTGGATCACGATTAAGTTATTTCTAATTAAATAAATTTCTAATTTAATTTAATTAGATTAAATTAAAATTTTAATTTATTTAATTTATTAAAAATACAAATTGGCATAATTAGTATAATTGGAAGTGCGACTGACCCGTTATTCATATTCCGTTAATGGAAAAAACTTTTTAGGAAAGTTTTTTTGATGTTTTTTTTCTCATTAGGCCGTCGAGCGCATGGAGGAGCGCCTAGAAGCGGCGCACATGGACCAGAAGCGCTTGTTCCTGATCGTGTTCCAGCGGTTCATCATGATCCTGTCGGAGCACCTGGTGCGCTGCGACACGGACGCGCGCGACGCGCACACGCACTGGTACCGCAGCACCGTCGGCCGGCTGCGGCAGGTGTTCCTGGTGGTGAGTGCTGGAAATGCTACACTTTCTTTGTATACGCCTGTGTGCTTTAGTTGTGGAGGAAATTGATGGCGAAGTAGCTGAGTCTTCAAGATGTTGAGTAGATGATCTTCTGATTATTTCATACGTCTCTATCAATGGCGCAGGCTAAGGGATAGTGTTCCAGGTGGCAAATAAATGCTCTTAATTCTACATATTAATTAATTAATTAATTAATATGTAAAAAAAAATAAAATGAAGTAGCTTGCAAAAAAGATTCAATATTATGATAACACCCGGCGACCATTTTTGTATGAAATTGTGTTGCTGTTGATAAATTAAAAATTGTGATTGGATGGTTCTTAAGAAAATTGGGGGATTTAATATTCCCATTTCGTCTGGTGAAATGGAAATATTATATCCCCAATTTTTTTTATTATCTTAATATAGTATTGTTTATGGCATCGTGTCTAAAGAGTCGATTCTTACAAAAAGGGAGATTCAATACTCCAAACGACTGCCGCATAATTATATGATTGCTAATGAGATCGTGTCTCCCTTACAGCACCACGAGCAAGTGCAGAAGTACAGCAGCACGCTGGAGACGCTGCTGTTCACGCAGGACCTCGACCCGCACATCCTCGACGTGTTCCACCAGTTCGTCGCGCTCACCGCTTGATGGAAACACCACGCCTCTCCACCATCACGCACGGTTACCGACGCGCAGGTTTACCACCCCGAGGAACCCTTCAAGTTTCTCGCACCCAAAAGGTCCGGGGATGCTGTAAAGAGCTTGCGTGATGCCATTCCCTATAGAAGCCCTCTGACAGTGTTTCTGCTTAAGGGACCCTTTTAAGTTTCTCGCCGCCCCCAAAATGTCCGGTGATGCTGTAAAGAGCTTGCGTGATGCCATTCCCTATAGAAGCCCTCTGACAGTGTTTCTGCTTAAGGGACCCTTTTAAGTTTCTCGCCGCCCCCAAAATGTCCGGTGATGCTGTAAAGGCTAACAACTAAAAAAACCATTTGCGCCACTGAGAGATGTACGATCGGACAAATAACTCGTCTAACATCTTAAAAGAGCCATTGGTCGAGTTCTGCAAGAACTCATTATGACATTAACAACTATTTGGTATTAGATATTTTAGATACCTTATGCCATCATAACCATGAGAGGATTTTTCATTATTATTAAAGCTCCCATACTTATACTTATAGTGACATATACTTACCTAACTCAACTAACCTATAAAATACGATCAAAGGAATATAAATAATTTATTTCTCAAAGTATTCCTTATGTCAACTAAATGAGTTCTTGCAGTAAGCCGACGCATTTCACTTTCCGGTATCTCATTCAAACATCAAAGCTCTAATTCTTTCATAATTCTTTCATAGCTCTAATTCATAAGCCTACTGTAATGACGACACTTTCTATGCCACGACTGACGAGTCGAGGCGACCGGCGATGTGACTAGCAAATTCTCTCTTCATCGCGTAGTCGAAACGCTCACCGCACTGCGGTTCATTAACATTACACGCCATGTATTAGGAATTCGTAATTCGTGTCGCCGCCCTCGACTCGTGGCCGAGCAGTAAGGGAAATAAGGCAGTAAGGGAAATAAATTTTGTTCGTTCTTATATTTTGACTTTTAAATGTGCATCATGAGCACACGATGCACTATAGCGGTTGACTTTTTTTATCACCGTCCAAACTTTCTGAGATGACTCCCGTGATACAAACGAACAACTCTTACTATTGGACCAACTCCCTAACTTGAAAATAATATTCAGCTGTTCCATATATTTTGGTCGAATGAATATTCATGTTTTGTATGGAACAGCTGAATTTTATTTTCGAGTTACCGAGTTGGTCCAATAGTAAGAGTTGTTCATTTGTATCGCGGGAGTCATCTCAAAAGTTTTGGACGGTGATAAAAAAGTGACCCTGTATAGACTCTATTCAATGTATTGTATTGTATAATTTCATTTTGAAATTTTACTAAATTGGATACAAACAGAATTTCGAATGATATTATCTCATATTCGTTTATTTATTTACAACTTTAATACAGCAAACTCTAGCTCTTATTTCTTTAAGGCTTGTTTTAGGGCGAACAGACTTGCGTGTTTGGGTTGCGATATTGCCAGTTAACCGACTTTCGCAAAGGCGGGTCACCAGAAGTTGTGAGCTAATTATAATATTTAGGTTCGTCCGTGCTTCGGAAGGCACTTGGTCCCGGTTGCAGTCGTAAAATAGCAATCGTTTAAGCCCACCGACCCGCTTTGGGCCAGCGTGGTGGCTTATATCCTCATATGCTATTGTTAAAGGTCTGAAGCAGTAGGAAGTTTATAACCTGATGATGTATTTTCTTTACATTAAGATCTATTAGTTCATAACATTTTTCTGTGAAATTGTTCGTTTGATTACTGTATTTTGTTCTAATATAAATGGCACAACAAAATGGTACGCGCCAAATGAGCTGCGTAGCGCTCGCCATCTGCACGCCGCGCTCACAGTCTCTTTGATTTTCGAACGAAAATGTGTTCTCTCATTTATTTTTTTCAATAATATGAAAAGTTAAAATATGTAGGTCTTGTATTTTATTTATGAAGCATTTGTTAATATATTCTCATCTCATTTGTATGTTAAAATAAAACCCAGCCGGTTCTGCGCTGCGCGCCAACACATTTTAAAGAAGTGAGTCAACACATCCGGCGCAATGAACTGAGTTGGCGCAATTAAGCGGCGCAGCGCAATGTAACATACATTGCGCTGCGCCGCGCAAAAAATAATTAACTCGCTTGAATTTATATTTAAATACTAGCTGACCCGGCAAACGTTGTTTTGCAAATTATTTCTAGGGAATTTGTAGGGTAGAAAAAAACTTATTGAAGTGTGTGAGGATGTGGTATATGAGTGAAAGAGGCATGGAGCGCTGTGTGCGCTATGTGCGGCATAATTATTATAATTTGAGCTCGGTGGCGCAGTGGTTAACGCGCCCGGTCTGAGAGTGCTGAGGTTAAGCAACTTTCGCAAAGACCGGTCATCGGATGGGTGACCAAAAGTGTATCATCTCGAGCTCCTCCGTGCTTCGGAAGGCACGTAAAGCCGTTGGTTACGCTTGCATTAGCAGTCGTTAACTACCACCAATCCGCAACGAGCCCGCGTGGTGGTTTAAAAGCCCGTTTTCCCTATCCATCCAGAGGGAAGGCTCGTGCCCCAGCAGTGGGGACATAAAATGAGCTAATTGAATTTAATTCTACATATATAATTACGACAATAACACTAACAAACAATATCAATCCATTAATGATACAATGTGTACAACATTTTTTGTTAGCCCATCTTTAGCTAACACAAACAAACTGGATGGTTTGCCCACTCGAGAGCATACCTCGTATAGTGTGAAAAACATGGTATGCTCAAAACTAAGCCACAAACAGACATCCAAACCTTGGGACTTATTGATAGTCATTCCTACTCCGTGCTGTTTACTGGGTGAGAACTGATACCGGTAGACGCCTGGCGGAAACAACTGATCTGTAGGGGTTGGTGATAGAAGGGTGAAAATTTAGGGTTGTATGTATATTTTGATGCTACAAAGCCATAAGTAATAATAAAAAATTCAAAAAATAAAAAAAATGTTTGGGGTGGACCACCCTTATCACTTAGGGGTATGAAAAATAGATTACAACCGATTGCCCGACTTACCGAATATACATATAAAATTTCATAAAAATCGATCGAGCCGTTTCGGAGCAGTATGGCAACTAACTTGTGATGTGACACGAGTATTTTATATATACAATAGATAAATTCAAGCGAGGTAATTATTTTTTGCGCAAGCTTTCTTGTGTCCGTCATTGCCGCAGCGCCACACACTCTTGGATTTTAAAATGGATTTTTGACTCAAATAGTCATCAATATGTCATATACTAACAAAACAATTTTAATCAAAGATATTTTTAACCAGAGTTGTCCCATGCTGGTCTGGGACGTGAAAAGAATGTATCAGCTGCCTGACTTTCCGTGCATGTCGTAAAAGCCGACTAAGGGACAAGGTACCAAGATGCTCGCACATCAGGCAACAGGCTAGCAACCTATCACTTAACCCTTAAACGCCTGATTTTTTGTTTATCATAAAAAGCTTTTTTAATGGATACTATGTAATTCCAACACTACGAAATAAATAAAAAATATTTTTTTGGCACTGCACTTTTTTTTAATAAAAAAATACGAAAAATCTTTAAAAAAGGCTCTCCTTCGTAATTTTAAATTCATTTTGTTTATTTCATATTATTTTTTCACTTTATAATTGTTTTCATAATTACGAATCTATTACAATTTTCATCATTACAATAGAACATATAGAAGTAATTTTATTTATTTTTTCAAAAAAAGGTTGCAATCTTTTAAGGGTTAAACTATTTATTCCACCTTGGAGTACTTTATGCTGCATGTGACGTCGAAATCACTAATGGCAAGTTTACTCTAAATTGGTGATTTTAAAACTGTATATCCTTCGTATGTATGTATTCAAAATCCCAACCTTCTCGTATTATAATCCCGATACTCAATCTGATGACATTACCCGACAATACTACGATATGACCCAACAACCAGGGTAATCAGCCCCAATCAGGAAGCCTTGCTAATTCTTTATCTCCGCAGACGAACAGGGTAACCAGACCCTAACCCAAAGTCGTGCAATTTCTATTTCCTCGCAGACTACACAACAGGGTAACCAGTCCCAAACCGGAAGTCGTGCAATTTCTATTTCCTCGCAGACTACACAACAGGGAAACCAGTCCCAAACCGGAAGTCGTGCAATTTCTATTTTCTCGCAGACTACACAACAGGGTAACCAGCCCCAAACCGGAAGTCGTGCAATTTCTATTTCCTTGCAGACTAAACAACAGGGTAACCAGCCCCAAACCGGAAGTCTTGCAATTTCTTTATTCTCGCAGACTACACAACAGGGTAACCAGCCCCAAACCGGAAGTCGTGCAATTTCTTTTTCCTCGCAGACTACACAACAAGGTAACCAGCCCCAAACCGGAAGTCGTGCAATTTCTTTTTCCTCGCAGACTACACAACAAGGTAACCAGCCCCAAACCGGAAGTCGTGCAATTTCTATTTCCTCGCAGACTACACAACAGGGTAACCAGCCCCAAACCGGAAGTCTTGCAATTTCTTTATTCTCGCAGACTACACAACAGGGTAACCAGCCCCAAACCGGAAGTCGTGCAATTTCTTTTTCCTCGCAGACTACACAACAGGGTAACCAGCCCCAAACCGGAAGTCGTGCAACTTCTAAATCTTCGCAGACTACACAACAGGGTAACCAGCCCCAAACCGGAAGTCGTGCAATTTCTTTTTCCTCGCAGACTACACAACAAGGTAACCAGCCCCAAACCGGAAGTCGTGCAATTTCTTTTTCCTCGCAGACTACACAACAAGGTAACCAGCCCCAAACCGGAAGTCGTGCAATTTCTATTTCCTCGCAGACTACACAACAGGGTAACCAGCCCCAAACCGGAAGTCTTGCAATTTCTTTATTCTCGCAGACTACACAACAGGGTAACCAGCCCCAAACCGGAAGTCGTGCAATTTCTTTTTCCTCGCAGACTACACAACAAGGTAACCAGCCCCAAACCGGAAGTCGTGCAATTTCTATTTCCTCGCAGACTACACAAAAGGGTAACCAGCCCCAAACCGGAAGTCGTGCAATTTCTTTTTCCTCGCAGACTACACAACAGGGTAACCAGCCCCAAACCGGAAGTCGTGCAACTTCTAAATCTTCGCAGACTACACAACAGGGTAACCAGCCCCAAACCGGAAGTCGTGCAATTTCTATATCCTTGCAGACTACACAACAGGGTAACCAGCCCCAAACCGGAAGTCGTGCAATTTCTTTTTCCTCGCAGACTACACAACAGGGTAACCAGCCCCAAACCGGAAGTCGTGCAATTTCTTTTTCCTCGCAGACTACACAACAGGGTAACCAGCCCCAAACCGGAAGTCGTGCAACTTCTAAATCTTCGCAGACTACACAACAGGGTAACCAGCCCCAAACCGGAAGTCGTGCAATTTCTTTTTCCTCGCAGACTACACAACAAGGTAACCAGCCCCAAATCGGAAGTCGTGCAATTTCTATTTCCTCGCAGACTACACAAAAGGGTAACCAGCCCCAAACCGGAAGTCGTGCAATTTCTTTTTCCTCGCAGACTACACAACAGGGTAACCAGCCCCAAACCGGAAGTCGTGCAACTTCTAAATCTTCGCAGACTACACAACAGGGTAACCAGCCCCAAACCGGAAGTCGTGCAATTTCTATATCCTTGCAGACTACACAACAGGGTAACCAGCCCCAAACCGGAAGTCGTGCAATTTCTTTTTCCTCGCAGACTACACAATAGGGTAACCAGCCCCAAACCGGAAGTCGTGCAATTTCTTTTTCCTCGCAGACTACACAACAGGGTAACCAGCCCCAAACCGGAAGTCGTGCAACTTCTAAATCTTCGCAGACTACACAACAGGGTAACCAGCCCCAAACCGGAAGTCGTGCAATTTCTATATCCTTGCAGACTACACAACAGGGTAACCAGCCCCAAACCGGAAGTCGTGCAATTTCTTTTTCCTCGCAGACTACACAACAGGGTAACCAGCCCCAAACCGGAAGTCGTGCAATTTCTTTTTCCTCGCATACTACACAACAGGGTAACCAGCCCCAAACCGGAAGTCGTGCAATTTCTTTTTCCTCGCGGACTACACAACAGGGTAACCAGCCCCAAACCGGAAGTCGTGCAATTTCTATTTCCTCGCAGACTACACAACAGGGTAACCAGCCCCAAACCGGAAGTCGTGCAATTTCTTTTTCCTCGCAGACTACACAACAGGGTAACCAGCCCAAACCGGAAGTCGTGCAATTTCTATTTTCTCGCAGACTACACAACAGGGTAACCAGTCCCAAACCGGAAGTCGTGCAATTTCTATTTCCTTGCAGACTAAACAACAGGGTAACCAGCCCCAAACCGGAAGTCGTGCAACTTCTAAATCTTCGCAGACTACACAACAGGGTAACCAGCCCCAAACCGGAAGTCGTGCAATTTCTTTTTCCTCGCAGACTACACAACAGGGTAACCAGCCCCAAACCGGAAGTCGTGCAATTTCTTTTTCCTCGCAGACTACACAACAGGGTAACCAGCCCCAAACCGGAAGTCGTGCAATTTTTATTTTCTCGCAGACTACACAACAGGATAACCAGTCCCAAACCGGAAGTCGTGCAATTTCTATTTCCTTGCAGACTAAACAACAGGGTAACCAGCCCCAAACCGGAAGTCCTGCAATTTCTTTATTCTCGCAGACTACACAACAGGGTAACCAGCCCCAAACCGGAAGTCGTGCAATTTCTTTTTCCTCGCAGACTACACAACAGGGTAACCAGCCCCAAACCGGAAGTCGTGCAATTTCTTTTTCCTCGCATACTACACAACAGGGTAACCAGCCCCAAACCGGAAGTCGTGCAATTTCTTTTTCCTCGCAGACTACACAACAGGGTAACCAGCCCCAAACCGGAAGTCGTGCAATTTCTATTTCCTCGCAGACTACACAACAGGGTAACCAGCCCCAAACCGGAAGTCGTGCAACTTCTAAATCTTCGCAGACTACACAACAGGGTAACCAGCCCCAAACCGGAAGTCGTGCAATTTCTATATCCTTGCAGACTACACAACAGGGTAACCAGCCCCAAACCGGAAGTCGTGCAATTTCTTTTTCCTCGCAGACTACACAACAGGGTAACCAGCCCCAAACCGGAAGTCGTGCAATTTCTTTTTCCTCGCAGACTACACAACAGGGTAACCAGCCCCAAACCGGAAGTCGTGCAATTTCTATATCCTTGCAGACTACACAACAGGGTAACCAGCCCCAAACCGGAAGTCGTGCAATTTCTATATCCTTGCAGACTACACAACAGGGTAACCAGTCCCAAACCGGAAGTCGTGCAATTTCTATTTCCTTGCAGACTAAACAACAGGGTAACCAGCCCCAAACCGGAAGTCCTGCAATTTCTTTATTCTCGCAGACTACACAACAGGGTAACCAGCCCCAAACCGGAAGTCGTGCAATTTCTATATCCTTGCAGACTACACAACAGGGTAACCAGCCCCAAACCGGAAGTCGTGCAATTTCTTTTTCCTCGCAGACTACACAACAGGGTAACCAGCCCCAAACCGGAAGTCGTGCAATTTCTTTTTCCTCGCAGACTACACAACAGGGTAACCAGCCCCAAACCGGAAGTCGTGCAATTTCTATATCCTTGCAGACTACACAACAGGGTAACCAGCCCCAAACCGGAAGTCGTGCAATTTCTATATCCTTGCAGACTACACAACAGGGTAACCAGTCCCAAACCGGAAGTCGTGCAATTTCTATTTCCTTGCAGACTAAACAACAGGGTAACCAGCCCCAAACCGGAAGTCCTGCAATTTCTTTATTCTCGCAGACTACACAACAGGGTAACCAGCCCCAAACCGGAAGTCGTGCAATTTCTTTTTCCTCGCATACTACACAACAGGGTAACCAGCCCCAAACCGGAAGTCGTGCAATTTCTTTTTCCTCGCAGACTACACAACAGGGTAACCAGCCCCAAACCGGAAGTCGTGCAATTTCTATTTCCTCGCAGACTACACAACAGGGTAACCAGCCCCAAACCGGAAGTCGTGCAATTTCTTTTTCCTCGCAGACTACACAACAGGGTAACCAGTCCCAAACCGGAAGTCGTGCAATTTCTATTTCCTTGCAGACTAAACAACAGGGTAACCAGCCCCAAACCGGAAGTCGTGCAACTTCTAAATCTTCGCAGACTACACAACAGGGTAACCAGCCCCAAACCGGAAGTCGTGCAATTTCTATATCCTTGCAGACTACACAACAGGGTAACCAGCCCCAAACCGGAAGTCGTGCAATTTCTTTTTCCTCGCAGACTACACAACAGGGTAACCAGCCCCAAACCGGAAGTCGTGCAATTTCTTTTTCCTCGCAGACTACACAACAGGGTAACCAGCCCCAAACAGGAAGTCTTGCAATTTCTATATCCTGGCAGACTACACAACAGGGTAACCAGCCCCAAACCGGAAGTCGTGCAATTTCTTTTTCCTCGCAGACTACACAACAGGGTAACCAGCCCAAACCGGAAGTCGTGCAATTTTTATTTTCTCGCAGACTACACAACAGGATAACCAGTCCCAAACCGGAAGTCGTGCAATTTATATTTCCTCGCAGACTACACAACAGGGTAACCAGCCCCAAACCGGAAGTCATGCAACTTCTATATCCTGGCAGACTACACAACAGGGTAACCAGCCCCAAACCGAAAGTCATGTTCAGATTTTTTCAAATCATTTAGTCATAGTGGCATTATTAACTCTTAACTAAGAGCCACACACTCTTATTTATCTCCGGAACTACTTACCTTGGCATTTTGTTACTATCTTTTCTCAAACTGACAAATTGATGACTTTTTAAGTCAATAATCCATTTCAAATCCAAGAGTGGGTAGCGCTGCCGGAATGACGGACACGTTTTTTAACCAAATAAAGACCGTATACACCTTAGAAAATAGAGAGGACTACTATATGACTTCGAATTAAATAAATATTAAGTTAAATACTTTGGAGACGTGGAAAAATAGTTTATAAGTATAGTTATTATGCATTATTTTGTGTAAATAAACTATTGTAAGCTGAAATTGTTGTTTTCATTTGTTGATAAGCTTTAAAACGAGTACGCTATGGTCGCTGTAGTTAATAATAACACAAATGAATTCGTTATTTTAGCTTTTTTTTATATTGACACGCCATAGTGACCACATCCTGCCTGATGGTAAGCAGCCGATGCAGTCCAAAATAATGAGAGCGCTCCTCACCGTGGAACAAGCACGGTAACAAGCGCACCCATTCATGACGGCCTGCATAAATGCCGTTTCACGCCCCGCTTAAAAGACCCGAGACTATAGGAGCTGGGAAACATGCGCCGGCAAAGAGTTCCTAAGCCGAATGGTCTTACAGAGAACGACTTGCCAAATTTTTTGGTACGAGTACTGATTGTCTGTACTGTATGATGGTGGTTCCTAATACCAGCACGTGTAGTCCGGGTGAGGAAAGGAGAAGGCGGGATTAGATCGAAAAGTTCTTCAGAACACTCACCTAGAAGCTAGAATATACTGTAATGTGTGCACATGAGTTGAGGAGTGAGAACCATTTGATTGTTCTCACTCAATAATTTAAGGTGCACGATGCAATTTTTTTTATTCAAATGCAATAAATATGATGTGTAACCTCAGCATTTTTTAAATGCTCAATTAATTTTATATTTATTTAGTTTGGCACCAATTTTATTGTCTTTTATTTAAAGACTTATTAAAATAATTAGTAAAAATTTTTTAAGTTAAACAGTTTTATTGAAAATAATGATTAAAAAAAAATTATGTAGAAAATGTACTAATAGCTAAAAAATAAGTCTGTAGGTCCTAGGTACCGCAGTCGTCACACCACTCTACTCAACAACCTAGGGCATTGATCAGACCAAAAAATATCATAATCAGTGAGCGCACGTAACTTGCGTAAATATGTAAATAGCATTTTTATTATGATTAAGCGGTTGACTTGATAGGCACTGCGCATAATTTTAAGAGCGTAGACTTTGATTTGTGACTACAATCAATCATTTTAGTTTTTAAAATTTCACACGCCCAACGATTTTATTTTTTGTCTGATCAATGGACATCAGGATGACGGGTGTACGTCAATAAACAGTGATTATATACGCATAAAATCAATGTTCTAGCAATGTGAGGAATGTGCGTAAAGTTTAAAGCAATGTGCTTTTAAAAAAACCAGAGTTATTTCAGAAAGTTAGTGAGCCGCCATCCAGCCTGTTATCAGAATGGCGGGTGTATTTTTAATACAAGCAAATTACTTACTATCTAAGGATGAAAACATTACCGTGGCAATGTTCCGGCAATGTGCTCGAAGGTACCAAAAGCAGAATCAGATGCGGTGAAAGGTTTAAAAGCAATTTTGAAAATAAAAATTCTAAATTTTAACTTGTCTCGATACCCAGTTTGCAAGAAAAAAGACTGTTCAAAAAATCGTTTTTATTAACAATTATAATTTAAGTATACATTCACTTGAGATACGACAGCAGTTCTTCGACGTCCTTCCTCGAGCCGAGGTAGCAAGGCGCCCGCTGATGGATCGATGTGGGTTCGATGTCTAGGATCGGGATGGAACCGTTGGTAGCCAGCCCACCAGCCTCCATCACGATGAACGACATTGGGTTGCACTCGTACAGTAGGCGGAGCTGTGAAGAGAATAATAACTGATTATGGGCCAGACTAGGCAAAAAAAGTTGAGAAACATTATTCGATAACATGCCTAGAAGCTGACGACGCAGTGGTCAACCAACGAGCTCGGTCTGTGATTGCTAAAGTTATGCAGCTATCGCAAAGGTCGGTCATCGGATGGGTGGCACGTAAAGTCGTTGGTCCTGACTGCATTAGCAGTCATTAACAACCACCGAGATGCGTGGTAGTTTATGGTCCGTTCTCCCTGTGGACTATGGTGTTTCCGTAGTGTTCCCGGATAGGGAAGCTCGTGCCCCGATAGTGGGGACATTAATAAGCTAGAGCTGATGATGCTTTCTCAGTAAAGTGTAGCAGGAGCAATTTGGGTCACCACGCCACCATGAATAGGCTTCCCAGACAATATAATGTTCTTTGAACAAAGTTCATTCTAAGAACAAAGAATATTGCGGGGATTTTTTTACTGTACGGTTCATCAATTTAAACGTGAAGTATTGAAATGTCTCTTAGATAAATTTAATAACCCCCTGCATTCTAAATCTCATGAAAATCGTTGGAGCCGTTTCCGAGATTCAGATTATATATATATTAAAAAATTGCTCGTTTAAAGGTATACACAGACTATTGAATGCGAATTCTATTTATGGTGCGATAAATCTAACGAAAACGAGAATTTGTTTGGCATTGACACAGCGCCTCTTGACGAGTGAGAATGGCAAATAAAACTCGCATCAGGCACTTTGAAACCGTTTCCCTACCTTTATGGTTCGTCATCCTATCCAATAATCTTGTCTGACTGTTGATGTACCTACTGGCCGAACCGGGCGGCAACAGGCGGCAAAGGCGGAGCCAATACAATGTGACAAGGTCCTTCAAAAGAGGCGTGAAGAAGCACCTTGAGGGCCGGCAGAGTGAGGTCAACTGATGCTACGTTTGTTTTCACGCTGCACCAGTTATCTTCGCGTCTAGATTCCATTTCCACTTAACATTATGCTTAACATATGCCGAGCTATCTATATAAAAAAAAGACAAAACGAGAAAAAAGTACTCGGAGAAGTTGACCTCTTTCTTCTTTTTTTTTGTTTCTCGGCCTCCTTTTACTCAACTCACCTTGCCGGTGGGTGCGGACTTGGTGGCGGGGTACATGAAAATGCCGCCGTACTTGATGGTGCGGTGCACGTCCGCCACCATGGAGCCCACGTAGCGCGCGCCGTACGCCTTGCCGGTGGCCGGCTGCTTCTTCTCTTCCACGTAGCGTTTCAGTCCTGCTTCCCATTCGGCAGCGTAGCCTGGAAGAAAAGATCGCTGTTATAAGTAAGTGCAATATAGGTATAACTCTTCGTAATTATTAATGTGGTACAAATAAAATTCGGTGCGCTTGGTTAAATTAAGATCTTCTGCGTACCCTTTAGCATTGTCTAATTATTAGTCCATGCCATTAGTAAGCTATGTGATCGTAGCTGACTCTGACCTAGCTGATACTTTAAGTTACTCTGAGAGATCGAAGCTAGAACGAAATAATTCGCCATTGAGTCATTCGCTATTGTGCCCTAGTGTTACTTTTCTCTATGCATAAGCATAGCTATCGACATAGCGCAAAAGATTAGCAAGCTTAACTAGAATAACTTAGCCTATCTTTACAGTTAGGTATGTACAATTTAGTGCTAATAGTGTTCTTATTTTCTGTTTGTGGTATGTTGAATTATTTTTTAATAACAGCAATTTGAATCTCACCCTCATTGATGGAGTAAATCTTGCCCTTGTCAGGTATCTTCATGTTAGGGTCGGTGAGTATGAACTCCCCTATAGAAGGGTCGTACATGAAGCCGTTGACTCCTTTGCCTTTGCCCAAGGACAACACCATCATGGTCGCGGAGCCGTAGAGCGCGTAGCCGGCTGCAACCAGCTCGCTACCTGGTTTTAGCGCGTCTTTCTCAGATGGCTCGCCGTTTGTATGTTTTCTGGAAGTTACATTACAATTACATTCAGAATCATATGGAACGAAGCAGCTAATTGGTCAAAAAGATTTAAACATTTAAGTAACATAAGTCAAAAGTGTCGGCTTCGGACTAGGTGGAGCGACGATCATCGCAAGGTTGCTGGCAAGAGCTGGATGAGAGAAGCCGCGGATCGCGCTCATCGGGGCGTGCACTTGGTGCCTATGTCTAACAGTGGACTAGTATAGGCTGATGTTTCTGATGAAGAAGTTTAAAGTCTCCGGGAATTACTTGAATCAAAAACGTTGACAGACAATTTTGTACTTTGTCAATACCTATCGCATTCCATTATTACTTTTGCTACAATTTTTTTATGAACACTATGCACTCAATATATTCTATACTTCCTATAAAATGTTTAAAGGGGCTTAATACAATCTGGTAAGTAGGTATAATCATCGACTGATAGATTAATAGTCCATATGTACAGATCGCGCCAAACTTCTAGTCCCTTCTGAAGTTGGCGCGATTCGCGTCGCAGTAGTAAAAAAATAGGCGTCAGTAGGACGAAGGCGGGGACGAGCGGCAGGGCCTGACTGTGTAAAGCTGCGCGAAGCAACTTCAGAGGGGACTAGAAGTTTGGCGCGATCTATACCTAATGTCAGTTATTCCATGACGACGACGGTTGGCCGGGCCGGTGCAACTTGTCGAAACATCCTTCAGTAAGTCCGTCCTTTTAAAGGTAGGTAAGCCATGGATACCTTTCCAGTTGACTTAAACTTACTTGTAAATGGCGAAAATTGAGCCAACCGACACGAGGCAGTCGATGTTCGAGGACCCGTCCAGCGGATCGAAGCACACCACGTATTTGCCGCGCCTCTCAGTCTCCACCTAGAATTTTATAAAGTCAAAGTCAAAGTCAAATATTTTTTATTCAAATAAACTTTAGAAAAGTGCTTTTGAATCGTCCAAACATTTTTACCTATTACCCATTCACGACGTCTATTTTTTAGCTGTGGAGAAGAATGGGCGCAAGAAACTCCACAGCTTTAATATAAGTAACGACATTTACAAAATTATAATAACAGAAATGTTTAAATAAGAGGAAGGAGTATAATAACCTCATAATTCAAGAAAGAGGCGGTGTCTGACGATAATGAGTGCAAGAGATAGTACCTATTACAGATCATGGCCTCCGCCCGCCATAAATATTTATAGATTTTTTAACCGTCTCTGTGGCCCAGCGATAAGTAAGACCATATCGTTTTCTATACTTTACGAGAACACTACCTATACATTGAAAAAACTTAACTGGTATTCCGGTTTAGTCGTTATGGCTCATCATGTCTCGCTGACTACGATTTTGAGAACAACGTTTTGTTACATATTTTAGGTACTCTATCATCTTAAGGGCTCAAACCTAAGCTCCAGCAAGTATTATTAGTCCATGGCTCCAGTTTTAACAACATAAATACCTGAATAACGTTCTGGTTCTCCTCGGATACGAGCAGGCACGTGGTGAAGGAGGACTTGAGCATGTTGATGAACAGGTCGTTGGACAGAACGTCCAGCTTCTTCACCTCCTCGCCTTGTACGTTCGTTTCGCCGGAGATTCCATGGCTGGATAACAAGCAGATACATTAGAGTGGCGAGCGAACCAGAAAGCTAAGGCTTTGATCTCCGTGCCGTGTTGCAGGAGGCAACTCGCAACTAACTGTTTCCATGTAACCTAAAGATACTGCGAAGACATAGCAACTCTAGTTGCGTATTGCGATGATCGACAACAGTTCTGAGATGCTGCAAAGCATGTTCCAGACGGTTGGAAACCATCGTCCCAACAGGCCATCCTTGCTTGTTGCCAACCAAATTATAATATGACCTCTAACGTCCTTGGTGGACGAGCGCGTGTTTCCAACCAAGGACAGTTGATCAGTGTTGGTGTCAGTCTGGTCTAAATTTGAAATTACCCAGGACATGGTGTCAATTTAGCCTAGAATACGCGTTATTTGGAATAATTACCCTAAGATGGCATCACTGTGACCATGTAACTTAAATTTTACATGTTAAACAAGATATATACCTTGTTCATCAGACCTTAATGATGATTGTACAACAAAATGATTAAAATGATGGACATAAAAACTTTATGATATAAAAATATTAGTGAAGATTTTTTGGCATTTACCTTTGTAGGATCTTACCTTTCTAGGTATTTAACTACTTAGTTAGGCATTGTGCTTCGTAGGCGTTCACTTTAGACAAACTGCTTATTCTTAGTCAATATTACATTTCAGGCATACTGCTTCATTGTCATCTTTCGTTTAGAGTAAACAGCTTTTTAGGCAAATCTAATGTTTAGGAATAACGCTCTCGTTGGCATTTCGCGTTTAAGGTAACAATTAGTAGGAATAGCGACCAAAAATGGCAACCCTGAACTCGCGACTGGTTTGCGAGCTTAGTGGCCGGTGGATGACATCCGTGGAGCCCAACACAATCCGCGGTTGGAAACCAACTTTCCACCAAGGTCACCCCTGTTGGGACGCTGGTTTACAACCGTCTGGAACATACTTAAGGCTGCAACTATAATACTAGTTGTGTCAAGTTGCTACTCTCCTCAAGTGGCAAACACTGACTTTTAAAAATGGACTTGAAAGTTTTTTAGAATTGCGGCAACCTCAGACTGTTGCTGCAATTGGCAACCGTTAACGAAGACTTTAAAAAAAAAATAGTTTCTTTAAATAGGATGATAGTTTCTTCAACTAAAGTCGCTGTCTGTGGAGCTCTTCGGGCGAGCAGAGCAGAGAACTGCTTCATTCAGCACTGCTCTATATTTTTGGAAAAATAAAATATACCCGTCCTTGTTTTACGGTCGCCCTTAAATGTCAACATTATATTAAAGCTAAAATCACGGCTAACATTGAATTGATATAGTGAAAAATAGAAAATCAACTGAAAAGGTCGGAACAAGATAAAATTTCAATTTATGCAACATCATACATACATAACACACAGTCGGAGGCACGCACAAACTGAGAATGATTTGACTTAATCATTAAATTTTATGCCTCCGACTGCATGTTATGTATGATGTTGCATAAATTGAATTTTTATCTTGTTCCGGCCTTTTCAGTTGATTTTCTATTTAGTTATTTTATTATTTTTACGCAGGCGGGTTTTAAATTTTTTTTAATTTTTATTTTATATGTCTTTTTAGTTAGACAAATTTCATGATTATTTTTTTGAATCCTTGTGTTGAGCCCTCTAATTTGATACCCATAATGAAGTATTCGAAAACAAAAATTGTTTTTCACCAACTCTAAAATGGCGTCGCACAGCCGCCATATTTGTTTTTTTAACGTCACCTATAGAACACTTGGGCAGCTAAGACGAATCTAACGATACTCGTACCTCAATTATAAATCCGTTCAGCGGTTCTAGCGATATGAGGTAATAAAGAATATTACATACAAGATAGGCGCGAAAAACATAACCCTTCCTTTGCAGTCGGGTAAAAAGACCCGCGAATACAAATAATACCTACTTGTAAAGTTTATCTACGCATAGGTAGTTAGTTAGTTATCTTATGTGGGGACTTGGGGAGTGCTGTTATCTATTTTACGACATAAAATCCTGCCGTTAATAAGTATAATAGTTAGTTGTTATGATGCCACAATCAACAATATCATAGGGATTAATCAGATTTAATTATTAAATTAAATGACTTGTAGAAAAGTATAAAGACTGCGTGTATTTTGTGAAATTGTTACTAGATAGTTAGTTACTAGTACTTTCCATATTGAGCAATTTATTAAGCCGCGACCGCTGCTATTTTGGTAGAGTAGTAGCACGGTAATGTTGTGGTGACACCTGTGGCGACGACTGAGCTGAGAGTGGAAGAAAAGGACATTTTGCGCCGACCCCAAGTAACATGGGTCCAGGGTAGGAAGAAGAATAAGATTAGCACCGGTGTTCGACATAAACCAGTGATCGCCTTTCTTTCTTTAATTATTAAAAACATAAGTCAGCAACTGATTTAAGTCTTTAGTGACAAACCAACTGTTTCTTAGCTGTCATGTCGTAGAAGTTCAGTGAATATCTACACCGGTACACCGGTTTTCATGGTGTCGCCATCTCTGAGGTCCCGGGTTCGATCCCCGGTCGGGTCAATTTAGAAATTATTGTCTTTCTAAATTGTGTTGTGGGTTTTTTCTATGTATAATAAGTATGTATTTAAGTATTTTAAGTATGTTTATCCGTTGTCTAGTAACCATTTAACGAGTTTCATGACGAAGCTTCTCTTGGGCTAGATGTGTAGGAAAGTTTATTCATGTACATATTAATTTTTTGCGACGAAAACTGTGATGAACAAACTCTGGTTTTGAAGTGTCAAATGCTGGAACCATTACCACAGAATAACTAATAGTACTTACCATTACAATACCACTTACGTTAACTTAACTTAACTACCTAAGTTATGCCCTGATTTTTAGTGTAAATATGCAAATTTAATACGACGAGTCGACGGCGACGACGCAAGTAAAGTTCACTTGTATGGACAATAATTCGTAAACACGTTTTTCATTAACGCAGGTTTAGTTAATATCTGCTGACGTAAAATTGGGGGAGTGTCTGTATCTACCTTACGTCACAGTCTTACAAAACTGTTAAAGAACAAGAGCTTATAAAAGGTGAAGCTACCAAAAGCTTTAAAGGGCTGTTAATCAAAAAAATACGAAAGTAGATGTGTATTTAAATTAATAGGTAAGTACTCTTCATTCAATCTTAATACATCAATAAACAATACGTAGTAAATTGAAGTAGGTACTAATATGGTCTTATCCCGAAAGTAAATATCTACCAGCCATCTCGTGTCGTCTTCTGTGGTGTCGTTAATAAAGAGACACGATATTCTATGCCCAAAAATGTTACTGTTATGTGAGGTACTTTTGTAGCAAAGTAAATCATGAATGCTTAAACAGACGTTGATTCATACTGTTGTTAAATGTTTATTAGTCTTAAAATGTGTGAGAACTCACAGTTTAGCGATGCCGGCTTTCCTAACAGCTGATTGTATGGCCTTCACTGCTGTTTGTATGGAGTTGAGGAGTTGTGTAAGGTCTCCCGTAGCTGAAGGTGCCGTTCTCTGTTGTGCCAAAACCCATCGGGTTAGGGTCATAGCGTTCACGTCGAACGCTGGGCCTTGTTGTGACATTTTTAGGTTTTTAATAACAAAGAATACAACTAAAATGGCGGCGTATTATATCAGCTGACGCCGTGGAACTGACAAGCGATTGCCGGCAACGCTCCGCACGAAGGTCACTCAGTCAGTATAGGCTTGGAGCTGAGCTGTTGGCATTCATAACTCATTTACATTAGGTCCATTTTCATTTGAATTACTTAGATATATAAAAGAGTCGGAATATAAAATAACGGATAGACACTCTGTTTCTGTTCACCTTTCAGTTTGTTTAGTTTTTTCGATCAAAGTTTAGTTTATAAAATTTAACTTTTTATCAATACTTTGTTTGTTCTTCATTTTATTAATGAGATAGTTGCTATATGGTGTCATGAAGTTATATTGTCAATCATTAACTACGACAGTTTATCTATAACAATTACACACCTACAACAAATCGATGACTATAATAAAAACTTGCCTCTTGACTTGATTGATTACAAATATTAAGAGGTCTGTATATTGTCATTTCGAACTCTGTCTCTTTGTCTAAGGAAAAACTTATCGTGACAATGACAATAGCGTTTTCAAATCGCCCTGCTTGTAAGTTATGTATTAAAAATAGGTAGGTACTCCCTAACTACCCAATAATATTGTTCCAAGTGAAAGTGATGTAATAAACACACGCATAAAAAGGATGTGATAAAGATTTTAAATATTGTTACAAAGTTCATAATGTCAACTTTTATCTTCTTGTATACTACGAGTATTATTAAAATGGGGTGTGTACTTTGGATAGTAGGTGTAAGTACTTCTCGTCAGATTGAGTGAAAGCCATGACGAAGTCATTATTCAATATAAATAATCTTTTAAATAGAATCCCAACACTCAGAGCTTTGATGATGACGTTCACTTGCATCCTACATTTATTTTATGAACTACTTAACTTTAATTAAAAACCAATTTAATGTTAAAATATTCACAACAAAAAGAAACAACTCAACTGAACTTAAAAAAAAAAACAGAAAAAAAAAATTGCAAATTAAAAACTAAATAAATACCTATTCATTTAAATTTAAATTTTATATTAATTTAATTAAATAAAAGATGTCCTCCAACTGTGGGCTCATGGGAATGGTCCCAAGAATGCTGGCAACATTGCCCCTCTGCATGGGCGTAACCAGGGGGGGTAGGGGGGGGCAGCTGCCCCCCCCTGGAAACCTCGTAGAACATGTATGAACTCGCCTAATTACTAATCAAAGTGTAAACGGGGCCTTATGCTCTAACTTTTAAATAAACCGCGCAGTAGACACTGGCAAAATGCACGGTGCAATTGCCAAAAAACCACGTTCGACGATGGCCGAATACAGCCGAGCGTTCGAACGCTCGGCTAGATTCGGTAATCTTCGGTAGGGAGTTGCGAGCGACTAGCATTTATTTTATTTGACATGTTATTACAAAAACACAAATGTTGAAAAAATTCCACGAGCAGGATTTGAACCTGCACCCTTCTGACACACCGGGTCCGGTGCTCTTCATCATTCATCATTGAATGGGCGCCTTTGGCTTTCAAAGTAAAAAGTGTTGAATAATTTCGGCGGGCTGGTTAGAACCACGATAGCTCAATTGGAAGAGCACCTGACCCGGTATGTCAGAAAAGTTCAAATCCTGCTCGTGAAAATTTTTTCAACATTTGTGTTATTGTAATATGTTCGCAACAAAATTTGCGTTAAAAATTATTTGAATATTTTGACATGTTATTGTTTTGAAGGAGTTAAAATCAAACGTAGGTGAATAAAAAAAAATCATTTAGTGTCTATATCAAAGTATAGAAATCTGTCTGATTGATATTGTGTTGTGATTGTGACACGCACATACATTCTGCATGCATTCATAGTCAAATTTACTTTTATTTATTTAACTACCTATAAAGCAAGATCATTTGCAGCTGTTTGCCCTACACACTACACGTGGACGTCTTTTGGCTGAGATGATGATGATGATGATGATGATGATGATGATGATGATGATGATGATGATGATGATGATGATGATGATGATGATGATGATGATGATGATTTGAATAAAATTAGGCTTAAAAAAGTTATTATTTGTAGAAATGGCAGAAATGGCGAAATAAATTAAACGAGGGAATATTTTTCTAAAAAAAAGAAGAAAAAAAACGCTATATCGAAAACCGTGTGATTTTCACTAATCTAAAATTCCAGAATGCGGTAGGACATGATGTGACCCACCCGCAGCTAAAGGATTATCTTTCGTTTTCTGGACACGCTGTATACCTAATGTTTCATGTAGGTGTGTTTGTGTAGTGTGTATGACAAAACAGCCGCGGACGATCCGACCTAAAAAATCTGACTTGCCCCCCCCTAGGCCAGAAGCTGGGTACGCCCATGCCCCTCTGGATTAAAAACCTAGGTTAGGTACTTCATCATCCTCATCATCATTTTCAGCCCGTATCTACCTTGTATCTACCCATTGCTGGGCTAGAGGAGGACACATGCACACATGGAGAAGGTCTATGCGTTGGTTTAATGCTCTAAGGCCTATGCTATGGGCCTCCTCCATGTTACGCCGATCCCTTCTGTTTTGAGTTGATCTGTTAGGCACTTACCTTTTAATAAACTAAAACCTGTTTATATATATATTCTTTATTGCACATAAACACATATACAGAGAATAGTTTACAAACAATGGTGAGCAAAGGTGGACTTATCTCTAAAAGAGATCTCTTCCAGCCAACCTAAGGTGGAATGGGAGCATCAAGTTTAATAGGAAGCGACAAAGGTGCAAACAAAAATATCTCAACTATGAATAATAATATTATGTACATACATACATACATATACTACGATATTCTTAAAACTACATAAACATACATAATAATACTACATAAATATGAACATATACCTACATATAATAATAATAGTAATAAGTATAAATATAACATAGTGTCTATCATTGCTTCATTGCGATGACATAAGTGACAGAAAGTGATCCTTGACTTTCTTTTTAAAGGATGTAATGGACGAACTATCCTGGATGTCTGTAGGAAGCCTGTTCCATAGCTGCGCTGCTCTGACCGTAAATGAATTTAGGAGGAAGTTAGTATTGACAATAGGAATCTCAAGCGTCTTTGTTATACAGGCACGTCTTGAGCGGCAAGGTGGGGGCAGGAGTTGGAAACGGGAACGAAGGTAAGAAGGAGAATTAGGGTCATTAAGGATGTTATAGAGATTGGAAAGGATGTGCACATTACGGCGATGTCTGATCGGTAGCCATTTTAATTCAGTACGAAAGTGAGAAACATGGTCATACTTTCGTAGGCCAAAGATAAAACGTATGGCCAGATTTTGCAGACGTTCTAGTTTTAGCAGTTGCTCCTCAGTCACATCCAAGTAACAGACGTCGGCGTAGTCTAGTATGGGAAGAAGAAGGGATTGCGCGAGCATAATTTTGGTTTGAAAGGGAAGAAAGTATTGAAGCCGCTTGAGGGAGTGAAAACTAAAATGTAGGCGTTTACTAATTTCACTGATGTGAGCTGACCAGGACATGTTACAGTCCAACGTCAAACCAAGGTTCTTTACTTTGTCGGCGTACTTGATGGGAACGCTGTCGTAAAGAAGCGCAGGTATAGAACTCCAATCCAGCCTGCCTCTTAACCTACCGCTGCCCACAATCATGGCTTGTGATTTTGCAGGGTTAACAATAAGACCGAAGGATTCAGCCCATGCCTGGACAGCAGATAAGTCCTGATTTAGGGCTTGAATCGTTTCCACGATTTCCGAAAGCATGAAATGCCTGTAAATCTGGAGATCATCAGCGTAAAGATGGAAAGGAGAAGAAATAACAGATGAGATTTTATTAATAAAAACAGAGAAAAGAAGTGGTGACAGCACACCACCCTGAGGCACACCAGCAGACAAGCTAATCCAGTCCGAAGACACATCATGATGCTTTACACACTGCATACGGTCATAAAGGTATGAGCGAAACCACTCTAACACCGGTTCAGAAATGTTGACAGAGCGAAGAGTGCCAAGAAGAAGGTCGAAGTCAACAGAGTTGAATGCACTGCTGAAGTCCAACAAGACCATTGCTGTGAGTTTGGTGCTATCCATAGCCCACCGAATGTCCTCCGTTATATTCAACAGTGCTCCAACAGTGCTATGGGATGGTCGAAAGCCAGACTGGAAAGGACATAAGAGGGAGTTGGATGCAAGAAAGGAGTATAATTGCTTGTGTGTGACGGATTCTAAAACCTTACTAATACCTACTAGTGGAATTAATAAATCATTTAGTCAGGTATAATTTAACAGGTAATTTAGAATATAATAAGTTTCTACTCTCTGTTCCTTCGAGAACCTAATAATAAATATGTATTAGCGGGACGTCATTTTTAAAACCTCTCAAGAACGTCGCATGAAATCCTTGAAATCTTTGTCTTGTAACTCAAAGGGATCTGTTTAATTATTTAAAATACAACGCATAATGTATGAGACTCCCCGGCGGGCGTATCTCGGACTGTGCGTGTAAGGAAAAAAACAACTGTCATGATGTGAAGTGAAGTGACCGACCGGGGTAGGACATAACTCTACTCTTTGGGTAGGACACTACCTTAGTATGAAGGATTTCTATAAAATTATCAAGAACGGCGCCATCTTTTATCACCATCCTAAAACAATTAGTTAGTTTAGGTAACAACAGATGGAGACGTTATCGATGGTTGACACGTATTATTATAAAATCATTTTTTATTTTAAATTATATAATTTAGAAATTGATATATTATTTATGAAACACTTTCGTTGTTATTTAATAAAGTTTCTAGGAAACATAATGATATAACTTAAAGTTATTAACTTTAAATGCTAGTAACACAACACAGTGAGTTGTCACCTTACACAAAATGGCGATTGCTCCCTGCGCATACGCTTGTTTGTAGCTTTCGGTTTATTTTTGTGCATTTCTTCTTGAATTTCCGCTGATCCGCATTGAGTTGAATTCTTTCCTCCGTTGTGAAGTGTGTGAACTTTAAGAAGTTACTGTGTGATTCGAACTTTTAGGTCGTCCGCGTTTCTACATCCAGTGAGATTTTGCGACCGGACGCTTCTTTGTGATTGTGTATTTACGATAAAGACGCTTGTGTTTTGTTGATGAACATCATCATGCCTAAACTATGTACATTAAGAAAAAGTTACTTTGAAAATAACATCATCATGCCTAAACTATGTGCATTAGGAAAAGTTACTTTGAAAATACAGTTGTCAATGTTCTTATATATAGTTGGTGCCGTTCAATTAACCGGATTTTATCTGGCAAAATCACATATCATGGTGATGACGAGATGAAAACAGCAGCGCAATGTTTTAAAAATAAACACAGACCTTAAAATAAATAAAATGTAAAACAAAAATTTGTTTCTTTTTATTTAAGTACCAAATTTCATTATTTTTTTTAACCAAAAGAGGCGTTTCTTTTCAAAAGAATTTATTTCTCATTTTGGAAAACCTTTTTTTATGCGGTTTGATTTGCGAGTCTCGTAATCGAATCTCATCGAAAAAAGGGATTTCCAAAATGAGAAATAAGTTCTTTTGAAAAGAAACTCAATAGAATACTATGCATACCTATCTATACATTCTACTAGGTAGGTATATACATAAAGTTTGCGGATGGCGATAATAGATGTCGCTATCTGTTCAATCAATTGACATAAGCGGTCTACAAGAAAATCCGCGAGAGGGCCCTCTATACCCTAACCTATTATTCTCCCTATTACTCTCCTCTATGGAAGTGACGCAGCTCTTCTTGGCGGGAAAGTGAAAGTAATGTCTGCGGTTTTGTTTTATTTTCTAAAATTTGTGTTATGTCGAATGGTGGATTATTAATCGTTAAGTGATCGCGAGTGTGCATGAGTGTTGGCAAATGAAACAAAACAGTGCAACGTCACTTTTCAAATTCTCTCAAGAAGTCCGCCCGAGGACTTAGTATAGCCCCACATCTTTACTGAGATACTCGAGGGGTAAGGGGTATATCATTTCTCACTTCTCATTTCTTGTATTATCATTCATCATCATCATACAGAAAAGAAATATTGTTTATTTAAGTATTACTAAGAAAAATTACTTACGAATAGGCTTGATGGATTTCATCCGGAGCCGTAAACCAATACAAAAAAAAAAAACGTTAGTAAATAAATATGGCACCTAAGCAAAAGTTTGCTGAAGGTAATTTAGCTTTTTAATAAGGCAAATAACTGAACATACAGTCATAGTTATACGGTGTCACATCATTCAAAGGCAAACCGACAAACTAAATATTGTGTTTTAATTTTGTTTTATTTCAGGTGAAAAAGTGTTATGTTTTCATGGTCCCCTAATTTATGAAGCAAAATGTCTCAAAAGTTCGGTTACAAAAGATAAGCATGTTCGTTACTTAATACATTACGCTGGATGGAATAAGAAGTAAGTATTTCAAAGTGTAATGTATTTAAAAACAAAAGAAACAAGTTATTTAGCATTCTTGTTTCAGAGGTTAAGTAAAAAGATTTAGGTACTCATACGAATGCCGTGGTGATATAAGTCTATACACTTGTTATTATCAGCCCTGCCCAGTGACCAATATTTAAAAAAAACAAATTTACCTTATCAAAAAGGAAAACTTTTTAAATAAGTGTCTGATCAATTATGTTGTTGCCCAGTAGCAACATTGCAGTTTTATTTTCATAATTTCAACAACCTCTTATACATGTATACCAACACAATGTCCTTAGAGGTTCAGAGACACAGTCATCTCATACACCTAGTCTTCATGTACACACTCATGCACTATGAACTATTGTCTTTTTGTAAATACATAGTATTCATTTATTTGTTATTTCTATTTGTCTACTTGTCTATTTCTATTACAATCACATGAATCACATCATAGTATATATCTTCAAGTGCTTGTAGTACACGCCATGTCTATAGTACATGCCTCCCTATTTTGTTTAAATACTTACATTTCTATAACAATAATGAATTTTGTTACAGTTGGGATGAATGGGTACCAGAAAGCCGTGTGTTGAAGTACAATGAAGCAAATGTGCAGCGCCAGAAAGAAGTTCAGAGAGCCCACTCTGCACAACCTGCCAAGACAAAAAAAAGTAATGAGTCATTACCAGCTCATTTTTTGTCTCCACTGGTGGAGCACTGCATGAGCAGCCAGAACCAACAGTTTTACATACATTCTAAAGCAAGCAGCTTACACACAGTGTTGTTGTTTGTGAATTAACTCTTTAACAGCTGATCACGTACTAGGTACAGGTGGGTGGGATCGTCTCAGGACGCTGATCACATTCTCTGTACGGCATTGACTTTCTTAGCGTTTGTTTTAAAATGACGTCCGTGGTACATGATTTGCGTGTAACCCCGGTGTAATGAATAAAAAAAATATAAAGATGTATTACAAATAGTTATTATTTTATAAATCTTACAATATCGGCAAAATAGCCGGCGTACCAGGAAAGGCGCGCTTTAAAATAATCGGCTGTTAAAGTGTTAATATTTAAGCAATCAGTCTTGGTTTGGTGTCTAAACACAAAAGAGCTGTCTGTAAAAGTTTAAGTTATGCTCTCCCAAAGTTTCAGTGGGACTGACTTGTGAGAGTATATGCCAGACTAGCAAGTGTAGACCTAAAAGATAGCTTGAAATAATAAAAAACACTAATTACTATAAAGTTATACTAGCATGATAGAACTTTTTAAACTATGATGGTCACTTGCATTAGAGCAATTATTAACAAGATTCTTACTATGTTATAGTTATAGTCTATACTAGCATGATCAAACAAAAACACATAGATAAACATAGAGAGTATTGAATGAAAAATTACATGACCAATTTACATTGCAGTATTAAATGTGCAAGTATTTTGTCACCTTTAATGTTTTATCTTTCTCAATCTGTATCCAATATAAATAATATGATTTGGCAATGGCAAAATGGCATTCCATTATTACTTTCTACAAGCTTTTCCAACCTGCTCCAGTTTTAGGTGACTTTCTTATTTCTTCTGCTATCTGCAATCAGTCCCTAAACTATAGGCAGACGTGTTTAATATTCAATGGCAATTGAAATGGCTTATATTTAAAAACTTTCTCAATTGACTGTTTTTGTGTGTGGTAAGTTAGTGATGGGTGTGCCTTATGTCCTTGTGTGCCCACAGCGCCGGCTAAGGGGCGCAAGTCAGAGGCAGCGGCGAGCACGCCGGTGCGCGAGGAGTCGAGAGCTTCCACGCCTGCTGGTCAGTATTTATTTATTTATCTCAGAGTTTTTAGTATCAACATCAGAATTTGAATTGCTTTTTTCCCTTTAATTGATGACTTCATGTGATTAACACATTTAGCCAGTGTCAAAGTAATTTTTCTTACAAGTAATACATAAATAATCAATATTTCCTTCCTGTATGACGATGATAAATGATAATAGAAATGAGAAGTGAGAAATGATATACCCCTAAAACTCCTCGAGTATCTCAGTAAAGATGTGGGGCTTTATTAAGTCCTCGGACCTCGGTTAAAAAGTGCCATTGCACTGTTTTGTTTCATTTGCCAACACTCCTGCACACTCACGTACAATTAACGGTTAAAATCCTCTATTATTTCACATAAGTATTCGACATAACACAAATTTTAGAAAATAAAACAAAACCGCAGACATGACTCTTCACTTTCCCGCCAATAAGTCATTAGAATTGTTTTTTTGACAACAAAACAAACAAATCATTCGTCCGCTTAAGAATACCCGTATCCCATGATGGACCCCTATAGCAGCACCACCTACCGGGTCCAATAGTAAATCTAAACCATTCTCGAATCCACTTGAACACACACAGAAAATTTCATCCAAATCGGTCCAGCCGAAGGAGTTCAATAACATATACACGCACATAAGATTTTTAGCAACACTGATATTGTAAACTACTTATGTAGACGCCAACAGAGTACTAGGTAGAGCGACGATCTTCGCAAGCGGATCCGCGGATCGTTTTTAGTGGCGTGCACTTGTAGGGGCCTATGTCCAGCAGTGGGCTAATATAGGCTGTTAATGATGATGTAGTAAGAGTAGTAAATAGCCTATCGTCCCGTCCTGACTGTCCCACGCTTGCCAAACGCGAGTTGGTGGTTACAAACCCGAACTATGCATAGAAAAAATTAGAAACTCATTGCCCGACTTTGAAATTGAACCCGGGACCTTCGGCCACCGTGGTGTTGATGATGATGATATAATATGTCGGTGTTTTTTTATGTTTTTTTTTATTTGTTTTTTTTGTTTTTATATAGGTAAAGAAATAGAAACGGCTCCAACGCCTGCCAAAGCCGCCAAAACGCAGAGCAAGGATACGCCCGCTGACTCGGGATCTGATCAACCTAAGTAAGTCCTGTTATTTATTTATTTATTAAGACAGCAAACAATAATTACACTGATAGTCGTTCTATTCAGTCACGAGCATTCACATGTAATCAATGTGTCTCTTAATACGATGGAATAAGAGTCAAAAGTGTCTTACTACTACAAGCAGTCATAGTATGCAATGCATATACAGTATGTGTGTAAAAAAAGATCGCTCATTTCGCTTCTACTACGGCTCAAGCCATCAGGCTTACTTACTTAACGCCTCGATTGCACAGGAGCCAGATCTAGAAATCTTTAATACTAAATTTTATGTGTTTTTATATTTTTTTTTAATAAATAAGTATTTTAGAAAATGAATCAGAAAGTATTGTAGTATAATATTAAATTATGATTTCAATAAAATGTCCTAAAATTTTGATTCAAATTCCATTTGATTACATTAAAGAAAACAATAATTTGGATGACATTGAAGTAATGAGGTGAATAGCCACAAGCCATACAATTTCTAGTTTTCGTTAACGTGATCGAATAGTACATACATCTCGCAATCCACGCTCGGTAAGCTGCTTAACTATCATGGTATCACGGTCGCAACGCGAACGCCATTAAGAACTAGAATAGAAATCATTAATTTCAGTTTCGACTATTTATAACGTCACATTAGAACATTTCAACATTCTACACCACCGCAGGCTCGGAAATCTCTTGTATACAGAAATACGCGGGAAACACGGCGGGAGCTTATATTGTTCATTCTGTATTATTATTGTAGTGTCAGTATTTAAGCCACTAAGCTTGTCTCCTGAGCTATATCATTACGCTTTAATACAATGACTAAAAATATTATTGCTTAAATATTTTTTTATCTTGGTACATTAGAGATATTAAAATTATATTATTATATTAATTTACTGAGGAACTTACTGTTGTTGGTGTGACGGCAGACTTAAAGAAGATGGTGGTAGCTAGCCGAGACTTAAAACAACCACTAAACAAACACTGAGCCCTAGACTACAGAAACAGTTAAAATTTGTATGGCTAAAGAAGCAAAGCTAAACTATATAATAAACTATATATACGTATATAAACTATACGTTTCAGTGGGCGAGTGGCAAAGCGTTCGGCTTGATACGCGAACGTCCCGGTTTCTATTCCTAGGTCCGGCCAAGTGTGTTTCAGATTTTTCGATGCAAAAGCTGGGTTTGTTGTAATCACCAACCCGCATTTGGCAACCGTGGTGATTAAGCCATTACCCATTAATTGTAGTGATTACTTGATTTCAATAATAAAAGCCTTTATAGCAGTGGAATGAGGTTAAGCAACTTTCGCAAAGGCCGGTCATTGGATGGGTGACCAAAAATTTATCATCTCGAGCTCCTCCGTACTTCGGAAGGCACGTAAAGCCGTTGGTCCCGGCTTCATTAGCAGTCGTTAACAATCACCAATCCGCATTGGGGTCGCGTGGTGGTTTATGGCCCGTTCTTCCTATCCATCCATAGGGAAGGCTCGTGCTCCAGCTGTGGGGACATAAAATGAGCTGATGATGACTTATATAAATTATATATAATATTGAACGTTCCTTTTTATTGTTATCAGGAAAAAACGCGGCCGGCTAGACCTATCCATCGAATCCGAGGAGCAGTACCTAGCCAAAGTAGAGGTGAAGATCAAAATACCCGAAGAGTTAAAGGTGTGGCTAGTTGACGACTGGGACGTGATCACGCGCCAGCAGAAACTGGCGATACTGCCCGCCAAGCTCACCGTCGAACAGATCGTCGACAACTACCTCGCTTTCAAGAAGTCCAGCAAGTCCCACAACCAAGCTAAGGAGTCCGTCCTCCTAGACATCACAGAAGGCATCAAAGAGTACTTCAACGCCACATTGGGGTCGCAACTGCTCTACAAGTTTGAGAGACCTCAGTATAGTGAGATTTTGCTAGAATACCCAGACACGCCTATGGCACAGATATATGGGTCAATACATTTGCTAAGACTGTTCGCGAAAATGGGGCCTATGCTAGCTTATACTGCGCTCGATGAGAAATCTCTACAGCATGTTTTGACACATATGCAGGACTTCCTGAAGTATATGGTGACGAATAGGTCCACTCTGTTCAATCTGCAAGACTATGGGAACGCGACCCCCGAGTATCATAGGAAAGTGCAGTGAGTTAGTTAGTATGTTTAGTGATGTAATGAATAAATGGGATGTATTAATTAAAATGTGTGACCGAGTTATGTTTTGACTCTTTATTTTTTAATTTCCAAGATTTTGTTGATCTGTTTTTCTCTGTCCGATTTAACTTTTTTATATAATAATATAATAATAATAAAACATTTAATTCAGATTATAGAATCCATACAGATGTTAGTAGATTTCTTAATACTATGTTAATAAGGATACATATATATTTGACATAAATTAAAATTGAAACAAATTAATCATAATAAAATTGTCGTAAATCATAAAAAAATAATAAAATAATAAATCTGTTCGAGTCTTTTATTTAGATATAATAAGACTAAGTTCGGCTGTCCAAAATCAAAACCTAGCAAAGGACATTTTTTGTAAAATGCGTTTTTTTCAACAAGATCCCAAAATGTTAAGATGCGTCTAATGCAAAAACAACCGTTTTTCTATCTCAATTAAAATTAGACTTTCGGACATGCGCGAACCTAGCAAGTGTAATTCGTACTCGGAGAAAACAACATCAAAAACCTAGAAGTGACATTACCAAGTAAAAAACCTATTAAATGCGGTACATGCTATGTTTTTGAATTTTTGGATGGTCATACTAGAATTATGAATTTGGAATCGGTCCCTTACTAAGTTTTTAAGCTTGGAATTGGGTTTACAAAATTTGATATAGAACAAGATTTATGATAAGTAAATAATAGTAAGTCAGGCGCATTTGACATTTAGTTAAAAAAGCAAATAAAAACCTAATTCAGAAACCTAGTTCGTGTTTTTTCTGGGTTTTTAATGTTAGACCCAGAACAATTCCGTTAATGAAACCAATACAGATAAGTATAGGTACTCTAGCCAAATTCAATAAAGAATAAATGTAAACAAACCAAATTAGGGTCATCACAAATTTGGGCACAAATGTGTTTACACTTTTTGTATTATTTATTTGATTATTGCATTTTACATGAAAGATATTATAAGACTCATTATTCTCACTTAAATCAGTCACGCATCGTGGTTAAAAACGTAATAATACGAAGAACGTAAAAGAAAAGTGAATCTTTTTTCACTTGATAACCCTATCATCCAAATGTCATTACTAAAAGAGTGGCATTCTAAACAATTTCTCTATTATAGAAAGGCATTCCAAATGAAGATGACAGAATATCCTTAAAAGGTCGATTATCTTAACTACCTCTGAAATCTGCTGCGTAAACAAAGCATTTGCAATGCAGAACAAACATTCTTGAATGAACAAATTCCATTGACGTTATAGAAAATTGGATTTTAACAGCAGTTAATTAATTTATGTAATAAATAAATTATTTAATCTTCAGGTGCATTTTTTAATTATTCCAAGGTAGCTAATTTATTCACTCACATAGGTTAAAATTAAGCGATATAATTACTATGATTTTTGGTTTTAAATTTTTCATACAATCTTTAATATAAATAAATCTTTTATGTAAAATCTTTCTTGTTGACCAATTGGAAAAGGTTGTCAATACATGCCTGTCACTGGTTGCTCGGCAAAGCTTTGTTGGTAAACATTCTTTATCGAATAATAATAATATCTATAGTAAGTTATAGACTTTGCTAGGTTTTCATTTTGGATTT
The DNA here is from genome assembly GCA_963082485.1 of Eudonia mercurella. Classification (NCBI taxonomy): domain Eukaryota; kingdom Metazoa; phylum Arthropoda; class Insecta; order Lepidoptera; family Crambidae; genus Eudonia; species Eudonia mercurella. Next base: position 4,693,453 of record OY720039.1, on the reverse strand, counting down.
GGTACATATCTTGAAATATATAAACTATCTTTAGTAAGGCACATAAAACTTGTCCAAATACACATACTCAATTTAACTATATCGTTAAGTAAAGCAAGTCATAATCATCCATATGAATACAAGAAAATTACAAAAAAGTAGTTGTGTTCTAAACGGCAGAAGAAAATGTTTGATGTCTTCTCCTGTAAAATTAAATTAGATTCACTTGCTAGGCTTTACTTTTGAACAGCCGAGTTGTTCTTGAATTGGCCATCAACTTTCACTCCTCCTTCTTTTTTATTTATTATTTTAGAAAGCCTTCCCTCAAATATTTGTATAATGTCATGTATTTTTTTTACGTATGAGATTTCAATATCTTTATAAAATAAACTTATCTTCATTATTGTCCAAAGTTGCCTATATAAAACTGCTGATATCTTTATCTTCACCAACAAGATCATTTTTAAGAGGAGCCTTACCTCGTGCAATGTAAGCATTACTCGTATCTATGCAGTATTAATTACAAAATGTCGCAGGACCTGAATACCGCCCGCTGACCGACTTGCGCGCTGAGTCACAGGTCGCACGCATACAAAAAAACTCGATAGATCCTTATTGATCTTTAGCAAGCGCAAGCGCATGGCCATGATTTATCGCGGCTAATGGTATCGCTTTGTAATGGACAATACTATTACGAGCGAGTTAATATTATGGACTGGAGTCGACATCTGATTGATGTTTTCCACACCTATGAACTGACCTACACACATTGTGTGGACAAGACATTTGTATGAGACAAATTGGGAGGGTGAGAGGTTGTTTCATGGCTACTACATATAAAGATAAAGAATATAAAAAATATGCTTTTATTGTCTGCCAATGTTTTATGAGATTGCATAAGGTGTCTGCTACTCATTATATTGTAGGGCTTTTTTACTCTTTGATTGATGTCAATTGAGATATATTAATGAACTCTCAAAGCTAAATGATTGTTGGTGATTAATTTTTTGTTGTGACTACAAAATTTCATAATTTCAGACTTAGTAGTTTCGGATGTGTATTGTATAGTCAGTCAGTTTTTCCTTCTATACTAATGTAATCATTATACTGCTCATTCGAATGTAAACCGCACTTTGTCCAAGTATGAGGAAGCGTCTATTAATCATACATTAATTTATTCATGTTTACAAGATATTTTCTTATATTAAATGTAATAATAGAAAATTATTGTGTTTACCTGTGTAGGTCTTTAATAAGCCGTTGGTCCTTGTAGGTACGCGTTAGCTTTAAAACCCGCATTGGGCAAGCGTGGTAATATATGACACCCGATCTCCCCATGTCATGTGGGAAAGACAGCCCAACTGTAGAACGTTTATAGGCTAACAGTGATGATGATGATGTTGTAAAGACATCTAAATATTGCTCAGAAAATGTGAACGCTTCCCAGACCACACACACTTCGCTTACCTAAGAGTTTTTGTTAAAGTAGGTTTTTTGCACAAAAGATCAGGTGGGTTACTCCTGAAACACAATTGCAAAAATCAATTTCCAATCCCAAATCTAAAAAATTCAAATGGCACTCTTAAAAGCGATAATAGCGCTACATAGCAATTAAATTGCGTGGAAATTGAGTGAACAAATTATTATCGAGATGGGGCGTTCCGAAATTGTGAAACTTATCCCAATATCGATACATAATAATCGCATTGGAATTGTATTGAGATTGAGTTTGCGTCAAGAGTAGCCTACCAGGGTTGAAGTGAACCTGGAAGGGGGAGACCTCGGCAGGCCCTACTAAGATATGATAGAGTAGGTATTTCAATAATATGACAGTGAGATTTATTTAAAAGTAAAATAGCTGCCATGTGTTGCCGTAACTCTGCCAATAGTAAAATGTGTATTCATGCTCTGTGGCCAAGGTTCAACGGGCATATGGTCACACTCGCACATCTGTCATTCATTACATTAGCGCCGCTTGCCGTGAAACGCTGAACATGTTGAAATGTATAAAAATACTTGCGAAGAAATCTTAGTTTAGAAAAGTATTGAAAAAATCCTCGACTGTTACTCCTAAACCTTCGGAATGTTATTACACGTAGTCACACTGCACTAGAAGCTAAGGATATCCATAGTTAACGTTAATTAACCGTTAAACTTCATTCAAAAGTAACCTCGTTCCATGGTATTAAATATGACAAGCGCTAAACGTAACCAACAGGCTTTGTAGTAGTTATAATGTACATCCCTACTAATATTATAAATGTGAATGTGAGTTTGTTTGTTACGCTTTCACGCAGAAACTACTCAACCGATCATCATGAAACTTTGAACACATATTCTCAAAGATATTGGGAAGGATATAAGATACTATTTATAAAAAAAATGTAAGTTTATTTTTTGTTTCTTTGTTTGATACGCTTTCACGCGTAAATATTTAACGATTTGTTTGTTTTGTTGTCATAGAAACTGTCAAAGCGGTACGAAGTCCGCCGGGTCAGCTGGTATTTAAGTCGCAGTCGGATTGTATAATCCGACTGCCACAAAATATATATACTCTAGGCGTCGACAAGATTAACACAACAAGTGGATAATAATCTCTATAGGCAGGTTACATCACATTATCATTTACGTGTCAACTAGGAATGAATAAAGTTTAATTACAAACCTCGTTGCACTTGCGCAGCCGTCGCCGCAATCAGGGTCTCCGGGTGCCTTATAAGGCGGTGGTCACGCCGGCAGGACGAAGGCCGTCGCCGTAGCTGATGGCTGCCTGTTGCTGTAATTACTGCTTTTGACTTTTTATTGTTGAGATAAAATCACGGTGCGTGTTTATTTTTACTTGTGGTCTTGCGTCAGGTGGTAATATATTAATACGGTGCTTTCCGTTCGAAGTCAAGAGCCACCTCTTTGGCGGGATGGTATTAAAGAGTTTTAGAGGGTAGACAGACCCTCCTCCAGTTGAGCTTATCGGGGTTACCTACTTGAGTGCGAAAGCCCTATCATCGGATTTGTTTCTTCGAAAACCTTTCAACGACATCTCTATACTGCGATGACTTTTTAAATCGACGTCTGTTACTGCGATGTTTCATTACATCGAAAAACTGTACTACGAACGTGGGGAGCTAAGGAAGAGTAGTTACCTACCACGTATCGTGAGGTTATCCCTAGCCTCTAGTCCTAGTCAAAAATAAAGGACAATGTTATATTCATTTTCCTTCTTTTTTTCTGTTCATTTCTGACCAGTGTTCTTCGAATAAGAGCGAAAACGACAGGAACTATACCTACATGCCTAGGGTGAGTTTCATTCGCCATTCGATCATGTTAACGAAAAGGAGAATTTGTATGGCAAAATGTCTCCTCGTTTGTCATCAGGAACCGCTGCTTCAATGCCATAAAAATGTTGAACTAATATAAAAGTAATGTATTTGTAGCACAGTTCGAAGAGCTATTGCTCGGATTGGGAATAGTTTTGGGTTTGTGTCCCACCTAGTAGTCTTGTAGCAGGATGCCAAGTGCGAGTTTCATTCGACAATCGTTAACGTTAACGAAAACGAGAATTTGTAAGACAAATTTTGACTCTTCTCGTTTGTCGCCAGGTGGCGCTGCTAAAATGACATACTAATTTTCGTTTTCTTAAACGTAATCGAATGAATACGGATAGTAAACAAAACTCACACTAGTGCTATTTTAAGATTAGAATGCAAAATTGCAACAAAAATATTATTACCGAAGTAATATTGAGTGACTATCAAAGCAATCGTCAATAAGTTATCAGAGTGCAATATAACATTATCTTATAAATCTTTGAATATCAATTTGTTTCGAATTTATTTGTCTTGACAAATTAATTAACCGCAGCTGTGGGTCGTTAACTAAAACGGTTAATTCAGTCGAAACATGACTAATTTCCATTCTTGAAGCACTGTGAGTCATATAAATTAAATTGTTACAATATAAAACGTTTACGTCGTAAACAACCACACTAGTGTTCGTCGCCATAAAATAATTTCTATATAATCAGTAGCTGACCCATATTTTTACCTTATTTTTACCCATTACCTAAAGGTAAAAAATGTCCATCAGTGGTACCTGTTCAACAATAGTGCCACTACCCTGCTACTACTAAGATACTAAAACAAAATTATTGACATTCGCTATTGGATTCCGATTTTGCTATTTTCAATGGTCCACAATTATTATTTCGATGACCCGATGCTATTGTTAATTTTCCCATAGTCCAAACGACAAAATCAGGCTACCGACAGATAGATACTTTATTGAGACATTGAATTAACAGACTTGCGGTGAGGTCTGTTTCTGAACGTTTACGCAGCACACTAGCGCCGCAAATGAAAAAAAAACATATCTAGTAATTAGAGATAGAAAATCAAATTATGCTCAACAAACTATTTGAATGAGGTACTTTAGTATTTTTACGTCACCTAATGAACATCTGACATGTTATGGTTTAGTTAAATACGGCGTTATAGTTAAAAGTGGCCGTTTTTAGCTGTAACGTCTTATTTAACTAAACCATAACATGTCAGATGTTCATTAGGTGACGTAAAAATGCTAAATAGACGTTAATTCGAAGAATGGCACAGGAGGAAATTACCTTGGCGGGGGACAAGTTATATGCATATTCATCCATCACAATCGTTTATTTCGCACTTTAGGTAAGACAGCGCTCTTACAATGTTGTTCACGTTTCCAGCTTGATCAAGTCTTGTATCTCTAAGAAATACTCTGTCTATTGTAGGTATCGAATAAGCGTTCTAATTTCAAAGACATACCATATTTCAATTAAGTATGTTCTCAGTCAATGTAATTGGTAAGTAAACAGTTTCAAAGAAATAATATTTAAAAGGAAACTGGGAAGCCGCTGGATGCGAGCAGTACAAAACCGGTCGTTGTGGAGATCTTTGGGGGAGGCCTTTGTCCAGCAGTGGACGTCTTTTGGCTTTGAGGATGATGATGATGATGATGATGTTAAAACGTGTATTTTTATTTAGTTACATAGTTATCATAGCTAATAGCTCGTGTTAAGCAAGTTGACGTAAGTAGTCTAACGGAGGTATCGAGTTTGGAACACGATTTCCAGCATTCAACCCGAGCGGATGGATGCTCATCTATCCGTTGTACCAACGACGCTTTTTTACACGAAAAGTAAACCGAAACAAACACCGTTGCTGATCGCATTGCTGTCTTCGTGGGTGTTTGAGCCAGTGGCATATTTAGGCCGCCATCATTAAACTGTAACGTAGGATAAAATAGTTGAGATAGTTGTGACGAAACTGATATTTCAGGCGCGCGGGCGTTCGTTCGTGCGCTGACGACTAAAATAGCACCGCTTGCGCAGAGATAGATTTACGGGATGTTAGAAGATGCTTACACTTTTCTTAGTTAGGATGGTATCCTTAACTCGGTGCATGCCGTTCGTGATACCGAGCCATCCCCGTGGCAAAGAAGGGATGATACTAGGTTTTTAGTAAGTATACCTCCTCAAGCTTGTAGTAGCTAGACGAGGGAAGAGGAAGAGAGCCCCGCATAACCCGGGGTCGAACCCCGGTATATGCGCAAAGCATTTTACCTATTTAAAAAAAAAGATAGGATGCTATTCTTTTTTTTTTCTTCTATTCTTTCTTGGAAGCGCCTGTCTAAAAGACTATTGGTGTACGGTGTAAGGTGTGCCAAGTAAAGAGGCAAAAATATATTCTATCCATCATCAACTCAGCCAAAAGACGTCCACTGCTAGACAAAGGCCTCCCAAGGATAAGAGGGGTATTTGCCGTAATCGCCACGCTTGGCAGGCGGGTTGGCGATCGCAGTAGGTTGAGGGTAACCTCAGAGAGATTATTATATTGATTATTATTATTCTATCCATGACGTTATATTATTATATTTTACATCAAATAAAAATTACTTTATTATAATTATTACCATTTATGTGATCGCCAATATAACCACCATACTATAACTATAACCTCACAAAAGTCAGAAACTATAACCAACTTCTGTGATTCGTAACTGTAACCCAATCCCGGCTTCGATTCCCTGCATATTATTATGCTCTGACTTGGGAACGACATATTTTTCGTAAATGTCCTCACTTCTACAAATCGTTTCTACAGCTAAAAATTCGGAAGTCGATGGGCAAAACCGTACATCAATAAAATCCACTTAAATTTTTAATTAACTATTAATGATTTAATACAAATTACGCGTTCTTTAGTTCGTAGCAACACAAAATTTTATCTAAGTCAAAAAACAATTTACTCTCTATTACATGAAACGCACGCTTGGACTAAATTCATGCATAATGAAGAGAACTAACTCGAGCCGTGTGAAGAATAATATAATTTACGTAATAAGATTGCATCGTGGGAACTGGGAAATGGGGAACAAATCAGAAACAAACGAAGCGCACTCGTAATAAAATTGTACACACACCACACCTCAAACATGGACTAATCCAAAAGTTCCAGCTTTTATTACAGTATGCGCGTGTTCTTTTTAATAATCCTAACTTATAATTAATAACTGTTCTAACCCCTTCAACAAAGTATAAGTTTAGAAATAGATATTCCGTTTTCAAATATACAGAATAATTATTCTAAGCTTTATCATCAGCTCATTTGTATGTCCCCACTGCTGGGGCACGAGCCTTCCCTGTGAATGGATAGGGAGAAGGGGTCATAAACCACCACGCGGGCCCAGTGCGGATTGGGGGTTGTTAACGACTGCTAATGCAGCCGGGACCCACGGCTTTACGTGAACTACGAAGCACGGAGGAGCTCGAGATGACAACATTTTTGGTCACCCATCTGATGACCGGCCTTTGCGGAAGTTTCTTAACGTCAACACTCGCAGACCGGGCGCGTTAACCACTGCGCTATCGAGCTTCTCGATTCGAAGCTTATTCTCTGTTCATTTGTAAGGCCCTTATGCCCATTTTCACCATTGACCCTTAGGTGACCCCTAAGCCATTTTAGGTGACGGATTTGCTCCAACAACTGTCACCTATCATGGCTTATGGGTCACCTAAAACTTAGGGGTCAATGATGAAATCAGGCATTAGTGTTTTTGTTTGTCTTTCCTTCATGTCAAAACGTAGCGACGGATTGTTTGCGAGTGATAAGAATCATGGGTAAATGCAGCGTGACAGGAATTTTATATGCAAATATTTCAATTTTCATTCAATATTTGTTACAGACCGATATTTTTCTTTCATTCAGGCTTTCATCTCACTTGATGTTAACTGATGACAAGGCTGAAGTTGGAAGCGCTTTTCACCCGAAATTCTCACCTATTGCACTGCACTAGCTCTCTTCTCGTAACTGTCGGTACAAAACTTTGCTATATAACATTGATGCAATGGCGACATATTTTGATAATATGATGTTAGTTAATGAATAGCTAGAGCTAGTTAGGCAGACTTAAAACAAGCCCTACCACCAATCAAAACGATTACAATCATGCACGGAGGGTGGCATAAACTGGGAATAATTTTACTAAGATCATTATATCTTGAAAATAGTTAACTCTCTCGACTCTGTTTTGAGACAAGGCATGTACTTGACGAGAGCTGTACGTACTGTAATACGTAGAAACATGATTAGAATGATAGTAAAGTAATCACGTTATATCGTTAGTTTCGTATTAGTAAACATATCAGAAAGGTGAAAACAGTGCATACTCGTATCGTGTGACGTTTATCTTTTCAGTTGAAAATACTCATTCCTAAATTAGCCTTACTTTCAATGAGGGACAGTTTTCAACGAAGGTGACGTGAAGTGAAGTGAGGGTGACGCATGGTTCTCCCGAATCCCTGTCGAGACCCTCGGGTCTGGGCAGGGAGGCGGGAGTTGGAGAGTAGAACCCCACATATCCGTCCACGCCTCCCCGAGCGCGGTGGTACTTGGTCGACAATTTTTCCTCTGACAAAAATAATTAAAAAAAAAATGGTGCGTCGTTTACACGCTGCACCAGTCTTTGCGTCTGGACTCCTTAACATTAGGTAGAGTGGAGTCATTTGCCGAAATAAATCCTGTTCTCGTTGTTAACATTTTCAACGCAACAAAACTAACGAAATAGAGAGTGCTTATTTTATATTTATGAATCAGACACAGTGTTTTGTAGTTCAGTACCATAGAACTATGACGTGTAATTCAATTAAAATGCACTAACAATACTATTCGTTTTCATTTCATAGAAATGCAGGTTATATATAATACCTATATTTATTCCTTTTTTTATTTTTGTTTGTATGCTTTGCGTCTACAGATACACTAGCCAAATGGTTTAAGTTATAGAAAGAAATCATCTAAAAAAACATTTAAGAATTTTTAATACATATTTTTAGAAATAGTTTTCTTAACATTTACTGAATATCTCTCTCGGTCTCTTCTACATTGCTATGCTTATTGAGGTTGTTAATACTATTATGAATTTTTAATGCACTAGTTGTTATGTTAATAAACGCAATTAAAATAAATAAATAAACTATAGTCAGCGCATTCGATTCAAAACCAATTGTTATGTGTGTCCCTGTGTGTCCTGGAGCAAGGAAAAATAATTATACCCGAAATAAATTATATATTACATGTATTAAACGTCCAAGACACTAATTAGGTAATACAAGATTTTCAAGAAAGGACTGATTCCGTTTAACGCAGACGATCTGAGTATGATATATGAGTTATTTTCAGTCCATAAGTCTTGCGACTCCATTTATGGTTTTTACTAAAGGTTATATCTTTCCTTATCTCTTTAATCAACTCTGAGTCGTATTGTATGTGTAATTAGAGCCACAGTAACGAGTGTGCTAAATGTACTAAGGCATGTGGCTTGCACCTTAAAAGTTCCATCGGGGTCAGTGGTTTGCTCAAGACGCGTATGTCAACTTTGAGTCACAGACTCATCGTCCAAGCATTTATTTCGAAATTCACTCAAATTATTTGTTTTCGTTTTATATTCTTACAAAATGTAAGATTTAAAATGATTCATTAATGTTTGCTTTTGTTTTTTTTTTGTTTGCGTGGATTGTAAAAGTTTGCTGTTGGCCTCAGGCAGTCTTTTCAGCGGCACTTGACTTTTTTGGGGGCGACGATAACCGTAAAGGGTTCCTAAAGCCGTGTGATTGAAACACCGTCAGAGGGTTTCTAGAGGGAACGGCATCACTATATTTTCCGAGGGTAAATGATCGTATCGCGGCTCGATGGCAGGCGTAATGACTATGCAAGTTAGCGTTGCGATCGTACAAGTCAAGCTCCTTTCGCAATGCGAGTCACCGGATGGGTAACCAAAAAAAAAAATAAAAAAATAAAAATAAAATAAATCTCCGCATGTTCTTTTTTTAGGGTCAGAAGTTAAGAGCCATCATCACGAATTGAACTTGTAGGTCATGGCCCGATCTCCATGTCCTAATTGATGATGATGATGATGATGGTAGATTAATTATATGCCTGAGCCCAGCAGTGAGAAGTCTTGAGGTTGCAGCTGCTGCTTGTGGTCAGCAGTTTGCTTAAAATCTCCTCTGTGGTCTAGTGGTTAAGACCACCGGTTTAGACCCAGAGGCCCGGGTTCGATTCCCAGCGGGGGGTACATCTTTGTGTACTCGGTTTGGTTGGTGGTAGGACTTATTTGTCCGCCTGGCTAGCTACCACCATCTTATCTAAATATGTCGCCATAATATCAATGTTTGTAGCATTGTTGTGTTCCGGCAGCTAGAGATAAGATAGCCAGTACCTCATTAGTTAAGGGTCCCGGGTGAAGTGCGCTTCCATCATTGGCTTTATCATCACACTTAACATCAGGTGAGATCAAGGCACTGTGCTTACCCGTAAATATAAAAAAAAAAAATGTACGTCAACTTTGAGTCACCACATATCTTCCAATAATTATTACGAAATTACTCTACGTGCTCATATTTTTCTCGTTATTAGCTATTTCAATACAAGGATTGAAATTTTCGCAGGAATTTGATAGAGTCCGAGGAATAATTAATAATACGATACTTGAAATTTAGTTTTAGCTTATTAAACGAGGGTGACGAGTCGTTGCCTCATTATAGGCTATTGTGTTAAATTTTAATTATATGTAGCACGTAACAGCGAAGACGTCATACTGTTAGCTGGAGTTTATAGAAACATGACGTTGAAATGTAAGACGTAACGAAATAAAAGCTATATTATTTTAGAAAAGATTTAAAAATTATTTGGTAATTTTGAGTTAAAATAAGTTTTTAATTATGCGATATCACCATACTAATAAAAGTCATGCAAACCCACCTAAAAAGCTCATATGCTTGTGTTAGGCATAGGCTCACGTCAGTAGTTTAACGAAACTAGTATGGGGATTGAACCACGATTCATTTGTGTTTGTGTGGTCACAGCCAGTTTTTTTTAAGTTGAAATAGGTTTACAATATTTTCATCAGCGATAAAGTTACTTTTTTCTTTTCAGATACCTAATTGTATAATATTTTTGTTTACTTTTTCTTCTATTTACAACAAATAGAAATAAATGTAAAATTTTGTTCAAATACGTTTTAATATAGACCACTAAATCAATTTCGTTAAAAAAGTGATATAAAAAAGGTACAAGTCAGTTGTTCCAACTCCCGATAATATTTTTTCTCGATTGTTTTTTCTTAAAGAATACTGTGACCTATGAAACACTTGTTATCATATTCCAGCAAAGCCTATCGATCGATATGTTGTATAGATCGATATATTGTAATATTAATGTAAGGACTTTTGATAACAAGGTATATAATTCATAAATTCGGCCTTTATTCTATTCAATATGCCTATCCAGACCCGTTAGCAAACAGAGACTATGTTCTTTCCACACCCATTCCCAAACAATTTCAAATCATAAGTTTGGTTGATTTAGGTTACTGTTACTCAAAAAACATCTGTTTTCTTGTGGTAGCTAGGATTTATCTATGTTGCGCTATATTACAAATTGTTAAGCTCATCTCATTGCCCGGCAGCAAGGAAATGTTAAATAACTGTATACTTTAAAGGTGCAACCGAAAGTTAAAGTCCAGTCTACACTTTCATGGAATGCTATGAAAGTGTAGACTGATTCATTCATCTTAAATATTTCTTAAAGGTTTCTTAACTGGCACTCGAGAAACATCTGTTTTCTCATAATAGTAAGGCTTTCCTTCTGGTTCGCTATTTTGGCAACCCTGTACCTCAGCACGGCATTCCAAATAGTATTTAATCAAAAGTCTCTTAAAGGATACTCTTGAAGGAGGCCCTAAAGACACATCAGTTGTTTTCTCATAACAGCAAGGCTTTCCTTCTGCTGCGCTATATCGGCCACTGTCGGCCTCACTACAGCATTCCAAGACGTATTCATTCAATCAAAAGTTTCTGAAAGGATACTGGCACTCGAGAAATATTTGTTATTTTTAATCGGCGAAAAAGTCTTGTAATAATCTGTTTTTTTTAGAATATTAAGGTTTCCTTAAAGTACGCTTTATAGTCAACTGTCGACCTCACCACGGCATTCCAAAAAGTACTTAATATTGATTAGGTACTTTGCTTGATTGACTTGATTGCAAAAGTTACCTAAAGGATACTGGCACTCGAGAAACATCTGTTTTCTCATAACAGCAAGGCTTTCCCCATGGTGCGCTATATCGGCAACCGTCGACCTCATCTCCTTACCCGGCGGTAAGGCGACACCGCACCGGCGGCGCCCGCGGCTCGCCAGTCGCACCCCAGCACGCGTCGACTCGACATGTAAGTACGACAGTGCCCAGTGTAACGGCCAGTGAAAATTATTGTGTTTTTTTTTTCAAAAATAATTCAAGGTGCAACGGTATTAAGTCATTCGCCCTTTTTATTGAGCAGCTTGGTAAGTCTCGTTCCAAGTGCAGTGTCTGGTGGATTAAGTTGCGGAGAAATTAGGATTTTGTCTAAAAAATAAATAAAACAAACTTCCTTCGTCGTCTGTTTAGGTAAAATAAATTTAACTAACAGTGTTACTTTAATTCTTAAAGATATCTTTAAAATAAATTTGTTAATGTGAATATATTTCAAAACGGTGTTTATAGTTAATCTAGTGCTTTATATAACGTGTTTCTATCTAAAAATGATTGACTACAAAATGACAACGTACGTTTAAATATTGTGTAACTTTAAACATCGTTTTACGGCAAGGCAGCAAATGTTTACACAAGTGCAGTTGTTGTCCCAATTTTTATCAAACAATACTTCGAAAATACAAAATAAATCTTTCAAATGCAACATAACTCTTTCCAAATCACTGTTAGCAACTCATCAGCGATCACTCCTATATCTATTTTTGAATATGGCGGTGCTCGATTACACTTCGGTCGGCCAATAGGAGCAGTCTATGACGAAGTTTTCCCGCGCATTTGGCGAGTTGCCAATAGCGTTAGAGCGGGAAGCGGGGGCGGCAGCGCGCATGCGCAGTGTGGGGGGTCCTTCAAACTTTCAGCTTTTTTAAAGGTTATATTTAGAAGCTCACATTGACCAGCAGTTAGTCATGATGCTCTATTTCTTATTATTGCAGAAGCTTTTTTTATAGTTACCTACTCTTGTTAGAATTTAGCAGAATTTTGTATTAAGATTTAATTAAAAATTACAAAATGAATATACATATTCGCAGGCGCGCTGTTACTATTCTTATCAAATTGGAATATCAGGAAATTAACACCTTGCGAACGATTATTGAAGTGTACCAAGGCTAAATATAAAACTCAAACTGTCTTGATACATACTTATTCTAAAACTTTGTCATCGTTAAAAATACACTGTATTGTTACAAGATGACATTTTACTAGAAAACTATAAAACCATTTTTCAAACAACTCTCTACAGTAGAGTACTTCTACCGAAAAATAGCCGCAAGAAATTCGGCAAGAGCCATTTCTTTCTCCGGTTCTTTCTACGGACGGAAAATAACAATAAATTCTGCACAATTGTGTATAAGTTATGTCCACATACTTTTATTATTAAACATATAGTCTTCCCCTTTTTAACATCCTTAACCTTGTTGGTGGTTAGGCACGCAAACTAACTAAATAACCCCCTATATCGACTCACAGCTGGGCAAAAGCCTCCAACATTGAAATCAAATCATCTCTCCTATCACTCAGGCTTAATCACTCGACGCGACCTATTAAACAACCTAATTATTAAAATGCAAGCCAATTGTTGTTTACACTATAAATCAGCCTGCTATCTATGCCGCATTGACACTCGTTGTGAATGCTTTAATTATTGCAAATCTTTGGATGTCCGCCAAGATTCTCGTGACGTCACACCGCGACACAATAGACACACTCAAACCTAATTAGACTGCGAACAATACGCGATTATCGGTTACAATGCCAATATATGAATAAACACCCCTTGGCTATTCATTCCGAGCCATAATTCATTCCGAAAGAAATATAATATTGTTATTGTTGTGTTATATAATATTATTAATAATAATAATAATAATTGTTGTGGTCGACCGATCACAGCGCCGGGTAATACTGGTTGTTATCACCATACCTCATGATGAGAACCTTGTGAAAGCCGAGAAGGACTAGATCAGTAAGTACCTTGACTTGGCTCACGAGGTTACCGCCATCTTGGATGTGGATTCAACCATTATTGTACCGATAGTCGTTTCGGCAAACGGTCTTTTAGCCAAGAGCCTCGATCAACACCTAGAGAGGCTCTCGCTGAAAGGTTGGGTCAAGGGTCAGATACAAAAGACTGTACTCCTTGACACGGCACGTATTGTCAGGAGGTTCCTCACTCTGCAGCCCTAACCACCGATAGCTTGGGTCTATCCCCGCTGCCGGTGGCAACCTAGGTTAAGTTTTTTATAATATTTTATATTAAAAATATGTTTTTATATAAAATATTGTTAAAATTTTTTCCTTAGATCTATATTCAATAAAGAGAATAATAATAATAAGTATTTATTTCAGAATAATTCCATAGCCATAGACTGTTAGTAATTACAATAGACCTTAAATTAATGTGAAACAAAAAGTAAAAGCTAATGAGCTATATATTTCATAATGGCCGATCGGATAACTGATAACCGGAGGTCCTGGGTTAAGCCTTTGCCCAGCTGTGGGACAGTATATAGGCTTGTTGTAAATTTTATTTATGTACATAATAATAAAAATATAATAATGAGTTGTATTGCGGGTTAAGATTGCGATCCTGGAACTTAAGCCACTTGTAAACTTATCTAGAATTTATTTTGATGTATATCTTTAATACAAAGTAAATTACATATCAAAACTGTATTTTGCGACAAATGAATCGCAGTATTAGTCAATGTGATTAAACAAATAGGTTTGGATGCCAATTTCATAATTTAAGTCGACAACTACTTAATTACGATACTATCAACTTTTTTCGTAACTTAAAAAACAGATGCGCTTTATTCGCTGTGTTATTAAAGGTGACAGCCCTAATCTCGACCAATGTAAGTGCATTTTCTTGCGATGACTTTAGTATTAAATGCAGATTGCAACTAAAGAAAACAACGACCATACGGAATGTAAGAAATGCGTGTATTTGCTTGGTGTATCGTGCGTGCCTACACGCTTCAAGGACGTGTCATTAACATAAACAATAATCTTGATTATATTGTTATCATATCTAATAAATATGCTTAGTGCTAACATATCTTATGATAGTTATGTTATGGATAGGTAATTCCCGTCGTGGATTAAAAATTAGATCGAAAAGAATTAAAAAACAAATAGAAAGTAGTAACGTTAAAGTTAGACAAAATTGTTTACTTTGTTACTTATGTTCTGTTGGAAACAATATTACATAATGAAACTCTTCAAAGGAATGAGTCCCGTTTATCATATTTTTTTTAAACTATTGGAATCAGGCCTTACTTTTCGGAAATCCTTGGCACAAAATTTATGTTTGGGCACTCATTGTCTATTAATCTTGTAAATTTTTAGTATTAGTATTTCTTTGTAATGACTGTTACGTGCCAAAATAAATAAATAAAAAAAAGACTCAAATGCAATTACATAACTATAATTTTTAACATATTATTTAAGTTAGACGTTCCGTGATAAAACTATAAAAAGTAAAAATTAAAGAGACCGTCTGTCAGTAACACTGGGCAAGCCACAGGCACCGCTTGACCCTTTCAAAGATACGTTGAATGTGACTCATGCGCGATTGTTTTTCTTTTGAATCACAAAATATTTCGCGAAATTCCATCCTCTTACACATCCAAAAGGAGGGCACAAGGCTTTAGGTTTAGGATGTTTAAAGAGAAACGGAAATTAGGATATTATTGCCTTTCACAAATCACAAATGTAATGTAATCTAATTATAATTTTAAGACCAATGTGCACAACATAGAGCAACGAGAATTTGAATTAAAATATTTTGCGTGATTCCACGCATCCTAAAGGTGGGCACATATATAGCTTTAGACGTATAAAGATGTTTTAAAGAGAAGCGGAAATAAGTATAATATTGTTTATTTTTATTTCACGCGGACCCTGCAGATGGTTAGAAACGTCTAGGTAAAATAATAAAATGTAAAATAAACGCCAGTAAACAAACCCGTTTAAATTTTTTGCTTTCTTACTTTCAAAACTTTTGCGTTGCATTACTCTTACGATAACTACAGTATCAATGCATCTAACGAGTGCATAGCGTAAGTTTCTTCCACTATTCGATGACGTTAACGAAAACAAGTAAATATAAACTGATTTCGTTTGGCACCATTAGGCGACTGAAATCATATATACATATATATTTGGAGATTACATTATGATTTTCATGTAATATGGTCCTATGGTAATATGTAATCTGGTATATTAATAAGCAACACACTTTGTTTTACATGTTTACTTCTTGCTTGTTACTTAGTAAATTAACATAAGAGGATGCCATTTAAACATTGTGTTTTAACAGAAGCTGCGGCCTTGATAGATAGTATGTAGACAGTTTGTAATAATGTACGCGTACGGCCTCCTGTACGAGTAATGATGATACTTTGAGTGAATGCACACTATTACTAAGCAACTTTCGCAATGCCGGGTCGCCTGATGGGTGACCAATTTTAAAAAAAACATCTCGAGCTCCTCCGTGCTTCGGAAGGCACGTTAAGCCGTTGGTCCCGGTTGGTGTCGTAAGATGGCAGTCGTTAAAACCCACCAACCCGCATTGGGCCCGTTGGGTGGGTTATGGCCCAATATCCCCACGTGCTCACGTGGGAGGCCTGTGCTCAGCAGTGGGACGTTTATAGGCTGATGATGATGATGACAAGGCAAATGAAATCGAAGTATCATTTACGATGTAACATGTCGGTTTTGAGTCGGTTAGCTTGGACCACATTAAGATCGGTTTTCAGACTAAAGAGCCTTTCCATTTTCCATAGAAACTTCATAACTCATTTTTTTTCGAAACCTTTAAGAGTCAATTTCGATATAAAGAAGCTAGGGGAACTATGTTGCATTTACTACATGCAATCAACAAACTTTTAAATTATACAACACTTTGCGATAATAGTAGAGGGCAGCAGATCATTTTATGAAAATAATAATAAATTATTTTCATAATTATTTTACACACACACACATACACACACTTACAACAAAGGCTCATGTACTTACTAACAACTTATGTAAGACCTTAATTTTGTGTACATGACAACTTAATATAACATAATAGTACATTTATGCTAAATGTATTCGACGTGTTTGATATCGGTATTATTCATATTTGTTTTCGTTTTTCTTAGACGAATCGTAGTACACGGAAAAACGTAAAAGTTTATGTTGTACTATTTAAACAATTGTATTACTTAAATTTTATCAAATAAAAAAGAATATGGTAGCAGTATCCTTTAACTGCCACCATATACTAAAAATAAATTACCGTCTCTGTGGTTTTTTCGTTTTTTTTCGATTCCCAGAAATAAATTCTCACATATATATTATAAATGTGCTCGGCAAAGCCGGATCAAGTCATGTATAGGTCCATAGGGACTGCAAGTTTTGGGGCCCATATCTTCTAGGATACACAAATAAACTTTTTTTTCTTTGACCAAGGGACCCCTAACCGACTCCGACGCAGGGCCCATAGGCACGTGCCTTTTTTGCCTTCAGGTTAATCCGGTACTGTTGCTCGGTTGGTTAGCTACCACCATCTCATCTAAGTCTAGCATAATAATAATGTTTAAATTTGTTATAGTCCGTTAGAAAGAGACGGCCAGTTTCTCACCGACCGAGGACTTTTTGTTCTAGGTATTCGCGGCAATAACGCAAAAATGTTTATGACAATTGCGCATTGCCTCCACTAGACTAATGCAAAATTGGCGTGAAGTATTACAGTTGCGCAGGCGGTAGCGGCTGCTATGTCGCCGGCTAAATGAGTTTCTTAACCTTTGCAGTTATATAGGTACATTAGATAAAAAAAAGTAATCGCTCTTGGTTATTGTTTCGGAATACTGGTGTTTGGATTCCTCATAAATACGCGACGAGAATCGGATCGGAACTTCATTCAACTGTCGGTATTATTGTTTCTTACATGATTAATGCCATAGTCAACTTGTGAGAGGAGACAGTGGCATCAATGTACGACGGGGACCAACGATCAACACTTTTCCCCTTTATTCATTAGAAATAAGGAATAGCAACTGATTTCTGACTTTAGCGACAATTGAATGCCTTTAAAACATACTTGTAAAAAAATCCAAGTCTCGCAATTCAGTTTTTCTACCGTAAAAAGTTGTGAGATCTATGTACAAGTACCAAGTTGGTTAATTTATTCAGTCCCTACGTAAGGGACCTTCTGTCTTAAGTTATTACGTAATTAGCTAACCTAACAACATCTTATAGTGACCATATCAATATTAAAAATCTTTTATGTTTTAAATTAATAGATTGACTATTGACTAACTGAGTCTGCTAGTTTTGATGATCGGTCAGTCAGTCAGTCAGTGAGTGAGTGACAAAATTGAGAAACTTTGACTAGTTATAATTCTTAAACTACTTCAAATTGAATGAAATTTGAAATATACAGTGTTTATACAATGCCTGCTTGGTTGCTGAAAATTCAGGCTTCTAGTTGTATCCACATCGAAGTTATAGGCGGTCGAAAATGGCCAGAACTGTTCCGAGAAAAGGATGGTACGGCCGGCCGTGCCGCTTTTTTGCTCGACTTGGCGGGCACTGTCGTGCCACCAGATACAAACATCAAGTGGAGTGGAGACATTTGCCGTGCAATATATAAAAAAAAACATTGAAATTTTATATTATTTTAGACACGAAAACGAAAACATGTCGAACATCGCCACTATTTTTTTAACTAATTTTCATCCCTTACGGCCTTACTAAGAAACAGAGTATATAAGTAAGCTTAGAATACCTAGATATTCCGTGTTTTGTTCTCGTCATGAAAAACACACGGAAATAACCCTTATACTCTGTTTATTAAAACAAGGGCTCTTATCCATATTTCTATATTTTATTTCTCCATATTTCTTGCTTGGAAACTTGTAATAAACTATAATACTCGTAGAACATAGTTAAAGAGTAACAACATTTCATATCATTGTTGGTTAGGTTCTTTGAGCGGTGGTGTTGTGTGCCGCAGTCTCCCCGTGTATTGAAATGAGCCTGCCAAACCGTCTCGTCGTCGTTGCTAAGTGCAATGCACCTTTGGTTCCATAAATAGCCTAATGCACTGCTCCTTTAAGACTTCGAAAATAAAATAAACTATTTTACACATGCTACAAACAAACTAATTTATAATAAGTATAACTGTCTATCTATGTTTCTTGTGGAGTTTCTTGCGCCCATTCTTCTCCATAGCTAAAAAATAGACGTCCTGAATGGGTAGTAGGTAAAAATTGTTTGGACGATTCAAAAGCACTTTTCTAAAGTTTATTTGAATAAAAAATATTTGACTTTGACTTTGACTTTAACTCATATTCTACAGTTTAAATCTTACGTTCTTAATTTACATATCCGATAAATGTACTATCTATCTTTAAACTTATTTGTAAATTATTTGTTTAAAACACGTGTCTTTTATTCTACATACAATATCTCTAAACGTAAAACCAAAAGGCAATATAAGAGTTTTTTTATTTTACTTAGGACTCTTCTCAGCTTGTATTAAGCGGCCGCGGCGTTAAGGACTGTTACCCAGTCTAGGATTGACTACTGCAGTTTTTTTATCGCACTTCCGTTAATTTTAATGTACACACGCCTATGCACATTAGACTATCATAAACTGTCAAATTTCCTCAATAGACTTTAAACTTTTTGTAAATGGCATATGGTTGAACATTTATTGAAGAATATTTTCATATTGTTTTCTAAAGTTTACGCGAACACTACACATTTAAATGAAACAACTTTTACGGATCTACTCGCGTTTATTTTACTTTACATTATTTAATGTTTATCCTGACGTTTCGGATCCTTTGCAGGGTCCGTGGTCTCCCAGTCAGTCTCCCTGTGACCACGGACCCTGCAAAGGATCCGAAACGTCAGGATAAACATTAAATAATGTAAAGTAAAATAAACGCGAGTAGATCCGTAAAAGTTGTTTCATTTAAAAGAATATTTTCAGTTTTGGATAGGTTGATGAGCAGGCGTCTGTATTTTGTTTTTGTGCCCTATACATTTTATTTTATTACTAGCTGACCCAGCGGACTTCGTACCGCTTTGACAGTTTCCATGACAACAAATTATTTTGTATTGGAAAAGTTTTTAGTATTTTCCGTTACTTATTATTATTTTTTTTCACCGTTTAAACCTTCCCTAAACTTCCACAAATATTTCAAAATCAAAATTAGCCAAATCGGTCCAGCTATTCTCGAGTTTTAGCGACTCAAACGAACAGCAATTTATTTTTATATACATAGATTAAACTACAGGAAAGAGAATGCTCATCTGCTTAGTCACGGGTTCTGAGCGGGCTTCCTATACTAAAATCTACTACTTTTTAGTTAAGTTCCAGAGCTACTTCATTATTTTACCTAAATAACACTACTTTACAAAAAAAAAGTTTTTCTTTTACCCAAAGATAATTTATATTGGATGTGTTTTCTACCTACCTCCTGACTACAAAAATATATGTCTCATATTATTATCACGTCAAGTTTTTGATATACCCATATTAGCCTAAGTAAGCTATCTTGTTAGCCGTGACTGAGTTTATAGTTTGTTTTTATTGCGTTTAAGTATTATTTAAACATTTTCATTTGTTTTAAAATGTCATCAAGGCAGTGTAAATTAAAACCAAATAACTTTAACTATGTTTGTGGTCAAATTATTTTGTCAAAAAAGAAGTGACCAATCACTGAGGCCGTAAAACGAGCCTATTTCCATTACTTTCAAATCTCGGTAACAGACCTTGATAAAAAATGGGTTCCTGGTGTAATGTGTGAAAATTGCAGAAGTATATTATTGAATTGGGCTGCAGGAAAAAGAAAACATTTACGATTCGGCATCCCAATGATATGGAGAGAACCAACAAATCATACTACTGACTGTTACTTCTGCCTCACAAAAACTACAAGTTTTAACAACAAAAACCGAAAGCACAATATCCTGATGTTGCATCAGTCACAAAACCTGTGCTACATTCTGAAGGAGTTTCTTATCCATCATTACCCAGCAGTTCCAGTAAGGGAAATGAACCACAGCTCATGGAGTTAGAAGTAGATGAGGCGGTTTCGAGCCAGGACATTGATTTCGAAGATCTTCCCGGGTTAGAATCGAATTGTGAACTACATTTAATATCACAGGGTGAATTAAACGACCTTGTAAGAGACTTACAGCTTTCAAAAATCAAATCTGAGCATGGCGAACGTTTTCACCAGGATTTGAAGGTTTTTGAGGAAAGATACCAGGATTTTGGGATAAAAATATGTTAGCGGATTACTGCTGGTCTATAATAAGGGAAACTGATACTAATCAATATAAAAAAAGGAGTAACACGACCCATTTTTGATTTGTTTTTGAGATAAATGTATAAAAATGATAAAAAATGAATATAATCAATATTTACAAAATTGGACGTCCAATATTTTTTCCAACTTCAGTTTTTAAATAAGGGTTTATAACTCTACCGATACATATCAGTTTCATCTCTGGGTAAGAAACCTTGTAAAGTAGTGTAATTACCGTGAAGGACGAATGACTTATTACCTGTTAGGAAAGGATTTTTGAGAATAAAATTGAGTTCATCCTCGTGTAAAACATGAGTCAGTATTGGAACATCTGAATTGTTTTGGATGACGGATTTAGGGAAAGCAATATGTACTTAATTTTGAGTGGAAGCTATCACGACATCTGGCCCCTTATTATCAAATACAAACACTTTTTAATTTTGAATTTTCTTACAGATAATGGTTTTTTTTAGTATAAATTATAGTTACTTTAACAATGAAAACTGTTTTTAAAGCATTTGCGAATAAGGGACTTGAATCTAACATGAAACTAATAACGAGATCAGGGTGCCTAGTATGAGTTTCATTCGCCATTCGATCACGTTAATGAAATCGAGAATTTGGATGGCAAAATTTTAACTCTTCTCGTATGTCGCCAGAAGGCGCTGCTATGCCATACAAATTTTCATTTTCGTAAACGTAATCGTAATCGAATGAATACGGATAGTAAACAAAACTCACACTAGACACCCTGGTGGCTTATCATGGGTTCTTTAAACAGTATTTCTCTCGTTCTCACAACTGCAATAGCATTGCAATTATACTGCTTTAAGAGCTTATAGTAAGGGCCCAGGTGTTAAATTTTTAAATTTAAATTTATTCTTTTTGGACAAGGCATAATAAAATGTGTTTCTTTGCAGTTTTTTACATAGGGGAGTAGAAACAAACAAACGCCAACATGGACGCGATCAAGAAGAAGATGCAGGCGATGAAGCTGGAGAAGGACAACGCCCTTGACCGTGCCGCCATGTGCGAACAGCAGGCCAAGGACGCTAACCTCCGTGCCGAGAAGGTATGCCAACCTTTTTTTAAGTGAAACTCTTTACAGAATTCTTATGGCCAGTTACACTATCGCGTGCGTTTTATTATTTTTGTAGATTATCACTTCGCCTGAACCCTGATATAATCACATCCTTGTTAAAAACTTTGTTAATAATAATGAGATGGAGAGATACTTGGGTACCATGAATAGTATTGAAATAAAATTTCATATGAAGTCAAAATCAAATCAAAATTATTTATTCAGTATGATATTTAATTTGAGATCTCTTTATCTTTATGACACACATTAAAAGCGTTTGAGTATTCGGTTTTCAAAATTGTGTCGATTCCTTAGTTAAATACGATATACAAACAAAAAATTTTAGAGATGATGAACAATAAAAAATATACTATAATCAGACAAAATGTAGGTATTGAAGCAACTGCGAATGAAAAAGTAAAAAAAATTTAAAAAGAGGTATAATGTGTAAAAACTAAACGTAATCTATGAACGCAGGCCGAGGAGGAGGCGAGACAGCTGCAGAAGAAGATCCAGACCATCGAGAACGACCTCGACCAGACCCAGGAAGGTCTCATGCAGGTCAACGCCAAGCTCGAGGAGAAGGAGAAGGCTCTGCAGAACGTGAGTACCAATTTTTTTACCATATCATAGGATCCGATCAGAACAACATGTTTTGACACTTAGGTCACAAAATAAGGAGACTGCAGAAGACAAGCTTCATACAAAACGCTCGAGGAACGCACACATAGACAACCTCTCGCGGACACGGAATCTTACAACAGAAGCGCTCGGACTGTTCCGAGCTGTTCCGAGATCCGTGTACGTGCAAGGGGTCTTTGTGTGAGTTGCTCAATCGCGGCATGTATAATTACTTTCTGGGTCCTCCTTATTTTGTGACTAGCTGCGCCCCGCGGTTTCACCCGCGTTAATTAGCGTTTTTGCAACATTTTTCATTGCTGCTCCACTCCTATTAGTCATAGCGTGATGTAATACATATTATAGCCTATAGCCTTCCTCAATAAATGGACTATTCAACACAAAAATATTTTTTCAATTCGAACCAGTAGTTCTTGAGATTAGCGCGTTCAACCAAACAAACAAACAAACAAACTGTTCAGCTTTATAATGTTAGTATAGATTAGGTGATCTAAGTTTTTATTGCCAAAACTCTTTATGTGCTATTTTTCATGTGGGAAGGGACAGTCGCCAGCAGTGCGACAAATATAGGGTGACGATGTTGACATAATTTATCATTACTTATTTATTACCCGTAAAAACATAATTTTGTTTTCTACTCGTAGATATGAATCTAGCATGCATACATTTAAGTATCTTCATAAGTAAAGCAAATAAATATTAGCAATCCTCTGGCCTTACAAATAGTTTGAGTTTGATTAAGTTAAATCGAGATTGATTAAATTAAAATATGCCATAGAGGCCTAGAAATATAAATTTAATTTAAACTACACTACTCTTTGAATTAGAATAAGAATAAGATTTTTAATACAATTTGGATTGGTGTTTAATGTTTTGCTTTTTTGATAATAAATCACGAACCGGACTACATTTAATAAACTTATAAAATAGATACATATACAGATATGAGTTAGTTGTACTGTACGACCTTTTGACATATTTGAATATTTAAATTAAACAAAAAAAATGAATATAACATGCACTTATCACGCGTATAAGTGACAAAATCTAAGTAAGCGAAATGTATGTAAAAAGACAAAATGTTGAAAAAATCCCACGAGCGGGTTCTAACCAACCAACAATCCTTATACTAATTATTCAAGAAAAGTGTTCCATTTTAATAATTTTATTGTAAATAATAAAAATAAAAGGCGAATTTATTGAAAAAATTGAGTATACTAACAATTGTCTCGAATGTTTTTTTACCGCGATTAATTATTTATTAAGCCTTTATTGCAAGTAACCCTTTACTTTTTTATTTGTTGGATCGTTTTATATTTTTAACTCTGTAATGCAGCCAGATAACGTTTTATTACTTCCATTCCATTTAAGTTTTTAATAGTTTTGGTGAATGTTAATTGTTATTGTATAGATTAAATCTTCATGGTAAGCCTTCCCTCATTTGTAAAAGATTTGAATAACTAATTCAAACTCGTCATGTAAATAGATAAAAGTTTTTTATAAATAAAAACTTTTTTCCCAGCTAAAATTGTTACCTTTAATATCAAAGATACGATCTGTTCTACTTCTGATTATAAGTGCCTCACACTATATCTATCAGTATATGTTATAGAATCTAGTGTTTACAAACATCGGGATTAGCATAACTTAAAACTTTCGTCAAACGAATATAAAAAAATACTTTAATTTTTTTGCATTTTTAAATGCTCTCTTTGATAAGACATCAACGCACGCAATAAAAAATATAAAGGTCAATAAAAAGTATTGCTTTTTGTAATTTTATGAGTTTGAGTGCTTTGTCTAATATTATTTTTTCTTAAATATAAAAAAACTGATTAGGGAAAGTTACAAAATAAAAAGTCAATAAATGTTAAGTAAACAGAAAGTCACAACCGAATTTGGACAACATCTACATACTTAAATATATGATTGTGAAAGTGAATTTCTTTTCGTTTCATTTTATCACGATGTAATTCTGTCTCTAGGTGCATGTGCCAAAATTAATCTTTAAATGTGTGTCAGTGCAACGAAACGGGGCGCCAGCAGCCCTGACCCGCTGGCCGTTGATGCGTATGATGAAAGTTCGTAACGTGATATTATTATGTGATCCACTTAATTAATCAAGTAAAAAAAAATATTGCGGTACAGTTATACTGAAATAATAAAAAAAACTGGTTTAATAAAGTTTAAAAAGTAGTTTCAGAACAAATACTATTTAATCATAATTATTTTTCCGGTCTATTAAATCTTTCCCTGTTATAAATTGATTATCGAATTTACTTCTATTTACAACCTATTTTGAAGCTGTGGTTACATGGAAGTCTCACGTTCTTCATCTTCAATCACGAGTGACGTCACTTATTATAAACAGGTGCGCATCTGGTGCATGCTTTCAGTCTGACGGCGCTACGCTGCCGAGCTGCGTTCGCGCGTTATTTCGGGGCACGACGCCAAATATGGCTACGTTGCTCGTTTCCCGGGTAAAAATAGACACAGCACCCGCTCGCGTTGCCGAGGGCGCACCTATGATCATGTGCGGGGTATCGCGGGCTTCGATTTCAAGAAATTATTAACATTCCACAACAACATTTCTAGTTCCATATTCAAATATAATTAAATGCTAGTCATTGTTACATTTCTTGGTTTCAAAGTTTTATTAAAGCCTTCATCGTTCGATAAAAAAAAAGTTTTAAATCTTCCCGCGTGATAATTAAACAAACAAGTAATCTATAGCGTCGGTAAAACAGTTAAATAAAACAATGATGGCCGCCTGACATGTGCGACGCCAGCGCCAGTGTATTGTCAGGCGCTCCCGTCAGTCAACATGGCCGCCGCCAGTGCGCGGCCGGACGGACCGCGCCGCGCGTAGCAATGTCCGCGACCGGGCGCGCCCCCGTGCGGCGTAGGGGGCACCAACACCACCCGCGGCTGAGGGGCGACCGCCAACCCGCCCCCAGCGCGCCTCTAAACACTGATCCGTCCAAACGAGTGACCTTAGACAGTCAAACGTACGATGTTGTGCCTTGTGTCAATAGTGTTAGTGAATCTCAAGAAGTGACAAGGACGAATAGTGACGATGCACTTTCGAATCAAAATATTATCGAAGACTTTTCGAATTTTGACGATGACATCGAATTCGACGATAGAGTCGTTGGCGCGGAATCTCGTGATAACTCTGACGACGATTTCTCGTTCAAAAACGAGCGGTCGGCGGGAGACGGGGCCGAGATCACCGCTGCAGCCTGTGATAACATAGACGATGACCCTGAGACTGAAGAACTAGCGAAACTGAGATGTACCAGCGAGTGTACAGAAGTATTGGCGGAGAGGGAGAATAGACGAAGGCGAAGATGTGCAGACTATCCAGGCTTGGCTTTCGGCAGTTCCATATTTTCGTCGGATACAATGATGAAATTTTCCATAATCAAAAATGAGTTGCAGAACATTAAGAACACAGCTTTGAAAAGGGTAATGTCCTATGTTCGATATTTCAGCAATTGTTGTTGTGCGCCCGGGGCGTGGGCCAAATGCGCACAATACTATTTTTAATCGAGTTCCTTTGTATACGATGCTACTGCTTGGACAGCCCGCGTGCCTATCAGCTGAGCCATTGACATTTGGTTTGACATGTTTACTCGAGCGGTTGCACGCGCCGCCGCTAGATGCCGTCGTTGTCAATACACTCACGTGGACCAATCGCCCTTTCCCTTAATAGAATAATAATATTTTTCGAAGTGCATTAAACACTGCCATAACTTTCAAAAAGTAGTTTATGTAGTCTAGTTTTTTATATTTTTATGAATAAACTATCGTGGTTTCTTAAATTTGTATTCTTAAATACGCACAAATTGTAATTAATTAAGCAACATTATTCTTGCTACTTCTCGATAGGTAGGTAATATATCGGAATGTTTTCTTATCAACGTCAGATAGGTAGATGCATTTGTTCACAAAAAGACATGAATTCCACTTCTAAAATGACCTTATCTTAAATGCTATCTTAATATTGACTAGGCAACTGAAAAATGATAACACTAGACGCTTGAAAGATGAGTGACAAGAAAAGGAAGTTTCTCTTTTCATGAATACCAGTTGGAATTACGAAATCAGCACAGACATACTGGTAATGCCTACACGCCTTCCTCACTGAACTTCACGAGTCTTGCAACTTTCTAAATTATTCATTAACAAACATACCTAACTATAGTGCTCTGTGCTGTGCTAAGGATATATGAATATTCGTCTTTTTATCGATATTTAACTTAAGACAGACTATCTTCCTTGGTCAGTAGAAACTTTGTTTCCCTACTACTATATGTATAAGTGGGCCAGATGTCATACTTAAGTCTTTTAAATGACTATTTAAATACTATACACTAGGGAAATGTATAAAATCGATTTTTATAGGTATTCGAAACATGACAAATTATCTTTTTGTGAAATTAAAAACGGTAACTATATCATTCTTGAGTAATGAATCACTGATCAAAAAAAAAAAAATTTCGTTTGAAAAAAATTTCATGAATCCAACCCATCGATCGATGTTAAATGTTTATTTCATCGCATTTAAGAGAAATTATCACAGGTTTTAATTTTTTAAGCGTCGTAATATTCCTAATCCCTTCTCGTATTTTAAATAGCTAAACCTTTATATTTTCTTTAGTATGGCTAAGTTCGTAAGTTTAATATACTATACTATATAGGTAAACAGTTTTCATTAGCTTGTTTTTTCAATCTAGATAGTCGCGAGTATATCTGTTGAAAGTGTTTTATTTCTTGTAAATCCAAGATAAATAACTATAAAACTGTTTTACTGCCAAGGCGTTTAAGCAATCAATCGGTTTATTCGCCTGTCGTGTTTAAGAAAAAAAACATAATTGACGACCGCTGATCTTTTTTAATTTATTTTAAAAGTATTCTTAACATCATATTAGTTATATATGTTAAAGCTATTTAACTATTTACTGATACATGCTCGGGTGTAAATGCGAGAAATCTTGGTACAATCCTAGCTAGCTCTTTTGAACTACTGACATGAAGCCATTCCTAACATCAGCGTATTAGCTTCCTCAATGGGTAACAGGAATGAAGCAATATAAATAAATCATGCGTGGTGCTCTCCAGAGTCACCGCTGTACTTTCTCGAACATCACACATCGCGCACTAAGAAATTTGGTAACTCCTTTCGTTGTCGAGTTTCCAAAAGATGGAATAGTCTACCAGCACATGTTTTCCTCCATCCAATGATATGGGTCCTTCAAACTAGGCATGAAGAGGCACCTTGTTGGCTGGCAGGGTGAGTTGACTGATGCTGCGTTGTGTTCACGCTGCAACAGTTGTTTTATGGACTCCATTTCCACTTAACATTAGGTGGAGAGGAGTCATTTGCCGTACCCGTGCAGTCTATAAAGAATCTACATTCCGTACTATTGGAAACAAGACTTAATGTCTCCGTGTGTGCATCAGTACCTACATGGCTATTATTATAATACGTTGGATTCTGTGCCCATAAAAGAGATGAGGCCAACCTCAGCTTTGATTAATGGTCAATGGCCATATGGCTCACAAGTGGTTGTCTGTTGACCGACTTTCTATATAGTATACGTATTTATTCGTCTATCACTGCATTTAACTGTTGGTTGGTTTGTAATTGTATTTAAGGTACTTTTGTTTATTCGACCTATTAAGTATCGTTTAAAGTGATTGGTCTGTGTTGTTAATTACTTTGGTAGGATTATTACGAATACACGCACCGAAGTTACCTAATAATTAATGCTCAGAAATAATGCGTTATATGGCTCGATTTTTCTACAGAATTTATAGCTTTTTTTGTGAGTTATTAGGTTTTATGCTCCTACTGAAATGTGTACAATTTCTACCTTTTTTCTGTACATATCAAAATGGTTTGCCTGAAAAGTGGCAAGGTCAATCAAATTAACTCACCTATCTATTCTGTTCATTCGTGTGAGTGCTCTAATGTCTGACTCAGCCTCTACTGATATGCAGAGGTTGCTGGTTGTTATCATTTCATGACACGTTTATATGATTTACATTCCTACGTGAAGTCATGTTTTCTATGAGCAGATATTTATAAGTTATCATTAAATCAAACATGATTCTGAAAGCATAATGCACATATATTTAACAAGAATTCTTGTTTTCTAGTTCTCTTTCATAATGTTGTTTTTTTAATACAGTGGGGCAAATCAGTCCACTGTCTGCTTTACCGACGTTTCGTGAATATGCTTGGTCACCTAACGGAATTTAAAACAGGCGCATGCCTTTCGAATGACGTCATACAGATTTCGGCTGCTTTTCGTCTGTCTGTCGCCAACGCAATAGGCGCGCGACGTTGATAGCTCCCTCCAGTACAAACATGCCTACTAGCTACCTGCCTTACCTAATACGAGTTGTGACAGCTACGCGTTAGATGACGCTACTAATAGATTCCTTTCATTCAGCTGTATTAAAAAAATCGAGGATTTCATTAACACAAAGTTTTTGGATAATATTAGATA
This sequence comes from Eudonia mercurella, assembly GCA_963082485.1. Lineage (NCBI taxonomy): Eukaryota > Metazoa > Arthropoda > Insecta > Lepidoptera > Crambidae > Eudonia > Eudonia mercurella. The sequence continues at coordinate 4,664,303 of OY720039.1, read as the reverse complement.
CTCGCCAAGTTAGTGATGTTAAAACTTTGTAGTCGTAATTTTTAATTGTCACATGATGTTTTTTCCCATCGCTTAATTTGTGACACACTAATTAATGACCCTGTGAATACTTTACTTCTATACTTTTTTTTGTGTAAAGTAGTTCAAGCGTGACACCCATCCCACAATTTGGATAGCCATTTAACTTTTGACTTTCGGCAGGGGTTCGGCTTTTGCTTGTTGTCAACAGGTGGCGCCACTAGCCGGTCGGTCGATTGTGTGATTTGTATGCATTACTTTTGTGACGTTCAGTCATTCGCTCAACACGCTGTCAAAGTCATTTCAGAATGTGTGATAGCCTAAAACATTAGTAATTGCATCTAAACTGTATTAACTATTAAACCGTTAAATAAACTACAGCCCTCAATCGTTGTACTAGTAGAGTGCGGTTCATATCGCCGCGATAAAGGTGCAGCGTTTGTATCGGTGGCGGCCATTTTATTCGCCGGCTGTGTTCATTCGTGCCGTGCCCATCTCGGCGATACGGAGCGGTAACGAGCGAGCCAGTCAGTTGGCATTTTCGCGACTAGGGCGAAGGTGTCTCTAGTTTTAAGCTTTTAGGTATTCGAATAAAACACAAAAGTGCATAAAAATGACGACAAACATGCAGCAAGGAACGATTCTAGACGTTTTGAAGAAGAAAATGCGTCAGACAAAAGAAGAAATGGAAAAATATAAGGACGAGTGTGAGGAGTACCACAAACGATTACAAGTGGAAATAATGCGGAGAGAAGAAGTAAGGAAACGTGCCATGTATTTGTGTTGTGCTGTGCGGAAGTATTGATAAAGTGAAATCCATTTTTGTGTCACATATTCGTTCCAAACACAGCATATCGAGTTAATGAAGTCTCGTACTATATACCTATAGTGAGTAATGTCCGGCCATACTTAGGTGTGCAGGCAACGTACGCATATTCACCTCTCTTTCGGATTAATCTCGACCGTGCTGTGTAGAAAGAGACGGCAAATAATGATTCTTTTCATAGTGTTACTTTAGAGACGATTTTAGTATTGTTCACAAATTGGGGTTTGTTAACCGATCGGATCGGTCTCGAGGTGCGAATGATTAAGTAGAAATTTTTCTTTACATAATTGTCCGGTCAGCGGACGGCAGGCGGGTTTCTGTTACACCTAACAGGTTTGGTAGCGTTGGAGGTCGTGCACCGGTCTATTGTGGCACATGTAGAGCGAGCCGGCCGGGGTCGTGCGGCTAGCACCCTCAATGCATTCCCGTCGGTCGCACGTCCTCGAAGGACCGCCGGCGGGCGCCGCGAAGGCGTGTCCGAGCTCCTCGCCGTTATCGCCACATGACGTAACCAACACAGGCAGTACCTATGCCCTTGCGATCGTAAACACCTATGTGTGCTTCAATTAACTCCTGTTCAAGTACCGCAGTACACATTTGACTTGTTCAAAATTCGAATCGCTTGCAGTTGTTTGTTTTTTGGAAAATAATCGTGACAAAGTATTATTGCATTCTCTTTTACAAAACCCGTAATTCTTTTTTTAGACTTATCTTCTAACCAGTATCGAGCGATAAGAAATGTTGCCAATGATAAAGCAAAGAGTTAAAAAGTCTCAATAATAATTATGTTCACACCTATATTTATTATATAGAATAATGGTTTTCATCAAAGCCAGAAATTCGATTTTGAAAGTGTTTGAATAAAAGTTAATGCTTGAACATCTTAACGGCAATGCGAACACTCTGACCGAAGAAAGACGTGGGCGTAGACTAATATTTACAAAATGCTTAGATATGGTCGCGTTGAATATAGACTAAAAAAACAAGTATTTTACACTTACATTATAATTAAAATTTACAGACAAAACGCCTTACTTTTCAAAAGTGATAAAAACCGGTTGAAACGACCCAAGACATTTTGCTTATTATGCTAACGCCTGAGTTCATTAACTACTTAAGTGAATTTTAAAATCGATGACACAATTCACGTGAAAGAGTGTATTTGGAATATAAAATTACATTAATAAAATAATATAGCAAATGAGTTTGATCAAACAGGATATTTATGTAAAATTTAGGATGTCCAGATGTTCCGCATTCGTTGCTACTAATTCTAGATGACCCTTTGCGTGATAATGGTGCGTTGCCATTGGGCTTGCCATTGTAGCCGGTCCCTCAATAGACACAATGTCCTCTCGTACCGATCCCTCGAAAATTAAACAATGCATTTCGCCCATCCATGAACGGGAATTGCATTATGCAATCAGGTGTAACTTTATACAATTTCAATTCATGAGCTGCTACTGTTGTAGATAGAAACGTGAGTAGGCACATCATTGGATTTTGTAAATTCAACATCGATGAGGTCTTTAACCTCTCATAATAAGAGGCTCAACTGGCTTCTTATACTAAAATAGCCTTACACGTCAATTCGGATTATGCTCAACAAGTTCAAGGCGACTGGACGTAGTTAACCGCTTGACGCAAACTAATAGATCTGTTTCTTTTTCATTTGTTTCGGAATTAATTTTATTCCGCAAGTAAGAAGGGAACAAATATGTGTGAGACGAAGAAGTTTTGTTTATTTTTTTACTTCGGTCAGATTGTTACACCAACTGACATAGTTAATTGCTTCTAACACGATGCAAGGTGTTTTTGTATGGAACGATACAGCTGCGAGCGCAAATCAGTAGTCCTGTCACGACTATTATTAGCATTGATGACGACACAGGATAAAAGGAGGAGAAACTGGGACTCGTTTGAAGCATCCTCGCGACAAGGACGCGTGATGTCACCGGCATGTGCGACACGGGGAATATAAATAAAACGATGCAAAATATTCTGATGGGCGTTAGATTCACGACACGTTTCGTGTTGCGACGGTTAACAATGTCCAGTTACATTTAGGTGACACTGTTCGAAGCCATATAGGTTGTACTGTTTGATTAAAATTCGATAAAAGTATGTACTTATGTCACGCTAAAATGACACGTAGCTGTTTTTGATATGTGTAAACTGTCTTATGTTTTGATGAAATACAAAAACGTTGAGTTAATTTTTACTTGTTCAAAATTAGCATGTATGTCATTCATAGTCTATAAAATATCGATTCGTCATTTTAGCATGTTGTAGGTAATATAGTTCACTTGGCAATAGTTAATGCAACCTCTTTAAATGATGTCGCTCTATCGTGAGATGCGTAGGCTAGGCATACAAAAAACGGACATGTTCTGAGTAAGGCATTAAGAAAACACTTGTGTTCTGACCGCGGAATGCTGTATGAACGCCGTTCGTTCTTCGGCGCTCAGTGGCCATTACGATAAGTATCGGTAACGAGTAACGAACGTCATAAATGATTCTTTTGGGATTTGCAAAAGTTTTCATGAATAAGGAAATTATCATTTTTTGGAAAGAATATATAAAACAGAAAAATTTAATGTCGACAAAGTAGTATGTATGCGTTTAGGTTTAAGTATAGAATTCTGAAAAGATTTTGTTATTTATTTCTGTAGTGAGATTGTCTGAAAAATCTTTTACACAAAATATTTTTATTATTTGCTAGATTGCACGCCTAAGTATGGCTAACTACATTATTAGGTAGCGTAAATAGATTTGGATTAGAAATGCTAATTAATATTATATTTCTTAATAGCTATCTAAAAAAATTCTTTAGGTATATAGGCAAAAAAATACTATTTTTAATCTATAAAAAGAACGACCAAAGAAATTCTTGTTATTTGTAAACATTTATTTTTAGCTATCAACACATTTTGTATTATAAACCTTAAAACTGAACTTAGCTGATAAATAATACACAAGCATCATGCATGGTTACTCAACCAGGCATTTCAAATGAAGTAATCTTATTGTGTGGTGAGCGATTAGGTATAATATTCCCGCCAAGAATTTCTATGTATGCTCGATTGTCTATGTTTTTATTTGAATTTAAATTTTTAAATCAAGGATACTGTCTATATGACAACTTTAAGTGATAAATGCCTAAACAGCTCGTTACTTGTATCCGATGATATAGTATTAAATGTCTGTCAGAATGTGATAGCAAATACGTACTGAATCAGAAACTGAAAATTCTTAAACACTCCGCTAATTGGCTTAAACCTCTTGGTACTTGTTAATTCAATTAATTTAGGTAGTAAATGAACATAATGAATACTATTTGTTTGTTTGGTGTGTGCTACTATGTTACCGATTGAGGAACGAAAAATAAACAAATGTTCTTACTCTATAACTTTTTCAGATAATTACCAATTTTTAAGGAAGTTTTTTGTGAAGTACGAGTTTTTAAATGAATCCTTCATGAATTATCCAGCTGGTTGTTAGACACGCAACTCCTACTTTTACTATGATGACAGCCCATTAACCGCCGGAGTTGTATATATGAATCTTATGATTGTTGTGCCCCTAGCGCCGCAGTTGCAAATTTGCAACTAAAGTTTGAGAAGCGATTTTTAAGCGTAATTTCAATTGAATAACGACTATTTGATAATAATAATAAAGGCCACGCTTTCGCGATAAGAGCCCTTTTTTCATTTTTCCTAATGACACCTATGCTAAGCGTCAAATTTCAGGTTAAAAAATTAATAAAACTCATCGCCAATTGTAGATTATTTCTAGACATGTACCGCCACGGTTGTACAAATACAACAGTAGTGATGTAACAAATTAACTACTATTATTGCTTGATATCGACTTTATCATACACAAATATCATGTAAATTAATTGGAAATGCAGAATTAGTAGGTTATACAACTATTGTCGTTTTTTTTAATCCGCTAACTAATTATAATATCTAATACTTTACAAGATTTAAGGTGGAATCATAGTACAATAATATATCTAGTTGTTGCTAAAATGAAACTTATTTACAACACTAGCACATTTAATGTTATCAGAAGTGTCCAGCGCCGGAGTTGCTTATATGCAACCGCTTGTGACGTCACAAGCGGACGCAATATAATAATAGTGAGGGTAGATGTGTCGAGAATGTGTTGAGAATTACAAATGTATTATAGTGGGTACCTGATTTAATTTACTGTGTATTGTGGCTGTAAGTGAATTGCAAAATGTCGAGTGCAGATGAGCTAATTCGGATTTCGGAAGGTCACGAGGAAGAAATAGAAGAATTTTTTACCGATGATGAGTTAGAAGTGGAGGAGGTGTGTACACAAATTTGACTATTCTTAGAATGAAAATATAAGGTATAAAAGTACAAGTAAAATGTTACTGCTTACTAGCGTGTTTTTCCTACCTACTTTTACATTTTCACATTCAGAATTTTTGTTTTAAGAAAGAAGTGATAGAGAATTCCATTGGACTGCAGAGGGAACATCGCCAATCATACAACCGTTTGATGATTTTGCCGTTGGGTTTACTTCAGAATTAAACCTTTCGGCCGATTCTAACGAACTACAGTTCTTCGAATACTTTGTGGACGAAGGTTTGGTGACCGAGATAGTCAGGTGTACCAATAGATATTACCAATTTTACATTCGTCATGTTGATATACGAGAACACTCTAGAACTCGAGATTGGTGTGACGTTGATGCTAAACAAATTTATCTATTTTTTGCGGTAACAATGTTATTCACAAGAAATAAAAGAATATCTATTGAAGAGCATTGGTCTACGGATCCACTACTGAATTTTCCAATCTTTCAAAAAACCATGAACAGGAATAAATATTGTTTGATTTTGGCTATGATGCATTTATTTCGTTGATAGTTTTTCAACCGCCGAGAGATTGCCAAGATTACACAAAGTTAAATTTGTAATAAATTTAAACAAGGTTTAGTACCACATCAGAAATTATGCATAGATATTTTTATATAGATAATGAAAGCAAATACAAACCTGACGGATGATTTTCCATTTTTAACACTAAGAAAGCAACGACTACCCTCTGCTTACTACTTCAGTTGCTATTAAAATTATTGCAACTAAATGCCGATTCATCAACATCAATTAAGGGATTCTTTTTTTATTGGGTTTTAACAGAAAAACTTTTTAATAATTTCTATTATACTTTATTGTATACAATATAAGCAGGCATTTTGATCTATAAAATTAATAATTTGAATAATAGGTAATATCTATAACCGGAAATTATGTTACTTGCGGAATCACTACCCACATCACTATTTTAGTCTAGAATAATCTAGACTAAAATAGTTGTTGTGTGTGTCACCGGAGTTGTATATATACAACAATAGGGATTCCAAGATCGATATTTTGTAGAAGTATCGGATTAACTTTATCTTGGCTTTGATAGTGTCTGCTTGCAAGATTATAGATTGTTGATGTCGTTCATTAAAATTTCATAAATTATATGAGGGGAATCAAGTAAAACAAACATTAGTTTCTCGTATAAAATTGTTATTTTAACCTTGTAAACTAATTTGTCGTAGTGATGTGTCACAACACTATAGGTTAAGCATGAAAATACATACTCGGCGCTAGGGGCACATTCTTCTGAGCGACCACCTGGCGGTCAAAAGGTTAAAGCATTGCTTTATAAAAACCACCAATACATTTTTTTATTGTCCCATTATATTCTGGTAAGGCTATTCCTAGTATTTTTGCTCGAAAATAACGTAGTGCAAATTGTATGACAATACATAAATTATAGTCATGAGTCAATAAGTTGAATATCCGAAAAGACCTAAACGAGATTCATATCAATGAAATGACGAAAATTTATCTCCATAAAAACAATTGACGTGAAATACTGCAGCGCGCGGGCCTAAAGTAAATAATGACAATTAAAAACGACTAGCGAAATTTCATCTTACCTAAGATATGAAAAAAAAAATCGAATTTATGCATTTTAGTACACATGTGTCTTTGTTATCAGAATCAGTTCCATATTCCAATATATTTGAAGATGTATTTTTCATTAGTTAATAAGTAGGTGTAAACGAAAAGAATTTGACACAAGTTGTATTCCAAACATATTCATAATTCTTAACTATTATTATAATTATAAGAGTAGGACACTCGCCACGCTTTTTCCGCATCTTCCAGTCCTCTGCAATATCAGTTTCTCACAAACCTATCAAGGCCATCCTTAGAGTTCGAAGTTATAAAGATAATCCGGTTATTATCATTTAAACATAAATTGATAATTATCTTGTAATTATTGTGATAATAATTCTTTCGAACCCTGGTCCTCTTCAATAGTTCTTAAATAAATGTTCTAACCAATACATTTGGGCATTTCTTAATAAGATCTGTTTCCACAGGCCGAGTCCGAAGTGGCTGCCCTCAACCGACGCATCCAACTGCTGGAGGAAGACCTGGAGAGGTCTGAGGAGCGTCTCGCTACCGCCACCGCCAAGCTGGCCGAGGCCAGTCAGGCCGCCGATGAGTCCGAACGGTGAGTCCCCTCTGATACGGTGGCCTAGTAGGCTATAGTGACTCCAGCCTATACCCATTTAGTCCCCTTTTGAGTCAACGCACATGTGATTTGCCTACGAAGATTAAAATAAATTAAATTATTCGTTTTTTTAACTATTAACAGTCCCTCCGGTATTCACTCAAAAAGAGAAACATAATAAATTGAATTGAATTTAAATTTGAATTTGAATTTGAATAATACATGTGTTTTGGCCCTTACAGTGGTTTGCATCGAGTATTTAAATCTAGAGTTAGCTTACGTCTACTTAACATAACTCTGTATTTATCAATCAAAATTACAAACAACTGACAGAGAACAATTTAAGTTTTAACCATCTTTAGCTCTAAATCTAAATTTAACAGTTCGATGTATGTCACTCTTAGTATTTTACTTTTAAAATGACTTTTAAGATTTTTAAGACTTAAGACTTCGATACTTAAGACTTCGATTAAAGTAATCTGGTAAAGAATATATTAAATCATTTAATTGAACATCATGTATGTATGTAACTTAGTTATCTAATAGAATAGGTATTAGGTATTAATAACTGCAGTTACGTAGAAGTTTTGAGACATAATGATATACTTCCTTCGGCTTTTGTTTTTCCCAAATGTTATTAACTGCCCCATTCAGAGACTTTATTTAATGTTAATGTTTACTTAGCACCTTCGATTTTCACTGTAAAAAAAATTTAAAATGAGGTCGAAAGCATTATGTTAAATGGAATTAATGAGCAAGTAATAATTTATGCTAATCAAGTCTCTGAGTGCGTCTCAAGTTAGTCCTGCACGTGTGTTTTGGTTTTTCTTTCGCTACTATAAACATATCCATATTTCCTGAATTATACTTAGGTACTTATGTTTAATTTGAATTTCATCAAAATATAGTTATATATGTACACATAGAGAACTCAAAGTCTTTTAAACACTCTTATGTTCAGTCAAAAACTCTTTTTATAGTTTTGTGTGTTAGCTTTTCATTTCATATTCATATTCCTAAAATAATGTCATAACAAAATCGATGTTATAACATGCATGTGTTTGGCCCCGCACTAATCAGAATACGCAAGGCGTTGGAGAACAGAACCAATATGGAGGACGACCGCGTCGCAATTTTGGAGGCACAACTCGCACAAGCTAAGCTCATTGCCGAAGAGTCCGACAAGAAATACGAAGAGGTGAACGCTTCTACAATTTATCATTCAATCTGTGGTGGTACTGCTTTATCTACGATTTCACAAAATAAAGTTTGACGGTGAAAGAAGGTTTAACGCCATTTTAAAAGTCCTCAATAGTGATGGGGCTTTGTGAAAGTTTGTCGATAAAACAGTACCATTTCTCCACTAGCGTAATGTATATTCGATAAGCTGTTCTTTGTAATATCTTACACTGGTCAATTGTTGGATCTTAAAACGATGTTAACCCAGTGTTTGATTCGTTACAAGGAATTGCTGCTTGTTAAAATTAATTTTGATTAGCCATTAGTGATAAATGACGATCAGAAACAAGTAACTTAATTTGAAATGTTATTGTTGCTAATTAAAGATTGGACTTATTAAGGTCAAGTTAAACCTGTTTCTGGCGTCATCATTTAGTTCTGAATATTGCATAGTCGTTTATTACTTACATCGTTAATATTATTTACTATATTGTTTACTTTAACTCAGTATTTCCAGTTGAATGCAATATTTGGTAACTATTAATAATCACACATCAAATGCAAATAAAAATTCTAAGCAGCATTATAATTTGCATTGAGTTGTCTTATTATAACTATAAAACGTTTGATACAAGTACTGTCAAAAATGATGTATTTTTCATCGAATACGCTTGTATCAAAAGTAGTTCCTTCCACAGCAGCGTATCGTGACTCGTGATCTTCAACTGTTTGTCGCTTTAAATGTTCCTCGTAAATTTATTGTTTGTTACTTGCATGTCTTCTAACTTTGGGTTACCCTTGAGATAACAGTCAGAATTAGTTAGGTTCATGTTTTAAGTAGGGATGTTGCTTGTGTCGATATTCTTACTGAAGATTTGTGTTATGGGATCCAGTGCCCGCAAGGTCCTCGAGAACAGGTCGTTGGCCGATGAGGAGCGCATGGACGCCCTGGAGAACCAGCTCAAGGAAGCCAGGTTCCTCGCTGAGGAAGCTGACAAGAAATACGATGAGGTCTTTATAAAAGGAGTTTCGATGTTGTTTGGTTTGGCATGGTTTGCTCGTACAACGTATCATGACGATCTGTACATAACAAATATTTTATAGATGATGTCCCATTTAATTCGATGTATAATAATTGTGTGCAATTTTATTAGTTTTCCTTAGAGTGCTTTTAAAATTTAAAGTGCTTTACAACATTTAAACAGTGGAGCGACTAGTTCTGTCTACCTACCATAATTTTCATAACATGTTCCTCGTAAAATACTTAATATAGCTTAGTGAGATGACGCTGTACTATTCCTATAAAATAAAGCGTCATTTTATGCAACTAACTCTGGTTTTCCTGCATCAATAACAAGTTTGAGCTTTTAAACGTTTGAATTATTAGTTCGAATACAACCAACTAATGATTGTGACAAAGTTATAAAATATATCATAATAAGTAAAAGAATTTATCAATAGAGATTAGATAACTGTCCGATATGGTGAAGTCTTTTAATCAAAAACGAATTAAACCTCACTGATGCCATATGGTTGAAGTTATAATAATGTCCTAATTCCCCTGACATATGACCCTGCGCAGTGAAGGCAGCCGTAAAAGTCAAGAGTCCCAAGAAGGAGTCGTATCGACTGATCTTGGTTCGTACGCCTTATACGGCGGGGCCAGTCTCCTTCGTCGCATATGTTGTTACATAAGCATTACTTCCATATACGTAGGGCGAAGCTCGAGTTTCTCAACAGTTACGTGCGCTATTATAGCAGCTGCCCGATGTTTTATAGTACGTGTTACTAACTGTTACTGTTCAACAAGAGTGCAGTTGTCTAACGCGGTTTGGTGTCTTCAGGTGGCCCGTAAGCTGGCCATGGTCGAGGCTGACTTGGAGCGCGCGGAGGAGCGTGCCGATGCCGGCGAATCGTAGGTTTCTCTTCAATTTCGCTGAAGGTTCACTGCTACTCTCAATATTGACCTTGTTGACCAATAGAATAAAGAATACTTTCTTTTTGTTTAGTATAATTCAACATTCTTGTTCAGCAAATTATTCAATAATGAGCTGTAGTGAAGTGATCCTAAAGCCTTGTTTGCAAATTTTCGCCACCGTTCTGCATGGTTATTTATTTGCATTCTTAACATGGCTGCACCGTAACCCGATTTACCTATTGTGGTATTTCTAACATAGGCTCTCACTTAGATGTTTTTTATTGCATGCCCCATTCTAGGTCGATTCCGAGAAAAGCTGCGACGGTGTTTTTTTTGTTTAAATTTATTGTTATTTTGCATTTGCCATAACATTAATTTAACGACTACCGTTTGTTTCCGTACGAAACGGTAGTTGTTCTTATTTTTAAGAATACGTGTGGGGCAGTGCCAGTTTTGGACCTTCGTGGAACATAAGTGGTGCTGCCTTCTCAGTGGTTCAGACTAAAACAAGGGTTGCCCCATCTCATGGATATTTCTATGCAAATGTTAACTTTCATGTCCATGTGTCAACTAAACTTCTGTCTTCAGTGTGTGTATCACCTAAACGTGGCTATAAGTAGGCTCTCAGGAAATATGTGTGGTATAGGGCAATTTTCGTTTTCAGATATGCACCGCATTACACCAGAATTACTGGCCGTATGCGTGCCGCACATATGCAAGCGCACACATCACATAACGATTACGATAATGCACTAGATAGCACTTAGATTTTTAAATGTTTTCGAAAAATAAATTTTAGAACTAAATGTTTTGGGACAACCCTCGTTTATTATATTTTTTTTATTAATGTGAGCACTGACGCCGCTCTCGATATCCCGCTTTGTGTGATCCTCACTTGAATTTCTTGCCTGTGTTTTGTTTTGAATACACTTTTGCTTCCTTAGATTAATTTGAAAGCAGCAAGGAAACGCCCGGTGGAGACACATATTTATTAAGATCATGGCTGGTCAAAGTCAGCTGTCAACAGTCGTTGAACCGACAAGAATATTATAGAAAACATGATAAGTTTACATTTGTTCCTTCCCTGTCCTTAACACGACCTCTGCACAATAAACCACTGATCTGTGTCTCATCACCGAGGCGTAAATTTTCAGCAAGTTTGTGTAAATGCACTGCACTGTCGAAGCATTCGAGAGCGGCGCCCGTCTCGGTAGCGTAGTGTGTGTTGTGTGTGTGTGCGTGTGAGCGTGTACTAACGCTCGGCCGGCGGTAGGTGGCGCGCAAGCTCGTCATGATGGAGCAGGACCTCGAGCGGGCCGAGGAGCGCGCCGAGCTGAGCGACGGGTGAGTACGGGGCCGGCGACTGTGACGATGAACTTGAAGTACACACGCCTGCATATCAGACTACAACAAACTGTCAAACCTCCTCAATAAACTTTGAACTTTATGTCTTAGGGATACGGTTGAATATTTATTGAAGAAATTTGACAGTTTTGGATAGGTTGACGTGCAGACGTCTGTACATTGTGACATAATTATGCTCTCTCAGTACAGCCTTTTGTTAGTTTTAATTTCCATTCGACCACGTTAATCAAAAAGAGAATTTGTTTGGTATTGAAGTAGCGCCTCCTGGTGACAAACGAGGAGAGTTAAAATTTTGTCATAAAAAATCTTGTCTTCATTTTTGTGATCGAATGGCGAATAATACTCACACTAGGCATTATAAAGAAGACCACAGCGCTGTACTTCAACCTCAGCAATAGTTTCGTTTACACGATAAACCCCTTTTCAATAAGCATTAGCTGACACTAATTGACGATGATGACGATATGGCTTAACATTTTTAATACGAAAATATTTTGATGAAACTTTAAAACTGGAACAATCAGCGTCAGATAATCCGATAAGCGTTACACAGACGCCAACACTAAGATTAATTGAACAAACACTTGAATTGGCAACGCATAATTTCATGCTTTGATACCTGTTAGCGAAAACGAGAAAGCGCAATGATTAAATTGCGATCTCAATGCTTTGGACTCGGTTGAATCATTTTCACTAGCAGGTGAAGGTAAATGTTTACATTATGTGACGAAGATTTATTATTATTACCATAATACTGTTATGAATGTAACACATAACTTTGAACATTGAACGCCACAAAATTTAAACATTTAAATTGCATTAGGTGTTAGTTGGATGATATTTGTAAAAAGGTATGTACAAATAAAACGTTAAAAATGTTCATACTACTATCAACTACGGCCAATTAATAATCACAAACACAATTATAATAACCAGCACGCGCTTTTTATTACTTTTAATGATGCACCATAGACATAAGTTACCAATCTTCAATTTGACAAGTATTTAGGTCACCAATTGAACGGTGATGTTTTAATTAATATTGATTTAGAAGCCCCACAAAACTTATCGGGTGTCAATAAAACGTTGATGCTCTTTTAAAACTATTTATGAACAATGTTCTTCACTATCTATGAAATGGTACAAAGTTTAAAAGCGTTACCTAAATGGTGTTCAGTAGAAATTGATTGTCGTTTTTGTTATTTTTCAGCAAAATCGTAGAGCTTGAGGAGGAGTTGCGCGTTGTTGGTAACAACCTGAAGTCCCTGGAAGTCTCCGAGGAAAAGGTATATTCCGTTTTCTTAATAACTCGTTTTAAGTTATCAGAAGATTTATTTCAAGCTAGTTCTACAAACTTATAAGCTACGATGTTACAGCTACCAAAACCCAGCTACAAAGTCTTCATTACAACTCAAATAGAGATGGGGTATTTGCCGTAATCGCCACGATTGGCAGGCGGGTTGGCGATCGCAGTAGGTTGAGGGTAACCTCAGAGAGATGCTGCTGCCCATCCTCTGGAATGGTCCCTTAGTCGGCTTTTACGACACCCTCGAGAAAGATGAGGTGGTGCTATTCTTTATCCCCGGCACAACATTTTAAATATATTTAAAATTATAGGACATCAAAAATTACACTTTAATGATGCACCAACCATGAATTTTTATATAGGTCGATACTTCGTCTTCACCGAGTGTATAATATGTGTAAAAAAAAGTTTAAGGGTTTATTTTAACGCAGAGAGCAGATGAGTTCAAAAAGTTAATCAAGTATGTCCAATTCCACACAGGCCAACCAACGTGAAGAGGAGTACAAAAATCAGATCAAAACCTCCACCACCCGCCTAAAAGAGGTGTGAAACGGACGAGATCGGTTCACTTACGCGAGTGTTTTCGTGCGCTTCTCTAACTTGCATTCTGATGTACATACCCTCTAACGTAGTGACTGTGACTTTTTGTCACAAAAAAGTTTGCAAGGCGTGATTAAAAAGTCACAAAACATAGTGCGTCCGTCTTGCCGTGTTCCATTTTTATCCTAACTGACCCTATTCTTAATTTGGCTGCCGTGTATGTTATTTTACTTAACAGTAACTTACGATCTAGTCTACTATCTACCCGTTAAGTGCCTCGTAGAATCGTTGAAGCTCTGATGACACATCTTCACGATACTATGACGTACTGCATGGATTTTCTGTTTTCGCTGTTTTTATGTTTTTCGTTAATAAACAATAATCACAGGCGACGCAAAGAGAAGAAACATTCGAGGGCCAAGCCAAACTGCTGCACGCACAACTGAGAGAGGTAAAATGGTCGGCTCAAGCGGAACAGTGCCGTAGATAGTGTTGGTAACGGTTGTAGCATAGGATCATGCTCATCATCGTTTTATTTTTGGGGAAATAGTATCTTTCGCTACCAGTTGTCGTGTATCTATCCCTTCTTTGTGTATGTCGGTGTAGGCAGTCATGAGACTGACAGCGGTTGGTGCTTCATCTATGTATCTAATTACGACGTCTATCCTTCTTACATGTGTATTATAATTGTTTCTGTATCTATCATGTATGTACCATTGCCTATTTTGTGATTGTACGCTTATCATTTCATTATTTCTATATTGTCTTGCACATCAAAGTTTACTGTCAATATATTTTTGAAATGAAATGAAATGAAGTATATTCATTAGAACACAGTATAAACTTATGTAAAACAAAACAAAAAATTATAATTAAAAGTGTGTTCTAAAAGAACTCCACTCAGCATTTGTTGCAGTGGACAAACTACAACGCTGATCTTCCGTGGAGACCCCATTTTTGTGTGAATGTGCGCGACGTCGCGCTGTACATAATATTATTTAAAAGTACAGTGACATAAACATAAATATGAGCACATACTAGTTCAAAATTATATATAAAAAAAGGATTAACTTTATAATACTCGTTATTGTTATTGGAGATATCCCAACAAATTCAGTTGAACACAACTAAGGTAAGATTAAATTAAAACCCAATCGGACATCTTACACATTATCCGTTGTCTGCAAATTCAAAAACTATTTCTTTGTGTCAACCTTAAAGGAATCCACTGAAACAGAGTTACGGTTTCATTGGTATATCAATTCAAATTATAATCATTATCTTCCTTACCACCTTTGAATGATTATTCTTAAAATCTCAAATGTCTCCTAAGGAGACCGGAGTATAACTCCGGAATTACTCGTATATTAAGAGATGACGTGGTAGGGTACACTCACAAGGTGGGCATGGCATGTCGGTGGCTTGCCGTTAGTAATCCGTCTTGTGTGGCTAGGCGATGGCGTCGCGCGAACACGTCGAGGATAAGATCCATAGCCTCTCGCAGAAACTATCGCAAGTAAGTTGTGCTCACTCGCAGCTGCTCTGGTCACATTGTTTAAAAGCGTGTTAAATCGTGGAGGTCATTTTAAACAACTCGAGCGTAAAGCTTTTTTATAAACTGTATTTAAAATAAGATATTGTTGTATCTGTACCATAAAATGTTTATTTCTTTTTAAATTCAATAATGTGGCCAGAGTGATCTGTAATTTCTCTCTTCATGCTCATTATGTATAGGTGAAGGTATATAGATATTAAATGGTATTTCTGTATATTATGTCAATAGTGCAGTGTCAGCAGGCACTTAGCTGCTTTCGGTAAAGGTAAATTGCATGGCGTTGTGACGTTTTTGATGTCTAACAGAGTTTTTGTTTTATTTTACTAAAACCTTTTGATATTATGTTTTTAAAAAAATACGAGAATATTTCTTCAGTAAATTCATTCAAGTTAAAATTTTGCTTACCAATTTTAGAAGATTCATAATTTTGCATGAAACTTGTTATTAAAAACAGCCTATTTTTTAAAAGAAATTATTTATTAGAAATGTAAATTTAATTGCATTTAATGGCTAAAAGGCCAATTATATAAACAACAATTAATTACTATTATAAATGTACCAGTTTATTGAGAATTGCAAAAAATAGGCTGTTTCTCAAAAGTCATGTCATTTATACGTGCCTTATGAATTTGCAGGCTGAGGCGCGCGCCGAGTTTGCCGAGCGCTCTGTGCAAAAACTACAGAAGGAGGTCGACAGGCTTGAAGGTACATTAACACTATTTCGATCTATGATACTATTAGAGATATACTTAAACAAAAATAAATTCAAATCAATAAGTACATACTGGTCAGTAACATATGTTTCTAAAATAAATATCCCGTGTGCAAGTTTTAAAAAGTAAATTAAGAATTATGAAATATCTGTTACAACGCCTGAGTACAGTTTGATTTGAATTGACAAATGATATCGACGATGAAATTTAGTTGTACTTTAGGCGCAGCATTGCATTGATAAAGATTAAAACTAGTGAAATTTTATTAAAAATATATTTACATGTTTTATGCTAGTTTTCAAGGTTCTGCAGATATTACTACGTACAGCAACAGTTTGGTTAAGTTATATTATTACAAATCTCTGAAGTCAAGTTGACAATAACATCGTTTGAAAAATAACCAAGGCTTTAGATAAAACGCACTCAAATTCATCTCAGCCGTCATTAGGTCTGGCTTCTTGAGTTCCAACGCTGTACAATAGATTTGAAAGCTTTTATTTATCACATTTTCGCTATAATTTCAAGCTTAAGTATTCTTATTTGCCCAGTAACAGTAAAAAGTTTTATTTTAATTTTGATGTTTTATAAATTTTTGATTTGAAAGCAATAATATGCAATTGACTTTTTGAAAATAACGAATAAATAAATTATATCTTTTATCAATTTATTAATTAACAAAAATAATAATTATTGTATTCAAGTCAAAACATTATAAATTCTTTTTATTTTTTATTTCGTGAGCATGTATTTTATGTGTCCTTACCAGATGCTCGAACCTTTAATGTTTTTGTTTCTAGTAATGTGCGCATGGTTTTTACTTTATGTTGTTTTTTCCTATCCTAATCATTTCAAACATTCACTCGATATTGGCAATAAAAATATAAGTAATATAATATCTCGATTCAGTTCTCACATAAATTATATTTGCCTGTTATGACCGATCGACATCATTTATCTCTCTGTCGCCAAGGTGAATGTTTGAAGCATGTTTTATGTTTGTTGTGTGGACTTACCGTGGCCACGTCGGATCTTGCAGACGATCTGGTGGCCGAGCGCGAAAAGAGCAAACTTCTGCAAGAAGAGATGGAGGCCACGCTCCACGACATCCAGAACATGTGAACACCTCGCCCCTCGCCCGCCCCACTCACACTATCGACATAGACACGCGCGCGTCACTAGCGACGGACACTATTTGATATCTGTCATCGCGCCGCGCGCCGGCTCAGTGAGCCGCCATCTTTCATCCCTCCGGAAACAATTGGCTATCGACAGATGACGTGTCGTTGTATTTATTTATTTATGCGTGTCATGAGATTTATATGATGAATCGGTACTAGTGAGATGGGCGGGCGACTAAATGTCTCTAGATTTAGAGTAATTGCCAGCCGCTTTTTTCTTAATGTAACGTCAAGATCGAGTGTTCGCTAGACACCACTGCCATGTGCAATTTTTTTATTTGATACACAAAATATTTCTACTAATATCTTCCGTATAAATGTTGAAATGTGTGTTTTCATTAGTCATTATTTTACGAGCGTGCCTGTAAGCGTCGATGCATCGATGTTGTACGATGAATGCAGCTATAGTAACCGCTTCTTGGCACTTCTAATTGTAAGATGTAACGTCAACATTCCAAAATGGGACCAATATGTTTCAACCGCACACTCACTACTCATTCGTTGGAAACATTCCACATTTACTCTTCAGACATTTATCTGTATCGTTAATGCGTAGAACAAACTTTATTTTTTGTAAAATTTACTTGATTCTTTTCTTATGATTTATTATTAGGTAGGTAGTGCATTGCACATGATTTCAAGACATTGGCAATATTAATGAGTGCACTGTTTGCTATTATTTATAATAAACTCTTATTTACTTAATATTAGAAAGAGATTAGATATTTTATTTAATGAGTGGTATGGTAACACGTGAAATATTGATATTCATAAGAAAATAAATATAAATACTTTGCTGAGAAGTATTCGTTCTATTTTATTTCGAGTATGGTTTATCTTGTGTCATATTTTGAGTCTTGTTATTTATTAAAATGAATCTATGAATTAATGACGACTTTCCAACAACATGGCTCATGTTCCGTGAGTAGGTAGTCCGACCTAAAGCTGGCAATTAACTTGCGCAGACGCATACAGACAAACAAACACACCTTAGGTACTGTAAACGAAACGTTCGATCGACGGAGAAACGTTTTTTAATGTTATTGATTTATGAATTGATAGTAAGTTCGTGAGAAATAAATTAATGATTTTAAGAGTATTCTAACACAAGTGTTTATAAATATATATTATTATTTTTAAAATGGTTTTTTGTTTTTTTACTAATCTGAGTGATTTCCCCTATCATCGTTCCTTCCGTGTTAACATTCGTATCATATCGATTCTATCAGCTATAACAAAAGTTATCATCAATTACGTTACAATACAATAATTTCATCATCGGTCCGATCCGCGACGACTAGAAATCAAAACCAAAAATTGGGAGTGACGGGGTGTAATTATAATGAAACACGAAGCGTATCGGTCGAGAGAAGCGATATGAACTCGCGCCAACGGGAGGGCGCCCCGTCGCACTGTACATACTCATCGTCCGAAGCACGGGGCATGAGGACCCACCCTGTAGCCTAGCGAAGCATGGAGCGGCCCCGTGTTAACGCATGCCCGCCGCTATGCTCTGCCGAGCTGACCGAGTCGCCTGCTGCAGACGACCTCATCAACGAGATCGAGAGGTTCAACGACATCGGCGACGACATCGACGACTCGTTCGTCGAGCTCATCCCAGGCGCCGACCCCACGCAGCGCCAGATCGAAGCCGCACGCAAGGAGTACGAGCGTCTGCACCCGCCGCCGCCCAAGGAGCCCACACCACCGCCCAAGGAACCCACACCGCCGCCGAAGGAACCCACGCCACCCCCACCCGCACCCGTCGAAGGAGCACCGCCAGCCGAGGGGGCCCCGCCCGCTGAGGGTGCAGCGCCACCCGTTGACGGAGCCGTGCCACCGGTGGAAGGAGCGGTTCCAGCCGAGGGAGCCGTTCCACCGGTCGAGGGCGCCGCTCCTCCCGCCGAAGGCGTTGCTCCTCCTGCAGATGGAGCCGCTCCTCCTGCCGAAGGGGCTCCGGCCGTTCCTCCGGTCGAAGGTGCCGCTCCACCTGCAGAAGGCGTTCCCGTTGCTCCCCCGGCCGAGGGTGCTGCTCCAGCGGCACCCCCTGCGGAGGGCGCTGCTCCAGCTGCCCCCGCAGAGGGCGCCCCTGTTGCCCCCGCTGCTCCCCCGGCCGAAGGAGCGGTGCCTCCAGTTGAAGGTGCGCCGGCGGCAGCACCCCCGGCAGAAGGTGCTCCCGCACCAGCTGAGGGTGCTCCGGCCGCAGCCCCACCGGCTGAAGGTGCTCCCGCGCCCGCCGCAGCCGCCGCGCCCGCAGAAGCTGCCCCGGCTGCAGCACCGGCCGCGGCCGAAGCCCCAGCGGCTCCCGCGGAAGCCCCTGCGGCTCCTGCCCCGGCCGCAGAAGTGACACCCGCGCCCGCCGAACCGGCTCCCGCGCCGTAACCACCTCGTATTCTTTTCGCATAAAATCCGACAAAAGTCTAAATCACAAATTCGCGCTCGCGACATATATCTCAGCTCAGGAATATCGTTTTGTATTTTGTAAATAAAGAAAAAATAGCTGATGGAATGGTTGTTTTTACTGGCGGGCCCCGTAGAGTAGAGGGCGCATGCATGCGTGTGAGAGTCCGAGCGAGCGACTGACGGCGGAGCTGTCCGCAGACGAGCTGATCGCGGGCAAGGAGCTGTTCCATGAGATCGGTGGGGAGCTGGACTGCGCCTTCGACGACCTCGGCCTGCCCGCACCCGCGCCCGCGCGCGTCTGCGACCGCTGCACCTGCTGCCATTGATCAAACTAAACTTAACGATCTTCGCTTTTCTTGTGCATTTAAACATGACAGTAACCAATCTCCCTAAAATATACTCTTTGCTATAAAAATAGCGAAAGACTCCTGCCAGTGAGTGTCACTGGCGGAAACTAACGAATGGAAACTAACGACTACAGCCTGTGACCGCGGCATTTAGCGGGAACTCTTCGCTTTTCATGTGCATTTAAAATGGACAGTAAACCAAGTAAACTCTTTCCCTAATCAAAGTCTTTGCTCTCGAAATAACTACGACTGCATGACTCTCTAATCGGAACCTAAGCTTAAGGTAACCAGGAGCGCATGGCTTCGAAATAACAAGGACACGACATGTAAGCATTTTCATTATTTTAATTATTCATACATAACTAAAGTGTTTCCAGACGAATGTCGCGACAATTTACTTCTTTGATAATATAATTCCCTTGGTCATGTCGTCTAGGAGCACTTACGCAAAGCTACAACTAATTTGCTTCGAAACTTGACTTGTAGGAGTTTAAAAATTTAGAATATTGTAAATTTGTAAACTGCCTCGGTAGTTTAATTTTTATGAAAAGAGACATTAATTATTTAGGATATTGTTGGAAACTTAAAATGTTCCTCCAATATTATGTATTATTAAAAGCGGTTTTGTTCAGTTACTCGCCGACTTTTTGATACGCTTTCAACTTCATTAAGTATTTAATTGAATTTGACATCATTACCTAACTATCTGGATGGTAATTATTTCAAGCAGTTTGTCTTTCTTTGTAACGTATGTATCCTATTATCTAATAGGCTTATCCAAAAGACTTTCCTCCTGGGATCTTATTTGCCAGATGATACATGCTAGTTAAAATAACAGATATTTTAATGTATGTAGACCTATAAAATGCAGTAATAACCGGCGGGCAAATTACAATGATATAGCCCTTCGCTTCGTATTGAAAATAGTCTTTATTAAGTAGTGATTAGGAAGCATTTTGGATATAAAACCGTTAACATGTATTATGTGCATCACAGACGAGCTTGTGGCCGAGAAGGAGAAGTACAAGGACATCGGTGACGACCTCGACACCGCCTTCGTCGAACTTATCCTCAAGGAATAGAGCTGGCAAGGTCACATGGCTGATCAAGGGTCGTCTGTCACCTACGACCCATCCATCCATGGGCGCTAAGTCCCCTGTCGAAGTCGCCATAGCAATACCACCCGCCCGCGATTCAATGACTATCCATAGACGTATTTTATATTTTAATTTATACTCCTGATTTAAAGTATTAAACATCCATAGCTATACGGCGGTATTTATTTTCGAGTAATATAAAGAATAATTATAATAAATAATTTATTACTTATGGCTTTGTTTTATTTTATATTTGCGTTCCGTTTCCGTTCCTTGGATACAGTAGCAGAAGTGCTTAGGGCAGAATTATCGAGAATTGAGGTTTATATCTACCTAACTCTTTTATTTAATTTAGCGATGTTATCGCTATTTTTAACACTCAATAATTCACTTGACAAACAATAATGAGATCCCTATTATCTACCGACCTGATTACTTTTTAATTTTGTTGGGGAGTCTCATACTTTTGCTAGTGTAATTATTTATTGGGTTTATAAACATGAAGGTAGGTATATAATCGTAGTTAACTCTTTACAAAAGTGTTATTGTTACAATCTAAACTTATTAAAAAATTTACAGTCAATACCATACCGGTACCATTCTATTACGAAAAATATAAAAGTTAGATAGATTACTTACAAAATTTTGTACTATAGGTAGCACATTTAAATTACTGCATGCTGCAACTTTTATTTGCGAATATATTTATTTAGCCTATCACTGATCCACGATCTCGCTTTAAAATAAACATGTACATGTGCATGTACTTTATTTATCTTTCTCTTAGAGAATAATATAAAAACGATGATATTGTGAATAAGTATCCATACCTATCTATCTATCCATACTAATACAGTCGGCAATGTAAACAGCTGAATACTTTATAATACAATGTCATAATAACTTTACTAGATGTTGACAAGCGCCTGATAGAGTTGGTTTGGTTTGGCAAAGTTAGAAAGTGTTCAAAAACAAAGAAACTTAAGCGACGTTCGTTGCAAACAACTCTCTTAATTTAAATACAAATAAATAGAATCTTCAGAGATTTTATATTGAACTTGATATTTAATTTTAATTTAATAAAAACTGTAGTATATAGGTAACAACAATTCAATTGCACACTGATTTCGTTCCAAGTAAGGCATAAGTTGGACGGTCAGCAAAAAACTCACTGAGCACTTTAGTACCTTGCCATAATAAAATAAATAAAGAATAGAGTAACAAGCGTACGTTAGATTCATTTGTTACTCTAACAAAGTACTGGGCGCCTAGTGTGAGTTTAGTTTACTATCCGTATTCATTCGATTACGTTTACGAAAACGAAAATTAGTATGGCATTGAAGCAGCGCCTCCTGGCGACATACGTGGAGAGTTAAGATTTTGCCATAACAATTCTCGGTTTCGTTAAGGTAATCGAAGAGCGAATGAAACTCGCACTAAGCACCCTGAAGTGTTCAGTGAATTACGCACTATGGTCCACTGTGTCACTTTGCACCACCTTACCTTACATTACTATGATTACAAACATTTTGCCAAAGAGATGCGAACCCACGATTTTTAAATAGATACGTAACCTTGTAATACTTTGGCCGTAACTGTAAAGTATCTCCTTTAGTTTCATAGTTGAGACAAATATTCGTATTAGTGAATAGTGCCAAGGGAATTAATGCCTTAGTTAAATTATTATTAGTCAGATTAGAAATTAACTTCATAGTTTGTTACCAATAGAATGATGCCAATAGTTACATCATTTATCCAGCTAGACATTCCAGTTTTGCTGCTTAAACACCGTTATTGGATTTTATGAAATTCGTTATTTTATCGATAATAATTATATTGCTGATATAAACTGAGTAGGGTAGTGGCATCATTGTTCGACAGGACCTAGTGTTTGACATTTTATTCCTTTAATCATTAAACCACCAACCACCAACTAATTTGAATCTTAAGCAACTGTTGAATACAGACCACCTGTTTCGTCATCCTGTAAAAAATCTATGTTAACCGACAAAAAGTATCTTGAAATAAGTAAGTTAAAATGTGTTTGTAAAAAAAGCTGTAGAATTTCCTAATAAATAAATAAATAAATAAAACTGTGTTGAGCACTGATGCAACTACTACACCTGTCCCAATAATCATAAGCTAGCGCTAACTTGAACTATAATAGTACTACGCTAACTAAAATCCTATAAATAACATAAGAAACTGTAGACCAAACAATTATTAACCCATACTAACATTGCACAGATGAGGTGGTAGAAGAACGCAGTAAGTACAAAGCCATCGCGGAGGAGGTGGACCAGACCTTCGCGGACCTCTCCGGCTACTAGACAAGATGGCGGCCCCGCCATTTTGTGGGCCCCGCCATTTTGTGAGCACGCGCAATGGCAGCGAAGGAGAGCGACAAGCTACGAGACGCTGCGACCGACATTCCAATAATTTAGTTTAGAAAAACAGCTCATTTTTTTGTTTGCGTTTTCTCTAGTATTTTAAACTACTGCATTCGATGTATGAATAGGTTCTTGAACATTTTGATGTGATACGACGTTCTGCTTAATTAAGTATACGCTCGCAGCGAACGAAAAGAGCGGTAGGGGCGGGCTGAACCTAAAAGTAGTGCGAGGATTTATAATAAACGTATCTACAATGTCCGTTTTTTTGTATACATACTTGTATATATATATATATAAATGTAAACAGCTGACAAATCATTGAAACCTTAACATTTTTGAGTTGAGCTATTTGACTTAATTAAAAATTCTTACCCATGCCATGCGCTAAATTTGAAAATGTTGATAACTTACATTAAATATACTTGATAAAATACAATCTAGCCTCGGCAAAATCACCAACTCAACAGGACTAATAAATATAGGTAAAACAATTTCCGTGATCGTACACAAGCTGTTTGTTGGTCATCGCCGGCGCTTGGTAAGTCGCAAATGCGTCCTATCGTTATGTTCGTTGCTCGAGTCTAGATTGCACAGCGGAGTTTAAACTTTATTTAAAGGCAACAGTTATTACTGTTAAAATAACTGTGTCGTTACGTTTAGGTGGGTATCTACTGCACTTCGCGTTCTTGCAACTGCAATGGGTACATTCGCAAAAATGGAGAGTGCAACAGCTAGTAACTCCTGGGATGTAGCCAGATCTCCCCAGCTGGGGAGTTTGTCCAGGGGATATGTTTGTCACGCTTAGCTTTTTTCAACTGATGATGAATATTATTTAAGTTTAACTACCATAAAGTCACTTTCGGTGACAGACCACATTGTGGTTGGTACCTGCTACATTGTGTATGGTAAAGGTATCCTAAGGCTTAACAAATTAATTGAACCTAGATATTCGGGTTCGTATTCCTTTAATCCGTTCTTTAAAGATTCTTTTTCCGAAATGATCTCTATGTAAAAAATTAAAAGCTTGACCATTATCAACATGAAGTAAAATCAAAATCGAGAGGGATACAGTACGCATGACATATTAAGTAATATTTGATAGAAATCTCAGAGAGACTATATGAATCACGCCACTGAGACACGATTGTGGACGTTTCAAAAAGTAGAATCGGGGCCCTGTATGGTTTTGAAACAGCTAGCGTCACCTAGTGACAAAGTCGTAAAACCAACCTATTGTAGTTAACTTTAAATCGAACCGAAGTGAAGACCGAAAAACTCAATAAAAGCATACACTAAATTAAAGTATTGTCAATAGGTATAAAGCTACAAAAAATATCAAGCTAGAAAAATGTTTAATTGCATACAATGTATTGTTTATTACTAAGCATTTTGAGAAGTAACTGTTCAAAAATATAATTTTTGATACGTGTACAAAAATTTAAGGTTAGCAAAATAAATATTGTAGTTATTACCAAATTTCTTAACATTGTGAACGATTGGATTGTAACAAGTTACATTTTTATACAGATCATCATCATCATCATCATCAGCTCATTTTATGTCCCCACTGCTGGGGCACGAGCCTTCCCTATGGATGGATAGGGAGAACGGGCCATAAACCACCACGCGGGCCCAGTGCGGGTTGGTGGTTGTTAACGACTGCTAATGCAGCCGGGACCAACGGCTTTACGTGCCTTCCGAAGCACGGAGGAGCTCAAGATGATACAATTTTGGTCACCCATCCGATGACCGGCCCTTGCGAAAGTTGCTTAACCTCAGCACTTGCAGACCGGGCGCGTTAACCGCTGCGCCATCGAGCTCCTCATTTTTATACAGATAAAGCTGTTTTAATATTTTATTGATAAATTTAAGTTACATGAATATTTAAAATACATGAATGTTTCTCGACAAATATTTTATCACATTTTTTTGTAATGATATTGTCAGCATATAAAAAACATGCTGACAAGCAATTAGAAAAAAATATTTTTCGCAGATAGTGATTACTCCCGTTTTTTGTCACCAATAACTTTTTCTCATCTCGAAATTTACTGTGCATTCTGTAAATAATTAATAAAAAAGTTAATTATTGTATTAACTACGCCGATTACAATTAAGGTATTTGTTAACATTAAAATGCCGGGTCTCATTTTATACAAGCAATGGATATGATACACAGACTGCCACACTTGCCGGCCGTTAGGTTTTGTGCGCATCTTAAGACTTTTTTTACTTGAGTAGGTATATAAATAAATTAAGAGCTATTTAAAAATTTGTTATTCCATACAAATTTCAAAGCTTTCATTCTTTCATTTTGAAAGAAGCCGATATTAAAAAAAAAAACGTTTATACAACTGAATTGATGCGATTTAAAGTCCACTTTGTAAAGTTACAAATCGCATAAAATCAGTTACACTAAAGTTTAAAATAAAAGATTTAAATAGCTATTTGCCTTAAGCTAAAAAAGTTTCATTAAAATTGTCGGTTGGAAAGAATTAGAGCTTTAAAGTTTTGTATGTGAAATGGCTCTTAATTGAATAAAATCTTATGAAGGGATGTATCGAGCCGTTAAGTGATTATTGCCATAAGTTTTGTAATTGTTTAGCGTTAGATTTTGTATGTACCGTACGCTTGACGTTCAAGTCTTCTCCGATATAGCTTTGTATCAACTAGCTTCCTTTTTCTGAAGTTTACATAAAACACGCCGACTGTTTGAATGTGAATTAAACTACATTTATATACTTTTTATGTTTCATTTCGTGTTGGTTCAATCTGAGGAATCCGGGATATAGATCCCGGAAGTCCTGGGTTCAATTGCCAGGTCGGGCAAAATGTATTTCGAATTTTCCGATGCAGTCTAATGTCCATCAATAATTGTGGCAATGGCTTTATTTCAGTGATGGTGACCTCGGCTCAGTAGTGAGTAGTACAAATAGTACAAAATATAGGCTATAATAACAGCTTCATATCTCTAAATCTATTATCTATTCAATTTCTGTCGGAAGATATATATAATATTCGGTATTGTTTAGGGTGAAGTCCGCCTGGATGGCTTACTACCACCAACATAACTCAATTTGTCGCAGTATAAAAACCTTAGAAATATTCCAGTGATCTCAATAGTTGATACCTGGTGAAGTGTGCTTCCATCTTCAGCTCTATCGTCACTTAACATCAAGTGAGATGAAGGCATATTAACTGCGTCCAAGATAAGTTTTTGTTATTCTGTGTTAGGCAATTAGCTTCTGTTTTATCTGGCTTAACATCTTTAATCGTAAAGTATTTGCATTTTTTTATATACCTATGTTCCGCTTTTAAGATTTTTTTCAATACCAACGTATTACGTACTAGCAGATCCAGCGGACTTCGCATCGCATTTTCTTTTTTTTAAATATGTATAGCC
Organism: Eudonia mercurella; assembly: GCA_963082485.1. Lineage (NCBI taxonomy): Eukaryota > Metazoa > Arthropoda > Insecta > Lepidoptera > Crambidae > Eudonia > Eudonia mercurella. The sequence goes on along the minus strand of OY720039.1, from coordinate 4,637,508 downwards.
TATGTTACTCAGCGCTAATGTAGCATTCTAATGGTGAAAGAATTTTTGAAATCGGTCCAGTAGTTTTTGAGTTTATTCGTTGCAAACATACATACATACAAAAATACAAATGTTTCCTCTTTATAATATTAGTACCTATAGATTAGTAAGCGGGAGTACATCTTATTTCTTCAGGGGACCGTTATTTACTTATATCTCACATGATAGTATGTGACAGGCTGAATATGAAAGCGCACTTTGACCGAAGCATTCTATCTACGAATAACGAAACACAACAACGTTGTTAACTCAGTTATTTTTGTGATGATTGATTAATTCACTCTAACACCTACATAGCTATATAAATACTTGTCAATGACACTATGTATCAATGGTATATAGGTCACCAGCACAATTTCTTAACAGAAACAGGCAACTGAAACATAGCATCTTAAATAGACTACAAATGATCCATTGTTTCTGAAATACAGACCTTTTCACCGTTAAATACAGTTAGTATTGAATAAATTTTCCAAATCAAAACGGTTTTTATCGAAGTATAATTTAACCCTTGTGCAAGCGCCGGAAAGGGACCACTACATCCCCTCGGCATTGACACCCAGAGGACATCGATCTATCGTCATCGGCACCTGGCGTGCCATCGTCCGGTGATCGACTCGCGAATCGCGGGCCGTGTGGGAGCGTGACGGCGCTCGCAGCGATCATGGTGGATCGGAATCCTGGATTTTTGGCACCGAAAATAGTCGGGCGGGCGCGCGGTGCGCCGACGAGGGCGCGCGCAGTGCGAGACGCTCCGCCGAGTGAACAGCCCGCCCGTGAGGTGAGTGCCGCCCGCGCACCACCAGCTTGGGTACCAGCCGCGAGTGTGCGGCGCCAGCGGCTCGCGCAGTATCCAAGCTCCTGGGATTACGGCCAATACTAGTGATAATGTTTAGTGGTATTCTCTTCTAGTACTAACTGTGTTCAGAGAAAATGTCATGTAGGAAAAGTTTTTTTAAGCGTGCGGACCATATGTGGAAACGTAAGGGAAATTTATGTTGGTGAAATTCGCATAGTGCGCGCTGTAACGGCTTCCACGGGTGTGACTCGAATTTCAGCGCGCGCGCGGCCTCGCTGAAAATAGTGGTCGCCGCCCGCCCTCGCGCCGCGCCGCCCCCGCCGCGCACTATAACCTATTTGCGGCATGCCCGAACACCAGTATTTATTTAGCGAGATGAGGAAACTCATCTCACTTTTTATTTAGACACAGACGTGGCCCATATATCTTGTAATTAGAACACACTTTTCGCATGATCTTTTCTATTTTATAATGTTCAGTTATCATCTATTTGTTCACAAAATACACCAAACACTACATAAAAATCTTCTGACAGCGAACGTTCGCGAGCATGACACGTTTACTTGCCATAAATGTTTCACTCTACCATCTCGTAAATACCTCTAAAGTATATCGTCACAACATTTTTCAACTTCTTCCGACAGAGTTTTTGATTTCAAGCCATTTAGAGTAACTTGCTCTAAAATCTCAAATTTAGATTTGGCGCTAATCCTGCATAAATGTATTTTATCAGTTGTTTAGAAGCTCTAGTCAAATCTAGGTTTAAAATTTCGGTACCACTTGTACCGGAGTTTCTTAGTATTCATTATTTAAATTTTGTTAAACGATAGAGCAACGGAAAAACATGTATCATTAAATCTATACTAATATAATAATAATAATAATAATAATAATAATAAAAAGTTTATTTTCTCCACAAAGGTAGTTACAATTAAACTTACTGCTAAATACAAGTATAGTTCACATAACCTTTGTGAGAGCTGGAGTCTATACCTGGTTTCTTACAAAACCTGTGTTACAGATCACCAGGCTCTCTGCCACCTCGGAGTGGACTAGTGTACGATACTTAAATAATTATAATAAAGCTGAAGAGTTTGTTTGTTTGGTTGAACGCGCTATTCTCAGGAACTACTGGTTCGAATTGAAAAATTATTCTTGTGTTGAATAGTCCATTTATTGATGAAGGCTATAGGCTATATTACATCACATTATGACTATTAACGCGGGTGAAACCGCGGGGCACAGCTAGTTTTACTATATATTTAGGTACATTACATACACGTTTACATAGGTTTGTTCATATTTATATCTATTTCTCTTACCTAATATCAGTCAATCAATCAAACATCAAAATGCACAAAACAAATTTTAAACTAGTAAATGAAGAAACCATTAACAATAACCAAATAAAGTTGTATCAAAAAGTTAACACATCGCCGTCAGCTACATAAAGTTAACGGATGTACTGAAATAAAAAGTTTAAACTTATGAAACAATAACTAGTAGGGAGAGCGGTTAAGCCTGGCATGTTGGCAGCGCTTCAAAGGACTCTGAATACCGCCCGAATATTTCAGGCGAACATATCTCTTTGGATCAATGGACCTGGATCGTAGACATAGCATTTTTTTTCTGTGTAGCAGCTACACAGAAAAAAAATGCTATGTCAAGAAGTATGCAGATACTTCTTCATTGTTGAATAGTATAGAATACATTGTAGTATGCCTTTCATGAATTCTGTTCTGAATTTGACAGATATCTCTTATCTTGTCTCATGTTAGGCGATTAGTATGGATGTCAATTATATGGTTTTAAGTAAAATGAGTAGCGACTTCAGATATCTTTTAGTGTCCAAGTAAAATTTAAAAAGTAGGTAGGTACGTGATAAAAGTTACCTACTTCTATTTTTCAAGGTTATTTGCCTTCACGTAAAGTTTAAGCAAAATTATTATTTTTTAACTTTTCGCCCGACAATCTTAAATTTTCTACTTTGGCGAAAATATACAATGATCGAAAGACAAATAATTTTGAAGATAATGGTAACATTTAAAAAATTTCTAAAAATCACTAATGTAACAATGTAACGTGTCAAGTAACCCATTCTGATCGATGCAGCAAAAACACACTTAAAAGCGACACAATAATGCTTTACATAGTTTATCTGAGCATAGTTTGTAATATTAAAGTTTATCTAAGATATTACAAAGTTTATCTAAGGTATTAAAAAGTTTTAACTCTTGAAGACTGCAAGTAAATATATTGAAACTGCGTCATAAGGGCGCTTTTAAATTAGGCGTTTTGTGTCGGACCGCTGTCGTTTGCACTGCGTTCCATATTAAAACAAGCGTGCGGCTGTCGTGCGGCTGGCATTTCATATGAAAACGCACGGCAGCGGTCCGACACGAAACGTCTAAATTAAAAGCGCCCTTATGACGCAGTTTCAATATATTTACTTGCAGTCTTCAAGAGTTAAATACTAAAGCTTCGCCAATATAATATACGTGGAATGACGTAATTTTCTATTAAAATTTCTTGCGTCCTTGGTTTTTTTGGTAAATATTTTTACTGCTCCGACTAAATTAACGTATCACTAGAATAACGTCGTAAATTATTTCAATAAAAATATTAATATTTTTGGAAAGCTCGTCAATAAATATAAAGCAAATTCACAATACAAACGAATTTACTAAAGTATTATTCGAAAAAATATTTAAAATCAAACTCTCTTTTGGTTTTAAATCAAGTTTTTTTTTCATATTGTCTCATTGTCATTAACAAATACAGATAGAGACAGCATCAGTTCGCAAGCAGCACTAACATCATCATCTCTTCAATCTACGTTTCAGATTAACAGGGAATAAGTTATAAAAATTATTATAAATTTAAACATCAGAAAAATAAATCTTCAAACTCTAAATTCGAAAATTACTTTGTAATTCGACACTGACCAGTGTTACCAAATATGTGGACAGTCAGTTGTTTTCTGCGTTCGCACGTCTCGTCTCGGCCTGTCCCAGTCCGCGGTAATATTCTATTACACGCATACTTGCCTAGCTGTTGCCACCACCGAAACTGGTTTATTTCTGTGAACAATATCGGCAACTCTTGACATGTTGCCAGGAATAGCGACGACGTCACCTTATCGTTATTTTCGCTCCAGTCAAATGCGCGCTTTCCTATTTAACTAGAGTTTTATAGACGCCTGGATACGTTAGCATTTTATTTAGCTGTAATATTTTTAATGTGTTATTAATTTTTTTTTCACTATTTGTTTTATGCAAATAACAATAATAACTATATGATAATTAGGTAGCTTAACCTTTCTAACTATCTCTATAAGCTTTATTATTATTTGCAGTAACAAGTTTAAAATTACTTGACTATCTGCTTTAAAATGCTTATACTACGCAAAATATATGGGCTAATAACAATTACACATTATAAAAAATTTACAGTCATGGTAGTAATGTGGATAAACAAACCCCATTTACACTGCCTATATTTTGCATTGTTATATTTTTGTATTCATAGAGAGGAGATAGAGGGACATTTAGAAACAGTGTAAGGGTACAATAACTAAAACTCGGGTCAGGGTCGGCAATACATAAGTTATACCTTCTTGAATATAACTCAAGACATATAAAAGAATATCCACTCAAAAATGTTATAAAATAATTGTTTATACCAAAATCAATCAGGCTCCTAGGGAACAAATGATAAAACAAATTGTGATTCATTATTGTCTAGTGTGATTTGAATAATATACAATATACAAAGCTTAACTGATAAAATATACATAATTATGAATATAGTACATACACTACAAGACAAGTCTTTATTATTGTAATAATTTATATTATTGAAAATTAGTATGGCAAAATATTGAATTTTCTTTTTAAATTCGACTGTAATAGAAAGTAACGGTGACAACGATCTCATCTTAGCGTTATTTTTGTTTTGTTTAATTTGCAAATCGTAGAATGATCTTCTGAAGTTTTATTTTACATTCTTAAAAAAGAGTTTTAAGAAAATTGGTTGTAAAATAAATATTAAGGTCTGTAAATAAAAACGAAAAATATAACATACATAATAAGAATAAATAAGGTAAATTGGCTGTGGTAAATAGGAATTAAGTAAAAATAAGAAACCCAATATTCAAGTAAAAAGAAAAAAAACATCAATCAACACATCAGCTATCAAAAGCAGTAAAAGAGCACAACGCTACCAAATAGGTCGCATAACCTACAACAGAAAAGCAATAATCTCTATCGCCTTTTCATGTCAGAAGCTTATTAGTTAAGATTTAACAAGCCCACACAAGTCACCTTGATGTGCAAAGCCGCCTAAGCAAAAATGAGGCATGTTGTCAGAAACATAAAAAGCAAAGTTATTTTTGCTTTTTTACACAATCTGTAAACAAACGCCTCCCACGCTCCAGTGCTCATCGCTGGACTTACCAAACATAATGACTGAAAAGTTAGAACAGCTGCCAGAGTGGCAAGTTATAAAAAAAACAGCTTTCCACATACAAAATTAACGGATTCTAAATTTTACTTTTTATTTTTAAGTGCTAATTGCTGCAATGAAGCTGAATTAAATATTTATAAAATACAGTGAAAAAATTAAATGCCTACCCGACCCAGCCAGGAACGGATACTGTAACGGGATCTCAAAATGAATCACTTTCTATCGAAGACTTACAACAATCTGAAATCTGAACGGGCTAAAAATAGCTAAGTCGCCGTTAAAGGCCTCTTAATAAAGCGTATTCGCGGTCAACTTATATTAAATTGACAATTATATATTGTTAAGTCTACCGGTCTCCAATGTGATTCCCAGTGGGGGTACGTATTGTGTTGAGGATAATAATCGATGGTAGAGTTTGTTTGTAGGCTAGATCCAACCATCTGTCTAAATGATTGTCGCCATGTACAATCAATGTCAATAAAAGTTTTTTGTAATGAGTATACGATTATGTACAGAGTTACAACTCGCTCGCTCAACTAGAGTTATATTCATCGTTTGATCGCTTTAACGAAAACGTCACCAGTAGCCGCTTATTCAATGCTATATATCAAATAAGAATAAAAATAAAAAGTTTTCGTCAACATGCTGGAATGGTGAATAAAAATTAGACACAACTCTGGTGACAGTTACTGTTATTCTCTCACTGTGTTATCAATTAATATGTAGTAAGAGTGAACACTAGTAAAATAAAGGTACAATGCTAAGTTGTATCTATGTATGTCTATGGAAAAGATCATGACGTTGAATTGCGTTGCATCTGTCTATTTAAAAAGTTGTTTTAACAAAAAACAAAATTAGAAACAAACTAATAGCGTAACAGCCGTATAAACAAAGGAGTCCTGATTACCGTGTTTAATAATGAAGAGTTTATTAGCAATAAGTATCTACACCGAAATGAGAATGTTATGGCAACGATCGCCCGCAGATTGCGGCTGGTAGGGACATAATTAGGTTGGGATATAATTTAGTATCGGGGGCGCGGACTAAATAATTATTATGCACCACATCTGGTACACTGGCTCCCGGCCAAGCTGTACTAAACGGAATTTAAATGATTTCGCGAACACTTTCACCGGTGGAATTTTTTTTTGTTGCTTTCCTTGGTTGGTTTCAAAGTTCATTTGGAAGCTTCATTTGTTTGCAGGAGCAATTTGCTTATTCTTGTGGGAGCACTTTTTTAATCACAACACAAATGTATTTTTTAGGCCTTATTACTTCATTATAATGTGTTTCATACTATCGTGACCATTTTTCTTTGGATATTTATGTCAGCACAGATGTACTTAATATGGTTACTTTATTTTTGATTATACATATTACAAATTTAAGAGGAAGGAATGGATGAATGGAGTAAAACATTTCGAATTAGGCCTCAATTATTACCATAAGCTAGTCGCTAATACTCAACAAGGACATTTTATAGAAAATGTGGTAAGACCTCAGCCCAACTATGGGATGATAAAATAATACTATAAAAAAATATTGCAACATGATTCAAATAGCAAGGAGTTTGATCTGTCCGAAGTTCATTACCTAAGTTTTTCCGTATATAGGTAAGTAGTTATCTTGTCGCTCCCGCCGTGCCTTATCTTCCTCGGGGAACTAGTAAATTGCGTTCCAGCCATTATAAACTTCAGGAAACTTCGCTGTACAGCCTAGACAGATAAGCGCGTAAAGAATTCGCTTCAAACTTCGGTAGGTGTCTAGACTTCGGTTAAATTGAATAATGCTTGTCTTCATCGTAGAGTTTGAAAACGTTGGTAACTTGAGAAATGAAATTATAAAGACATTCTATTACCATTAAAGCTTAGGATTATTTGCCAAACGTTTTCTCTGAACACAGTATTATCGTGGATTCTAACAGGTTGATACTACCTATACCATTTATGCAATAGAGATGATTTCCAGTAAGAAATCTATAAGGGAAAGTCCACCCGTTATCACTTTTAAAGCCTTTCCTAAGTCGTACTAAAGGATGATAATTGAATATAAAAAATTACATCCTTGCGACGAGAGGAAAAGGGAGCTTTTGCAATGACATATACATTAATATACAATTATGTTTCTACAAAAAACTAACCTATTATGTTTTGACCAACAGGCCAGTAACTGGCGTATTTTTTCGACCGGACCGTAAAGACAAACAACCGCCAACATGGACGCGATCAAGAAGAAGATGCAGGCGATGAAGCTGGAGAAGGACAACGCCATGGACAAGGCCGACACCTGCGAACAGCAGGCTAGGGACGCCAACCTCCGCGCCGAGAAGGTACACACTACTCACATACATTTTCTCCTTATGTAAATCAACGCCATAGAAGCAGAATGGCAAAGAGCTGACCTGTTTCATTTCATTGTGAAGGGTTCAGATAACCATTAAATACGATATTGTTATAAATATTTGATATAAAGACTCTTTGTCAGAACTCTGAAAGCTCTCAAAGGAAGACCCTTTGGGTAAAGCATAAAAATCTGCTTCTCTAGATTTAGGATATATTATTAGTAGGTAATACTAGTAGGTAGTGAGGACGCGGGTTACATTTCCATGTTTTCGGGTAGACATTACAAATCTCCGAAGAGCTATCGCAATTTGTCAATCTTAGTCTGTTTCTTAGCGTTAAAGAAGGCGAAACATTTATATTTGAACTAATTCATGTTTGACAGGATAGATCATCTTTAGTTCTTACAAAAGTATTTTTTGAAGTGTTGAAACATAGCCTCACGTTTTTTTGTATACTTACAACCATTTTTTGTAGTAAAAACCTCTTTCGTCACAGGTCAACGAGGAAGTCCGTGAGCTCCAGAAGAAGCTTGCCCAGGTAGAAGAGGATCTCGTCGTCAACAAAAACAAACTGGAACAGGCCAACAAGGACTTGGAAGAGAAGGAGAAGCTTCTCACCTCCACGGAGGCCGACGTCGCCTCCATGAACAGGAAGGTGCAGCAGATTGAGGAGGACCTCGAGAAGTCCGAGGAGAGGTCGGGCACCGCGCAACAGAAGCTGCTCGAAGCCCAGCAGTCCGCTGATGAGAACAACCGGTAAATGCTTTGAATTTTCACGACTGAGCGGAGCGTTCATCGTAACGTAACCGTAACGTAAGATTCGCGGTTAGCTTGATACGTCATTCCTGACTGGTTCCTGACAAGGCTGAGCTTGCGGCGTTCAGCTCAACTCACTATACTGACCATGCGAATGCTCGCATCGAACATGTTACCTTACGATGATACGCTTCGGTCAGCCTCCATTTTTCTTTCTAGAAATTCATACTTTGAAATATTTAAAAAATAGTGAAAAAACTAAATGCCTGCTGAATCTGCATAGCCAATCGGTTGCAATAACCGTTGGATAGATGGCACTACTCCCGCTAAAAAGCAGTCAAAATCAAAGCAGTGAAGAAATTCAGTGCTTACGTCAGCCTTCCCGGTTGCATAATGGTCAGTGCAGCCGCCCGGATTGCGAAAGACCCAGGTTCAATTCCTGGCTGGGTCGGGTAGACATTTAATTTTTTCACTATGTTTTATAAATATTTTAATTCAGCTTAAGTGCAGCAATTAGCAATTAAAAATAAAAAAATAAAATTCATACTTTGAATTAATCTTTGGCAATTTTTGTTAGAACATTGTTAAAAAGCTCTATCTCCTAGCTGCTATAGCGGCCGATTAAATTAAATAAGATTACCAATTCAATGTAATTTACAATGGTCGTTTAGTTAGTCAATATTTTTCGCATAAATAGATTTACAAGTGAAAAATTACGCTTTAGGATAGTTAAGATTTCTGATATGATTCATAAGGATTTTCTCAATTGTCCGCAGTATGTGCAAAGTGCTGGAAAACAGGGCGCAACAGGATGAGGAGCGCATGGACCAACTCACCAACCAGCTCAAGGAAGCACGTCTGCTCGCTGAAGACGCCGACGGCAAGTCCGACGAGGTGGGCACATCCTCATTGTTATATCTGTCTGTATACTGTCCAAGTGGGAAAGACTGAGCCCAGCAGTGCGGCGGTTAAAAACTTGTGATAATAAGGGGTAATCTGTGAAACTTACTGAATCAATTTAAAATATTTTACTGTAAAGCCAAACTATCGCTGTGTTATCTCAAGGATTTGACTCAGTTCTTTAAAAAAGGCTGCTTTAAGGCGGAATTAACAGGTCCACATGCTTCCCGAAGCACAGAAGATCTCGAGATACCTACCGATAAAATTCTTCAATTACTTTGACCTTATGATATTAGTGTCGACGAAATTTACAAATGTGCGTTAGCTTCATGAGATTTCATTGGTGGGTTACAGGTATCACGCAAGCTGGCCTTCGTTGAAGACGAGCTCGAGGTAGCTGAGGACCGCGTCAAGTCCGGTGACGCCAAGATCTCAGAACTTGAAGAGGAATTAAAGGTACGTTGACGAGACTTTACCATACTGCCTTGGTAGTTTTGCGTTTTGCCACCGGCGCCACAAGTGTTCACAGATTGTAATGGCCGCTTTTCATCAGGACGGCCAAATACGTGTGCCGGTTAAGATACAAAATAATTAAATACAAAACAAAAACAAGAAGACCTATTTCTAAGCTCTAATCAATCAAATATAACTTCATTCAGGTTTGCAATCAGATAAGCATTGCCAGATAAAAACAGTATGTAAAATGCAAACAATTAAAAACATTCGAAGGTTGGAAGGTTGTGTTTGTATCTGACCCGCAAACAATTTGCTAGAACTCTCTACTTACTTTCTACACTATATCTGCATCAAGTTTTAGTTACAATAACATTGCGAAAAAATATATACCTACACTTACCATCGTGTACAAAACTATGATATGTAAACTTATGATATAATCAACTTGTTACAATCACCTACCAGGTCGTAGGTAACTCCTTGAAATCCCTGGAAGTATCTGAGGAGAAGGCAAACCAACGCGTGGAGGAGTTCAAAAAGCAGCTGAAGACCCTCACCAGCAAACTCAAGGAGGCGGAGGCGCGCGCCGAGTACGCCGAGAAGACCGTCAAGAAACTGCAGAAGGAGGTCGACAGGCTCGAAGGTAACCCATCCCGAAGCGTAATAACATTAACAGATAAATTTTACATGATCTTAATTTCTTAAATCTTGATCACATTATGGATGATATTGTATTCGTTTTATATTGGTTAAAATAAGAGAAGAGAATTGCTGAAACAACTATACATCGAAATCTATTATTGAACATTGGGCATTTTCGCACTATGTCACAAAAAAGTACTTTTCTTAAATTAACTGTCAAGCTACTTTTATAATTGGCTGTTGCCGTCTCATAACGCCTAGTCCCTACTATTTTGGCTTTCAATATGTCAGGTAAAGTTACAAATATAAAACGAATAAAATGTCACCGTCTAAAAGGCTAAAATATCATGATAATTAATAAAAACAATAATAATAATATGTTTTAACAACAAAGAGAATTTTATTACTTCTCTGGCAAAGCTTTTTAATAAAAATACTATTAAAATTCAAACTCTTTCCAAGATCTTATAGGCAAGAAACACCGTCTTCTGTCAGCTAACAATGGTAACGCAATTTTACAGACGCATTGTTCAACGAGAAGGAGAAATACAAGGCGATATGCGACGACTTGGACGGCACATTCGCCGAGCTCACAGGATACTAACCAAACCTTATAGCACTTAGTATAAGATCCGTCACACCACATGCTAGCACCATCGACCTAGAACCAGGAATCGCCTTTGACATGCGGCATACCATTCCCCCAACCATATATGCACTAAGTCATTTCCAGAGCGTCCAATGTTGAAACCAAGTGTCTCTAAAGCGTTTTAACTTCTTTCTAACTAATGAGTCCTAACCCTTGAACGGTCTGTGTGGGATTGTTGGGCAGAAGCGAAGCGTCTCGCTCCTAACAGTCCTCCAGAAACCGTTGCAGTGTTGAGCCTCGCTTCTCGTGTTGTGATTAACCTTTTCTTGTGCTTTGCTGCTACCGTCACGGACCAATGCTTCGAAGGTACTATAACTTTTATAAACACCTAAACTTCGTCCTTAAATTATTTCTTTAAAGCTGTCTGCTTGCGCTATAAAAAATTCAGTATCATAATTGTCACTTAATAATATTTAACTGTTTCATCGTCTTTCATTTTTATGGAAGGCCTTTTACCTACATTGTTCATCAGTTGTTTTTAGGTAAAGAATTAATGCCTTTTCAAAGATAGAAAACATGCATAGATGTTTGACAGACTTCTGCCCGACTCCAGCAGTGGGATTTCATAAAGTAAATGAAAAAGAACTAACAGAAACACAAATGTTGAAAAAAATTCCACGAACAGGATTTGAACCTGCCCCCTATGACATTCCGGGTCAGGTGCTCTTCCAATGGAGCTCGTGGAAATTTTTTCAACATTTGTTTTTTTATAATTTGTTCGCAACAAATTTGCGTTAAAAATTATTTGAACATTTTAAGAACTAACAGGATAGAGTAAAGTTTTTTATCTCTACAAAAAAGAGCTAATATATTTAAAAAGAAGAATACCGTAGATATTATAAAGATGTTTTTTAACCACCCTTGTGGTCTAGCGGTTAAGACCCTCAGACTTTGATCCAGAGGTCCTGGATTCGGTTCCCAGAGGGGTACATAATTGTACTCAGATTGGTTGGTGGTAGGGCTTGTTTAAAATCCTGCTAACTACCACCATCTAAGTATGTCGTCACAACATCAATGTTAGTAGCATTGTTTTCACGACATTTAGAAATAGCCAGTTTATCAGTTAGTTGAGGAATCCGGGAGAAGTGGGCTTCCACCTTCAGCGTTATCGATACGATGGCCAAGCTTACTCATAGAGAGTTAAACAAAAAGGAACCGTAACACAAATGGCTAATGTGTCAATATGTATTCCAGACGAGCTGGGCATCAACAAGGACCGGTACAAGAGCTTGGCCGACGAGATGGACTCCACCTTCGCCGAGCTGGCTGGATACTAAACCGCACTCCAACCACACAAACACACACATTCTGGCGCATCGCCGCGCCGCAGTCACACAAACACACACAAACAAGTTCGTACGTGATGTAAACAATATTTATTAATATTTTATGTAAATTTATTTACGATTTTCAATAAAATTAATTTATAACTGTTGAAGTTTTCTTTCTGATCAAAGTTCAATTATAAAACATATTACAACAATAAATATTTAATTTAAAAATCGTGTTGTTTTACCTTTCTTCAAGTAACCTACCTAGGTGAAATTTAGGTATTATGTGATCCTTTTAATAGTAAGGTAAATGTATAACCCAACCCTTTACAAATATAATATTCAATAAAATCCTTCAATATAAATTGTACTGGTCACAGACTTATTCCTGCAGGGGATACATAATTAGTGCTCTCAGCTTGGTTGGTGGTAGGGTTTGTTTGAATTCCGCCTTGCTAGCTATCAGTCTAGTCTAGCTATATAGTCAAGGGCTCGCAATGAGACCGCGCCCTAAGTATGTAGAGCCATAGGTACTATAGAGCATTGGAACATGGAATAGTATAGGTAAACACTTATATATAAAAAAAATAGGTAAGAAGCGTGGTATGAATGCCCATTAATGAAAGTTAAAACATCAATGAGCTAACATCGCTTTCCGCGCACGAGTTTAATTAACAAGCCTTTACAGTGCCAAATACAATGAAAAATACTATTTCAAACATCCTTTATTTCAACCCTTTTCCCAATTATATTTTAAACTCCTAAACACCGAGAACTAATTGGACTTTTTGTGCTGTATGAAAGCCCGGGTAATGTTAACTTGTTTCGTAATAATTCAATTAAGACATCTACTTTACTTTCATATTTTAATTTAACTTTAAATCTCAACTCTTTAGTGTTTATACAGTTAATTTATAAACTATCGTACCTAAAGCTTCAAACTTTAGCCCATTAATTAGGCTTGTGAAAGTGAAATCTTCATTCAATCATGCATTTAGGATACGTTTTACGATAAAGAAATGTATGAAAGCGAATGATGGATCTTCTCTCTCTGCTTTCCGCAAGGAAATCAATCAATCTATAATACCAAATGGAAATCGCAAAGTAACTACGTCACAGCCAAGCTACACCGGAAGGGGATAGTTAACCTGTCATCTGTCACGTGACGTTCTTCCGTTTCAAAATGGCGGCCATTCAGAAACGCATGCGGGTGGTTGGGGCCAGCACGCATGCGCCGATTCCACGCTGATCGATAGTGCACTACTCGGAGACAACAGCCTGTTGGGCTCAAACGATTTTCCCGTGAAAATTCGCGATCTCGGCTACGGCGGAGCCTTTTCTTTGTGGGGTTGCAACGGAAATTTGTCAAGGTGTCGGTGTCTAGTAGCGTATTGCCCGGAGCTATCACGATGAAGATGCTGGCACCGCACGACGGACCGGACATCAGTCCAGTCGAATCTTGTAAGTACAACATATTGAAAAAAATATAGACATAATAAAACATTTGAAAACATACAAAAATATAGGAGTTTTTACCCTTGAAGCGCTGTGTTATTTTACCCTATAAGGGCTCAATGTTATGATTATGATAGAGATAATTCAAATGACGCGCAATTACTTCTGCCCTTTCATCTTAAACACCCTCTTGACATCACTGTATGAGAACCGTTATATTGGTACTACATATAATGGGACTTATACTTGTATTTGATCAAACCTCACTTATCATATTCGTTTGGTAGTATATTTGTAATTGTTGTTTGTGCAAAAGAAAACAATTTGAATATCAAAACCGTCAATTTTCTTTACCCTAAGGCAAGACATTTAATTTCACAAAAAAAAAATGGATTAATAACATCATTAGACTGAAGAATGAAACTGCTGATTCTTGATGAGACATTAAACTTGTTATAGACACATATTTGTAATCACCAATGATTACCTATCGATTGTAGATAGTTCTTTTGTTTCGTAAATTAGTTTTAATAATCTACTTATTTATAGGTTCATAAATATTACTCATTTAATCTGGAGGCTAACGTGTATAAATGAATTTCAAAAGATGTATAAGTTAAATCATAGGTAGCACTCTACATCGCTAGTATTGATTTGTTATTCTTGGCAGGATACATTCTCCCAGAGGCTTCAATATTTGTAGCATTTAAGAGTAATATAATAAAGGCGAATTGCGCAGAAAATAAGAAATGTTAGTGAAGATTCATTAATATTTTTTTTATTAAAAAAACATTACATTATTACAGTACAACCTACGTATTAATAATCACCAAATACAAAAAATACAAAAATACAAAAACATTAAAAGTATATGTACATATAACACTGTTTTATAATTACATTATAATTACATACTTAAATGTGTTTTTTTACCTTTTAGATCACTCGTGTCCTCAATCCTTACCACTATTAAACATAAAGACCAAAATAAACAGATTTATAGATTTTAGCCATTATTACTTACAAAGAACAACCTATTCAAGCCGATCATCATCAGTATAAACTTATGTACTGCTGGGTTCAGACCTCTATAAACAATATCAGAAGATCGGGAAATTACCCACCACGTTGGCAGAATATAGGGATTTTAACGACTGCCATATTTGGTCACCCATCCGTTGAATTGGCATTACAAGGGTTTTTTTATAACATACTTGGATTTCATCATCATCATCATCAGCTCATTTTATGTCCCCACTACTGGGGCATGAGCCTTCCCTATGGATGGGTAGGGAGAACGGGCCATTAACCACCACGCGGGCCCAGTGCGGATTGGTGGTTGTTAACGACTGCTTTACGTGCCTTCCGAAGAACGGAGGAGCTCAGGATGATGAAATTTTTGGTCACCCATCCGGTGACCGGTCTTTGCGAAAGTTGGTTAACCTCAGCACTCGCAGACCGGGCGCGTTAACCACTGCGTCATCAAGCTCCTCCTTGAATTTCATCTCACCTGATATAAAGTAAAATTGGAAGCGTACTTCATTTGAAATCCTGGGAATCAAACCCGGGACCTCTGGGTCTGGGTCGGGAACTGGAAGACCAGTGGCCTTAACCACTAGACCACTAAGTTAAAATTTTCTAAGAGCACCATAGAGCTCCTTTTTTACAAAATTTCATTGTTTATAACAAGGAGTTAAATTTTCATAAAACAAATCCTCATAAAAAATAATTTGAAGTTATTGCCGACAGATATTGACGCCGACCCTCGGTTTTACTCTGTGGGAAAACACGAAATACGCTTAATTTATTCCATTCCAAGTTAGCTGCGGGAGAGTAACTTACCATAATACAATTTGTAATTGGAGCCTGTTTCAATTCACCATATTTCGTCGCACAAAGTTTGTTACCGCCGTTATTTTGATCTCCTTTTTGTCAATAACTTAAAACAAAAGAAAAAAATATTAGACATAAACTGAACTATTAACATTTCTTATCAACAGTTAGTTACCGTACCTAAGACTTTGTCGAAACAGCTTACGAACTAGTTATGATTGAAGCAGTCTTCTTAACCCCTTGAGCGTCGATCGACCACGAGGTGGCCGATAACAAACCTATTATTTTATATTGACAGTGTTATTAAATTAAGCTTGCAACTAACAAAAAGTACAGTCCACGCAGAGTTACTAAAAGCTCGAGCGTGCGAATACCAGACACAATAGAATTTTAATAATTAAACTTTCCAAAAGTACTTATCTTGCAATATCAATAATAAAAGAAAAAGAAAAAACAGTTTTAGTTGTCAACATGTCGTTGTCAACTGCTTTGATTCGAATGGAAAACATACCACTCTCATTCAAAAGTGCTTAGTTTAAAAAGATTTTATGTTTCCTAATTTTTATATGTGACCTGATGCTAACATTATAGCATAAGTAAATAACGCAATTTATAATTTCGTAAACGAATAATTGAACCTACTTGGCAATTTATACCAACATCATCACTACATAGTATAAAACAAAGTCGCTTCCCGCTGTCTGTCTGTCCCTATGTATGTATGTGTGCTTAGATCTTTAAAACTACGCAACGGATTTTGATGCGGTTAAATACATGCATAATATAGTAATTTATATAGCAAAACAACGTTTGCTGGATCAGCTATTCTATACTAATATTATAAAGAAGAAACCTTTGTATTTTTGTATGTATGTATGTAATGTTTAATATGTAGTAATATGTAATATGTATGTAATAAACTCAGAAACTACTACACCGATTCAAAAAATTCTTTCACCATTAGAATGCTACATTAGCGCTAAGTAACATAGGCTATATTAAAAGAAATATATTAAATAAAATACTAAAAACGACAATTTAATTTTCCAATACAAAATGATTTGTTTGTTTTGTTGTCATGGAAACCATTGATATATATTAAACTCATTGATAGAAACTGTCAAAGCGGTACGAAGTCCGCCGGGTAAGCTAGTAGAGTATAAAAAAGTTTTCAAAAAAATTAGAACCTTTTTCTTTTTGACAAGGTAGAAAATTGATTTAAGTAGTCACTAACTGTACTATTGCTATGAATCAATATACCTACAATAATAATTGTGTTTACTTCAGGATTCTTGCTTGATAAAACCTTTCAACTGATGGCTTGATATACCGTGGCTCAATGAACATTGATGACTCATGTCCGGTGTAAATAATTAAACAACTAGGGAAATAATACTTGGTTGTTAACATAATACAGTTGAAAAGTCTGAGTCAGTATTTAGGCAAAACAACTCGTTAGCGCAGGGGTTAGTGTTAGTGTAGTTATTAGAAAAGTTAAGTAGCTTTCGCAATGCCGACATTCCTAGATGGGTTACCACATCTAAACATTAAGTCCTTACCTATGAAATTGACGTTTTGTGTGAAGATTTTTTGTAAAATTATGTTTTTCATACTAACGTTTTTTTAAATTTTGATAACATCTTTTTATGTTAACACTATAAAAATTGTAGAGTAGTGTGTTTGTTTCACTAGCTAAATATAGCAGACATTAAAAAGAAAAAAAATCAAGTCCCTTCAAAGCTACAAGGAAACAAAGGTCAATTCCGCAAACAAAAAAAGAAGTCAATTAAAAAAAAATTGGGCGATAAAGACACAAAATGAATAATCGTTGTTATTACTGAAGCCTAAGTAACATAGTCCTAATTAAAGGTGTATAATAATATTAACAACCGGTATTGACTTTTAGAAGTAATACACCTATTAATAAGTGAGAATAAAACGTCAATTTTATAGGTAAGGACCCAATATTTTCTGTGCTTTGGAAACATCGTTAAGCTATTGATTGAGTTTTAATCAAAAGATAGCACTGCAATTATACATTATCACTCTACAACTTGCATTTTTCATCCCTTAACACACGATTAACCAGAGCATAGGTCCTATTAGAGGTACCCCTAGGTTTTCCGCTTTAGTCATCCTTCTCGAACATTTCTATATTAGTTTCATGCTCCCTTTTGTTAACACGCAACAACATGCATTAGACCAGCTGGGTGGGTTGTCATCTGCCATCAACCCATCTTCTATCCCTCACGACACGGTTAACTAGAGCTGAAGTTATACCTATTAGAGGTAGGGTTGTTGCAGACTCTTTACGAAAACCTTTTTAATACCTTTTTTGTTCTTATTTTTATATTTTTTTAATACTGACATTTTTATAGATTTTTGGTTTGCTTAGCTGTTGCCATGGTATCGTGTGGTGAAATTAGAATGTGTTTAGTTGTAATATTGTGGTATAAAACATAGTTAAATCCCACTTCCTTTCCTGTTTTTTGACTATTTTTAGATAGTCCCCATTAGTTCCTCCCATTAATCTTTGTCGTTTTCAAGGGTACTGGCACACTGTTCGACACTTTAAGCCCTGTGTTTGACACATTTTTGGTCACTAAAAAATAACTGATTTTCATTGAAATTTTACGGGATGAAAATTAGAAAGCCGGTGGTCGGTATAAAATTATTGCTGAAGACAAAAATATGTTTGCTGATTCCTATTTTTAATGATAGAAGGAAAAAAATGGACCACTGGTTCATGTCGAACCCTGGCGCTACTACCCTACATCGGATGGGTGACCAAAAATGTATCATCTCAAGCTCCTCCGTGCTTCGAAAGGCACGTAAAGCCGTTGGTCCCGGCTGCAGTCGTTAACAACCGCCAATCCGCACTGGGTCCGCGTGGTGGTTTATGGCCCGTTCTCCCTATCCAACCATAGGGAAGGCTCGTGCCCCAGCAGTGGGGACATAGAATGAGCTGATGATGATGATAATCCCGGTTTGACATTTTCATGTTTATTACATCCTTGGGGGAGGCCTATGTCCAGCAGTGGAAGTCTTTTGGCTTAGTTAGGTGATAATGGTTAATGCTCTTGAACATTCAAAATACAGTTTTGAACATTTTTGTTTCATTATAAACAAAAGAGTTTAATGAGGTTCAAAGCAAACTTATGAGTAAAGTTATTATAGACATACCTTTTTGATACCTGACGTTTAGACGAGCTCGTAACCACGATCGATGCAAGCCGGTCGGAACTTAAGGGGGTGCAGCGCGGAATTTCGAAAATTTACGTGTTTTTAAGTCACTGGTGCTAGGCGCTGAATAGGTCATATACATTAAAAGGACTAGTTTAGGTTAGCTTGATCCTTTGACAAGGGCATGGTTGTCTTGGAATTTGAAACAAATACCCAGAACCTGCATTAACAATACGTAAAAGTAATGATATATAAAAACTTATTTCTTCAGAAACTTTGTAAATACAGCACAAATGAAACAATGATCCGACATCAAAATGTTTGTATTGATATTCCGCAGGGCAACAGTGCCCTTATTTTTCAATTAAAAAATATGAATATGAAAATATTAAGACTTTTAATTTTTTTTACCCAAACGCCTATGATTTTACGAAAGTAAACATTGCTCTAATTAAATCAGCAGCCTACTCTGTACAGATATTAGTGTGCGTGCGTATTCGTAGTCGTGCGCCGTTGTCACACCACTGCCACGCGCCGCTCGCTCGCTATCATAAAGAAACTTAAAACTCGCAGTTTTGCGTCCGCGCTGCACCCCCTTAAGGTATAAAAAAGGTATATCCATGATACCTATACGAATTAATCTGCGTTTAACCCCTTAAATTGTTTGGACCTTCATTTCCAAACCAGTTGTATTTGTTAACATGCGTAGTTTTAATTGTAATCAGTTTCGATTGCAAATCATTAGCTTATCAGATTGCGTTCACACAAATAATATTTGTAATCAAATAATGACGTGGACCACAAACGAATCAACTAATGCACTTGCGGGAATCGAATCAGCCAGCGAGCGGAGCGATACGTCCTGTATTGGCGGTGCGCCCTAATTGGATTTCCTCATGTGTCACTTTATAAGCCCATTCGGCTTTAAGCGTACTTAGTGGCCTGTTCTATTTCACTATGGAAAATTTATTGAATGACTTAAATATCATTGCGTTTTCTGTTCAAATTCTGATACAAATTATATAACATGCTTTGTTTTTTAAAGTTTATGCGAACACAAGTTAAAATTAAGCATATCTATCTCGTTTATTTTACTCGTGTGTATTAAAGAGTTAAAAATGTTATTGAGAAATGTAGATGAAGAGAACTTCATTGCTTTGTGTAAATTGATTATACTGCCGCACTAAGACACGTAAGATACCATTAATCATTGTGTTATATCTAATATTTTACTTTATATTAATCTTAAAACATAGATTTTATAGTAAGCAGTTAAATATTTAATCCTTTATTGCACATATAAAACACACATTAAAACAGACGTTATACAAGACATATACAAAGGTGAGCTTATTTTTAGAAGAGATCTCTTCCAGCCAACCCTAGCTGTGGAATGGAACGGAAGTTTGCGGGACTATTCTACGAAATAATTACTGATACACATACATACTTAAACTAACCATAATAACTAACATCCTTGGGGCGTAGGATCCAGGTCAGCCCCAACGGTATACTAAGAGTGTTTGCAAGTAGGTTTGACTGCGAGTACCTAAACCACTGTAGTACAGTACATGGGGAGTATAATAATATATAGTATAATTATTTAGTGTGTTGTAATTTTAATGTTAATGTTATTTTAAATGTTAAAAATACTTTACTAACATATTTATAAGTCAAATTGTTACTAACAAAAATGGATCTTTGTTGTCTAAATAAATAAATAAATAATTATTATTATTATAATGTATATACATACATACACATATACATATATACCTTCATATAATAATTTAAATGTACAATTATATAACGTTACTGATTACCAGTGTTGGAGAGGTATCTTTCTACCGATGGACTCTCACGAATGTCGGCAGGCAATTTATTCCACAATTTGTTTGCATGGACGGTGAAAGAATTGTGGAAAAATTTGGAATTGGATTGAGGATAGATAAGGGTTCTAGTGTCACATGAACGCTTGGGACAGGAAGTGGCAGGAAAGTGAGTAAACCGGGAACGTAGATAAATATATATTATGATAAAAAGAAAACACAAAAACTTAAAGGTTCGCCAGGGACAATCTTTGGACTAGGCATAATCTTAAGCTGCACTCGTAGCCACTATCCTCAAAACGATGTCCTAATTTTTTACTTTATATTTAGGTCAATATTATTATTGAACTTTTCTACAATAAAAACTTATCGTCGCTAAACAGTCATTGGTCTGGCGAGAAGGACTACAAAATGGTGGCGCGGGCGATGTTCTGCTATTTAGTGGACTGTATTTTTTTTTGCTGGCGTTATACTAGGCTAGGTAGGACGTATCGAATGGCGAGGGTTGGCTACAAGGTCAATATATAAGGCGTTCAAGGAGATGGAAACAGGACGCGGCGGGCGGGCGAACAGTCGGAACCAGCACGAGATTGGTGGTCGGTGGATGCACTTAGCTGGAGCACAGACCTGGATCACCAGCGCGTGGTCTCTCACAGTTTTAACACTCCTAACGCAATGATAGCTAGATGACCGAAATGGAGATCTCCTCTAAGCGCGAATGAAAGCGGCTGTTTCTTTCAGACGTTGTCAGTGCACTAAGTTTGCGATTGCAGCCGCAGCGCTATATGGCGTGCGGCGTTGCATATTGCGGTCTTCTTGTGCGCGAGAAAGGTATTGGAGGGGATGGGTAAAGGTAAACCATCCTACCCAAACTACCTTTTGCGCGGCAAATTTAAGTCACCAACTGGCGCAACCAGTCATCATCACCATCATCATCAGCCCATATCTTAGTCCACTGCTGGAGACAGGCTTCTCCAAGTGAACAAAAAATAATGTAAATTAAAATACAGATTTAATTTACATTTTTTTTAATTTAATAAAATACAATTACAGAAGTGCAGCAAAAAGTTACAACACTGGATCCAGAACATATCTACAAATTCAAAGTTAATACAAAGATGTACACCAGATATCGAAATGTACTTTGTAGATTTCTTCTAACAAATTTGGTATCTTAGATCCTTTGGGACTTAAGGTTTTTCCACCTCAGCCAAAAAGACGTCCAATGATGGACAAAAGCCTCCCTCAAGGATAAATAATTTTGAGGGGAATTTGCCATAATCGCCACGCTTGGCAGGCGGGTTGGCGATCGCAGTAAGGTGAGAATAATCACAGAGAGACGCTGCTGCCCATCCTCTGGAATGGTCCCATAGTCGCCTTCTACGACACCCACGGGAAGAGATGGGGTGGTGCAATTCTTTAACCCCGGCACCACACGGGGGCTAAGGTTTTTAGAACCGTGTCAAACTCCATTTCGATTCAAGAATCGAAAAATCGTGTTTAGTTTCACGGAACACTTCTGGCATTACATCCATGTTCGGTTGGCTCTCCGCCATGTTGAATAAACATGGGAAAAAACTAATACCATAGCTGTTAAGGTTTACTAAAGTGCTTTTTAATAATAAAAGTATAATTTGGTTTTATAATTTGTTTTATAATGTTTTTTAAAGAATGGACGAAGGATTTACTGCATACGTTCGTGTTACCTTTAGAAAAGCAATAAAGATATTGATGAGCAATAATTAATTTAACTAAACTTATTACTGTAACTATTTGAATTTACAAACAAACTAGATACCAAACGCGTTATAATTTATTAGGTTTACATTCCATCCACAGAACACAATTTATTCTCCTTAGTAAACATTTCAGTTTAAAAACGATATGAAGTTATAGACAATCCTAATTCATTAATTCAAGTCAGTAGTAGTCATCAGTATTTTGTCAAAGAAGCTTTCGATACAAAAAATGACTTTCTATCTTTTCTAAAAAATATCTCTCTTATTTGTGTTCCAAACTGAAAATACAAAGGCGTATAGATATTTAAAGGTAGACATTGAACTGTTTTCTCGGCAAGTTACAGCCGGTTCGGGCGAGCGGGCTCTAAACTTCCCCTAGGGGCGTAAGGTAACGTATGTTGTGCCCCAAGAAATATGCCCGGGCTATTCCGAACTGTGTTGTGAGATGTGAGCCTGGGATACATGTTCAGTTATACATAAGATATATAGAGTTGTTCGGAGTTTTTCTTCTGCTCAAATGTCTTGATAAAATACCCAAGTTGGGTAAAGTAGGGTAAAGAAAAATTGCTTTAGTGTTTTTAGTACTGAATATGCTAAGTACGAAGACGAACAACCTTGAATATTGGCAAATTTTACTTGTAGAAATACTAACAATATATATACCTCACGAATTGATCCATTTAAGTGACTAATGTTTTTAAATCTGTGTAACGAACGGTATGAATAAATTTCTTTTAAATAAAATCTAAATTTACAGAAAGTTAATATTTATGTTCTCTTTTTTTTCACAAATTTCTTACACAGAAATCATTTTATTTTACGCACCCACATATTAAAACATACTACTATAAATTCTTAAACACAGAAAAGTCAAAGTAATCCGAGTAAACTAATCACTAATTACTTAAAAACATTTAATTAGTTACTACGTTATTTTTATTAGGAGAGTCTATGTCTTGTCTTTCGAATTTTTACTAAGATAGAACTGACATAGTATAAAATTATTTATAACCTACATTCTATTGATTACAACAACATACCCTTTGTTATTTTCACAAAAGCGGTTAGTCTACGACGCAAGAATTCGTAGCCAACATGCTACGTCGTAGTTGTGTAACGCTAACACTCTAAAATTGACCCAAATCGATGAACATTGCTGTATCCGATAATATTAGAACACAAATAAAAATACTTTGTCTGTACAAGTAAGGAGTAGGGTAGCGGCACCAGAGTTCGACACTTTAAGCCCAGTGCTCAACACAATTTTCGTCACCAAAACATAACATAGGCTTTAATGATTATTTACATATAATTTTACGCAAATATTGTTGCGAACAAATAACACTTTGAAAAAAGACAAAGCGTTGAAAAAATTCCACGAGCAGGATTCGAACCCGCACCACTTTGTCTTTTTTCAAAGTGTAATTTGTTCGCAACAATGTTTGCGTAAAATTATATGTAAATAATCATAAACATAGTTTGCCTAATTCTTAACTGATCTTTCAATATTTGTAAAAATATTGAGATCGGATGTTGATGACGTAGTTGTCGACATTAAATAGGGCTCCTTTGGCTTACAAAGTAAGAGTAAATAGTGTTGATTAATTTCGGCGAGTTGGATTGAGCCACGATAGCATAGTTGGTGGTGCACCTGACCCGGCATGTCATGGGGTGCGGGTTCCAATCCCGCTCGTGGAATTTTTTCAACATTATGTTTTTTTCAAAACATAAACTTTTATTGGAATTTTACGGATTGACAGATAGGAAGTAGGTGGTCTGTATTTAATTGTTGCTAACGACTAAAATTAGTTGAAGATTCTTATTTTAAACGATTAAATAAAAATAATGTCGTTCACTGGTTCTTGTCGAGCACTGATGCTACTATCCTACAATCCTTATTATTTTCATGTCAAATACTTACGTATTTGACATGAAAATAATAAGGATTGGGTCAAGTTTTCACAATAGGGTATAGAAGTGTATTTTCTTTCTATTGTATATGCTCGTAATCTTGCATTCAGGCACAATACACCAATGATATGGTGTTTTATTGTATTTTATTTGTAAATCAATGTTCGAAGCGATTTATTTACTGACGCAGTGACGTCACGAGCCGAAACAGCATGGCGGCTAGCGTTTCCGCGCGAAAATTTTTAAATGGTAAATTAAAAGTAGTTTTTATGGCATTAATCGGTTTAAAAAAATCAAATAAAAATTATAGTCGTTTATTATCACTCTGGGAGTCATTTAAAACACTTTTCGAAAAAGGGTGTAATACCCTATTCATTGCGGGTGGTGGGGTGTGCGTCGGGTCGTTACGTTGTTCCTCTGATTGTAGTTGAATGGTTTCGATTGCGTAGTGACTTTTAAAAGTGTTGTTTCTAGTACTCTTAGCACTCTTATTACTTTGCAGAAATGTTGTTTTAGATAGCATTACCCAAATGTTTACTGCTAACACAGTAGGCATTTGTTGAGTCGAGGCCCATTTGCTGCTGTGTAGCACACATACTTCTATGGGCACCAAACTGATGGAATACCTACTGTTAGTTTTTATTAGATTTTTATATCAAATTATTGATGTTGTCTTTGTTGATTTAATTCTGTTTGTATTTATGTTCGTTGTAATTGTTAATTGAATCGCCTTGTATAATAGTAGTTTATGCAACTGTCATATAATGAAGGGTATTAAAACACGAGTGTGAGTTTATGAAACGAGCGCAGCGAGTTTCATAATAGTAACGAGTGTTTTAATACCCGTGTTATATGCAGTTGCATACACTACTTTATCTTCACTAATGCAATTAGTCAAACAACAAGAGTAAAAGCTGACAATAGTTTATTTATAATAATAAAATTGTTCAAATTTTGGATGGTACAATTTTGAAAGTTAATGTTAATTACCAACCAAACCAATCCATCCACCATCCAATAACCAATGAGAGCGCAGCTGCGCGCGCAGGGCCAATCAGGAGCGAGCGCGCGCTGTTCTTTTTTTATTCAATTGGCACAAGATCTTACCAAAGAGTTTTGTGTATGTAAGTTTAGTAGTTTCGACGAAGTTTTCACGTATAACCCAACTGTTTTCAAAAGCCAGCCTAATATCAAAATTTTATACAACTTGTATGAGGATTTTGACATAAGGCTCGCCAGGTTAATTGGTCGCGTTTTATTGATGTTATAATGAGATTTTACGATATCGATGTGGATATTATACCATCATGTGAAATTGCTTAAATTGAGTGTTTTGTTGTCTGCGCTATAACAGTAGTAATTATAAGTCAAGTATTGGAAACATAAGTAGAATGTTACAACATTAGTGTAGATAAATGTATTTATGTGTGCTTATGTAGTAAATAAATGAATGTCTATGTCTATGTCTATGTCTATGACAAAATCAGATCTCTGTTTTTATATGTTTCCATTTAAAAGTAAGAAGATGGACTCATGTGTTTGATGTCTTCTTCATGTGCCATCTCCTATCGGAGGTCGGCTATCATTATGGCCACTTGGGCCCGTGATGTTGCAGCTCGGAGAAGCTCTGAAGCACTCAGATTATACTACTCGGCGAGGTTCTGTAGCCATTGCAGCCTTCTACAGTATGACCTTCACTATATAACCATCAAATTATGTACGTAGTGCCTATGTGCTAGTTTTGTTTGCCAAGAAAACGACATTAGTAAGGCAACATTTTAATTCTCCTCATTTATCACCAGAAGGCGCTGTTTCATTACCATACTATTTTTAGTTTTCGTTAAGGTGATCCAATAACAAATGAAGCTCGCACTAGGCACCCATTACTTGAATGCACTTGAGTAACAGTTAAAATATTACTCGCTCGTATTTTGTGGGTTATATAAAGATCAGCAGCGCACTCCTTTTAATAACGTTGTAGTGCCTTAATGGCCGCCTCTTGCAAATTACGCTATTTGATATTCGGCGTCGTTGCTCGCGACGTGCCCCACGAATTCTGCTTATTATTATAGTTTTGACAACAACATCTGCAACACAGGATGATGGAAAGGATTTGCAGGGAAATTACAGAAAAACTGTGAATAAAATGTGGCATAGAAATGAAAAGCTTTATGCAAATCTTGTCGCATTTTTTTATTTTTTATATTTAACTTTTTTATATTTAACCTTTTCTGCATCTGTGGCAGGGATGGGATCCGCATCCGCAAATGCGGAGCTTCCGCATAGATTTGGACATCTGCATCCGCATCCGCATCCGCAATAATCAATGAAAATTTTCTTAAGTGGTGGAGTGTTCATCGAGAAGAATTTAAGATATTATCACCGATAGCATGAAGATTTTTAACCACTCCCACAGACAGTGTTCCTAGAGAACAATTATTTAGTAGCACGGGTTTAATTTACGAAACTCTGCGTAATTAATCAGAAAAGGCGGCAATATTATTCTTTATTAAGTATAATGTCCTATTTTTAACTTCACTTACTAATATGAAAATTAGTAAGTAAAGTAAAAAAAAAATAGGAGCATTATACTTAATACTAATTTTCATTAATAAAAATGTTAATAATTACTTTATCATTGTTTTAATTCTTCATTCATATACTTTATTTATATTAGATCTTAAACATCCGCATCCGCGGATGTGAGCCTTCAAAAATCCGCATCCGCATTCACATCCGCGGATGTGAAAAAATCAGCATCCGCAACATCCCTGATCTGTGGTAACAGGGAGCTGTTGGTCGTCTAAAAATTCATTAGTAGCTCGCTACTGTCAATCATTTTTAATTCGGTGCTTTCCGTTACATACTATGTTTGCTCTGTGACATTTTATTGAGCTTTGATCTGACGATAATTAACTTATTTACAAAGTACTTTTCTTATTCAGTTCCAGTGAATTGTGATTTTCTCTGATACAAAGCTGGTTTTTAAACAATCCAGGTCACTGATTTAGGTTATTCGGTTTAGCTTACCGAATGACCGGCATTCAGAACGCGGTATAATTCCTGCATTGAACCCGTCTCAATGGCTATATCGCCTACTTTTGCCGCCAAGCAGCTTTGTCCTACATTGCTGTGTTACGATTTTAAGGGATAGACAAAATCTATTTTTTGGATACTGTTTACACACATCATCATCATCATCAGCTCATTTTATATCCCCACTGCTGGGACACGAGCCTTCCCTATGGATGGATAGGGAGAACGGGCCATAAACCACCACGCGGGCCCAGTACGATTGGTAGTTGTTAACGACTGCTAATGCAGGCGAGACCAACAGCTTTATGTGCCTTCCAAAGCACGGAGGAGCGCAAGATAAATCATTTTTGGTCACCCATCCGATGCGAAATTTGCATAACTTAAGCAATCGCAGACTGCGACATAACTATTATCTGAAGGTCGGCAAGGTGAGAGTATAGCTCACACGCAACCTGCCCCATGTTGCTGCGAGCGTACATATATGAACAGTGGTGAACACTAACCATTAGGTAGACTGTATGCTTTTTTACCGACTCGGTAAATATAAAAAGTATCGTCGTATATTATTATAATTTTATGCGCGCCACGATACTTTTTATATTGAACTTATAACCTTTATTGACCGATCTGGACTTACGTTTAGTGATATTTTTTTCAAGGAAATTAAGTTTTATCAAGGTGAAGCAACCGAAGTGGATCAAAACATCACACAATCTTTAAAATATTTACGGCCGCCTATTGAAGGCTTAATATGAAAATATTGAAATTGATCAGAACTAATATTTATTTAGCAAAATTTGTATTTTTATCTTATTTTCATTAATACAAAATAAATCAGTATCAACGGGCTGTATTGTGTTAATACAGCTTTAGCATATTAATGCACTGTTAATGAGCCGGCTCAATGTCCCGTATATATTTAAGGTGAGTCTAGTCTGGATGACAAAACATGCTATAAAGCATAATCTTGTAGCATGTATAATTAGTGTGGACTATAAGTATCAACAAAACAACCTTATACTTAAAATTTTGTAATTTTTTATGTATACAGCGTGGGTAGGAGTATACCGACAAATTATAACCAAAGATTCTAATGCCTATTTGGACAAAAAAAAGTAATATAAACATGGGCCAGTAAAGCCTAATTTTCGAGATATTAATTTTTTAAGTAATTCACAAGTTCAAAAAATCTCAAGGGTAACACGCCCTAACTATTTGACGTAATCACACACACCTTCACACAAGTACATAGTAATAATTAATAATCAATGTCTCACACTGACGTTGACTTCATTCGTCGTTTATCGTATTTTGTCGGAGTCTTTCGTGAAGTTTGACGTTTTCTATTTCACTCTTTGAACTTAGGTTTTGTTTACAAGGAAGTACTGTCGATAATTATTATTTTTGTTCTGTAACACATCATTATTATACGCAGCGAAAATAATAAGAAAACATAAGAAACTCTAAACATCTCAATGTGAATATTAGTTCCGGCTGCTGTTACTAGATGGCGCCACTTAACCAAGCTCCTAAATGGCGCTATCGTTTCGTCTTCTCAAATGTATTTATTAGCCTGGTCATGTTTGTAAAATGAATTCACTAGGTTAGGAATCCTTACTGTACCTTTTAAGGCGGTGGAAGTCCTGGTGCTGTACAACCGTTCAGGCGTATGCTGAGTTCGGGGTCTCACCTGTAGTCCGCCCCTAATAGGTTCCAGTTCCCACTTTAGTCCCACTTACCTAGTGTACCGCTTGCTTTGAGGCTGAATAAACAGTAGACATGGGCGTTTTCGGTTTTCTATAATAACGGTTACGCAACCGATATTCAGTTTTCATATCGATATCAAAAACCGTATTCAGATATCGATATCAGTAAGATAGTTTGCTAGTTTTGCTTCTAATATGCATAACTAGTTTTAGAAAACTGAAAACGATAGACAACACAACTCCAAATTACGTCATATTTCTATGACTATAAAGTGCGAAGCCAAATGAAACAACATTGCATATCAAAGTAGTGGCGAATATTCGCTTCGTCTCATTTACACCGTTAAAATTATGCTTAGTTAGAAAGGGAAGATGCGAATATCAAAACATTTGGAGTTGTGCAGTAGTTTCAGTTTTCCATGGATATGGTGATATTGGTTACAGTGACGGTATAGAGTTTTTTTCATATCGCGTTCTCTTGCAGTTTTGGTTTTCGATTCGGTGTTAGTTTTTCTTATATCGGTTATGAAGTTTCCCATATCGATATGATATGATATAGGACTCATATCCGTTTTTGGTTACGTTTTGATATATCGAACTCATGCCTAATAAACAGTCTTCTTCACACCCGTTGCGTCTCATTTTCGTCACACGAACCCTACCTTACTACAGTTCTAAAAATAAAGTAAGTTAATTACGCAGTTTTAGACCCATATTGATATAATAACATAATTTACTCGTAATACCACCAGGAATCCTTGGTTTCAATTTGTCGGTATACTCCTTCCCACGCTGTATAAGTCATGTTACTTAATGTAGACTCTTAGAAAAATGTCGAGTAAATATACTTACGCGATAAAAAATTTATCAAGCAAAATTTTTAGATCGAACCGTATAATGGCGACGGGATTGAAGTTTTCCCTCGTCGTCGTTAAAAATGCCCGGTGGATTCAATGGCTTTAAAGTAATTGATATCGGCCTGGTTCACTTACTTTATGAGAGTATACCTACTTCAAGTACCTAGAGTTACCTAGGTACTTGAAGTAGAATTATCCTACTAATATTATAAACGCGAAAGTTTGTAAGTATGGTTGGATGTTTGTTACTCTTTCACGTAAAAACTACTGAATGGATTTGGATGAAATACGGCATACAGACAGTTTATAATCTAGATTAACACATAGGATAGTTTTTATCCCGATATTCTCACGGGAATGAATGGAAACTGTCAAAGCGGTACGAAGTCCGCCGGGTCCACTAGTACAATTATATTAATTATAGAATTGCAAAAAGAAATACTGCATTTCTTCTTGATAAACAAATGTGACAATATTTATCAATGTTAAATACCACTCACACACATATTGTAATACTAATGCACAACACTACAAATTGCAAATTGCAATTATTGTAAACTTTTATTTGATTTTAACACAAAGAGCAAATAAAATATTTTTTATTATCATCTCCTAATTTTTCTTCACTAGATCACAGAGACTGTTATATTAATGTAGATTGTAGACTGTATGTAGACTTTAGAATGTAGACAAAAAGAAAATTACTTGCGGCTTTACATATATTATGTCTCCACCTAAGATATACTATATTTTAAACGTTAAAAATTACTTGAGTGTGTAATTGACACAAATATATATTATTTGTATTAATTTTATTATTAAAGGGTCTGGCCCTGATTGCCAACGAGCTGTTTACGCAGAAAAAAGTTTCAACGATTTTTTCTGAATTTAAATTTGTTTGCAATAAAATTGCTCTATATTTGCAAGTCACGTCTTGTTTTAACCTAAATTCCACGTTTTCCTATACCAACATTTAACAATGCGTAGGCTTTGTAAAATAACGACACACTCAAGCCCACATTATGGCTCGTCGACCCTTGTCGGGCAGAGATCACGCCGCCGCCGCATTATTGTCTTGCCTAGTTATTCCTGTCTTTAGGTAAGATATTATATTATGTTATCCTGACGTTTCGCAACCTTTACAAAGTCCTCGGTCACAGTAATGATATTATTGGGTCACAGGGAGACTATAGTGTTTGTTTTACGCAAAAAGAGCTTATAAGATAAAAAAAACTTCTTAAAAGAACACGTCTCACGGTCTTATCACAAAGAGTGACTTTTTTCAGTTATCCTTTGGATATACAAAATTAAGTTTAAAATGGGCTTGTCGTCGCGTCGGTGCACCATAAAATTTGTACAATAAGTTAGAGCAAAGCAATATATAAATAATAATAATAACAAATACTTATCATACTCTATAAGTATTCATAAAAACACAATAGTTTTTTTTCTTTCACCTTCTTCATCTTACCTAATGTTAAGTGATATAAGTATACTATATTTTAGAACACGTCAAAAGCTTTATGATAACTCATAAAGCTTTTGACGTGTTGACCCGTTGGAAATAGGTACATTGTCGGACCTTTACTGGAACGAAAATGTAATATATAACCTTATCTAATTTGATAAATAGGGAGGCGGCCCTTCGAAGATTACCGTAATCGTTTCATTCCGTGGGTGACGCTTGATGTTTATCAAGAATAATTATCTACATTAGCAAGAGTTACTTTTGAATTTCAGTAGTTAAATATATACCTAATTAAAATGTTACATTTACGATGTTAAATTTTAGTAATTAGATACATATTAGTAAAGTCTCTGTTTAATGAAGCCTAAAATAACTTTAAAACAACTCGGTAATAATGTTTTGGTTTTGGAATGGCTCGCACAGAATATAAAAGGAGGCATTACTTAGGGTGTTAACGTGCTATAATGATTATGACGATGGATGACGGTGATTTAATAAACAAACAAATTCAACATTTTTTTAAAGTTTATTACATAACTTACAAAACGGCTTCAAGTTCAAACCAGTGTCCTACAAAAATGTTAGTTTGTCTGTAATCAAAAATTTACAAAATTTCTGTCTACAAGTATGCTTTCAGGCGTCAGATAAAGAGATTTTTTATATTGGTATTCTATATTTTCACTTCAGTGATAACAAGTTATATTTTCTCTTAAAAAACAGTTATGAAGGTGTATTTTCAGTGAGTAACTTAAAATATAACGTAAAAATTAAAGACTCTAATCAAGATTTTTCTAAAATATCATAAAAGATAATTTTCTATAAAGTGGGAGTAATTACTTTACTCGAAATCCATCACAGCTTAACGATTTTATCCAAGTTCGGCCCAACAGATTGCAACACTTAATATATTTCAGCAAGATTAAAAGCTTCTTAAGTTAATTACAACGCGGAACATTAATTATTAAGGATTAAATAAATAATACTTACGTTAATTAAACTTTACTAACTTCATCAGATTGTACTCGTGTATTTGGTTGTTATATTATCTTTTTAAATTACGGTCGTGGTCACAAACTAAACGCACGTAGAAAATACTTTTTTTGTTCAAAAAAGAAAACAGGTTTTGAGTTTGTATCTTGATAATTTATATATTATACTGGATGAACCGGTGAACTTCGTATCACATATGTACATATATTTGTGAAAAATATGGTCAAAACTTAGTACAAAATTTTTATCTACATACAACCAACTGACACTTTACACTTTTTTTTATTTCTGAAACAGAACTGTTTTGTATTCCAACTAAACAGACCAAAGAGATCGGACCTCATACTACAGCTATGAAACTGACAAATTTCTGAACGCACCTATAAATATTTGACAACCAAGTGACAATTTTTTATTTCTAAAAAGACAAAAGACAGCAAATGTTTCACAGCTAGGAACATTTTGTATTGGAAAATTAAATTGTTGTTTTTAGTATTTTTCGTTACTTATTATTAATGTTTCTCACCGTTTAAACCTTCCCTGAACTTCCACAAATATTTCAAAATCAAAATTCAAACTCGGTCCAGCCATTCTTGAGTTTTAGGGAGACAAACGAACAGCAATTGATTTTTATATATATATTTATTTTTTTTTAAATTTATTTATTAAACAATACATATCACAATATTACAAAGTATTAGTGCAACAGAAACCAGAAAGGTTTATTTGTACACTAAGATCGTCTTTACACATTGCATACGCCAAAACTTAATTGGTAGGTAATTAAAGTATCGTCTTGAAGGCGGTAAGCACAGAAAAAAAATTAGAAAAACAATTGTAGGCATACAATAACCGAAATCTCACGCGCATTTAGCCGCTAGCCGAGCATTGCCGACAGTGCCCGAGCAGCCCGTCGTGCGATCACAAACAATAAATAAGCCGTCGTAGGTTAGGTCATCCACTCAAAAGCGAGTATACAGTATGTTACAAATTACACAGTAAGGAAAAATGTAAAGTAGATGTAATGCACTTTTATATTCGATGAGATAACTTTATAAAAACAAACACATATAGATTGTATAGTTCATTTGTATTGTATATACATATATTGTATGTATTGTATAGTATATTAATTGTATATATATGATACTGTATAGTTTAGACCTTGACCATTATTACAATAGGTTATAATAACGTTCCTCTGTACAATAATAATTGTTTAGCATATTTTTGGAAAACGCAGCGTCATTGCGTTTTAAATAACTTTAAAAATTAGATAAGATTTATTTTTTAAACTGTTTCGAATGCGTTCAAAATAGGTTAAGAAAGAAATAACGAAGCAAACTTAGAATGTACCTCTTTGGCTAAATAAAACAACAAATCTACTATTCAGCAGCAGGGTCCTTTAAATTTCAACGACATCGTCATTACCAGTCGTAAATCCGGACATTTTACGGTCAGGCGCGGTCACGTGCCTCATCTGGCATCGGAATGGGACCCTTGTGGACCGCACTCAGCGGGGGTCCTAGGGTACTACCACCCTTGACGGTGACGTGATTAGGAAAACATCTTGTGTCGGTTATTTTTATTCTTCAAGTTTTTAGAAGGTGCTTTTTAAATTTAGTTGAAGTTGATTTGAATTTCGTATGGTTTGACTTAATGATAAGAGAAGTTGGTTAATTAATAATTAGCATACAATTTTATTGACAAAAGAAACACTTGGAGAGGCCTATGTCCAGCAGTGGACTAGTATAGACTGATGATGATGATGATGATGATTGACAATAAATTGTAGTGTTAATAAACTGTAGTGCTTAAAATTAATATCTAGAATCAAAAAAGTGTTCACATAACGTTAATCTCAAAGCAATCGTGTAGCGCCTTCATACGTAATACAGAAAGCTCTGACGTCATAGACATCGGGATTGCATCACGTACTCATTTGCATCGGCCCTAATGTGTGTTCAATTAAAGCACATTAGCAAGACCACGAACATGTTGGTATAGGTATAAACGTTTTAATTAGCACTATGGCCAGTCTCATCAAAGAGTATTTATATCCGTACCGAAACATATCTTTTTAAATATTCAAAATCTTTTTTATCTCTGGCTGAATGACTGTCAACAAAAAAACAAAATCCTCTATGACATCTAGAAAGCGTTCCAAACAGTACCAATTAGGCTGTCTCGTCTTAATAAAACATTGTTTGAATCCCCCTTCCCCACCACTCATTGTTTGTGTCTGCTTCGGATTTTTATTATCTCTTGTTCCCCTTTTGTTTTCAGCGGGCAAAATTACGGCAACGATGTCTTTCTCTCGATGTCATTGTATTTTTTACGATAGTACCGAATGTTGTTTTTGTTTTCCATATTGTTTACGATTGTAATTTTAAGATGTTATGCGGGTATTTAAAATATAGGGTTATGGCCCAGTCACGTCTGTGTGCTGGAAGGCCTCAATACTTGGAATAACATTAAAATAACATACGTTACTCTATTTGGAAAATAACATTAAAATAACATACGTTATTTTAATGTTATTTTCCAAATAGTCGCGCTTCTTCATTTTTCACATAAAACATCTGAGAAATTGTTACAAACTATTTCTAAATAACACTGACAAATCACGTATCATTGTTTCCGACCTTTTCTATCCTCATCTGAAACAATGTTCTACATAACAATAACTGTTATCACCTCATTTATGATCATAACGAGCTGGTAATATCACTAAACCAATTTGCTCAGTCAGACAGAATACATCGCTTTACGCCGTTCCCGGATAAAGCTTACTACGTGATAATGAGAGCGCCTCAATACCTTATTGCGTTGTGGAAAATATTCGCCTATTCATAATATCAAAGAGAATTTGAGTGGGTTTCGTTACTGTTTTATTTATTCCTTTTTTTACTCTAAGATGATCGCCAGTTATAAACGATGTATCTACTGAGTTACCTATGCCTATATGGTTAAAATGTATTCAGTATTTTAAACAATTAATTACGCCTTTTATCGCATCAACAGGGATAGTAATAATATTCGAAGTTATTACTTGACATTGTCTTCTGGATTAGTTTATTTACAGTAGACTTTTTTCAGAAATAATGATTAGACATACTTCGGCATGAAGATTAAATTTCAGATCTATTTATACAATATATGTAGGTACATATAGAGAGTTCAGCAAGACGGTTGGACACAGGTCATTTAATATTTACAGTGCGACTGTAGGTACCACGGCACGCCTTCTGCTAGTAGATCTAAGAATGCATTTATAATATTCGGTCTGACCCAGTTACCTTACTGTTTCTGTACTATTTACATGTGTGACAAGTTAGAAATAAACTCTAGAAATGCTTCTATTTTTGTCGATTTGACTCATGACAGTCAGTGATATTGTAGGGAATTGCAATTAGAGAACGCTGCTGGTTTCTGTAAATGGGTTATTTATAATAATCACACAAAGTATTTGACAAGACAGATCGATCGAAAACAAATAGACAAGTCTAGAACAAAAACTATTCTGAAAGTGACAATAAAAGCAAAACCGGTAAATGACAATTGGATATTAAAAATTGTTTATAATTTCTAATTATAGTTCTTACTTATGTAGGACTTTCTTATAAATAGATGTCGTTTATTGAACTAAAATTGTTTCTACCTAAGTGTTAGCTATCGCCCTCCTGGAATTGAAACATCATTGATTCCTTATTAGGAACACTGTATTAGATAGATCAAGATGAAAGAAGGATATGGATCTGGACCAACCAACTGTGTCTGTGCAATAAAAAAAGTGCACAGATATAATAAACTAGCTGATCCGGCGGACTTCGTACCGCATATCTTTTTTTTTATATAGCCTATGTTACTCAGCGCTAATGTAGCATTCTAATGGTGAAAGAATTTTTTAAATCGGTCCAGTAGTTTTTGAGTTTATTCGTTGCAAACATACATACATACATACATACTTACAAAATTACAAAATTTTCCCCTTTATAATATTATAGTCATAGTATAGACAAACACACACTCGCATTTATAATATGTGTAAGAATACAAACGCCTACACATCAGACTACCACAAAAATGTTAATCAATAAGGTTTTTTTTTTTGTAAATAATCATTTATTCACAAAATAACTAACTTAATTCTAAATAGTTAAAAAATTTTTGTATATTATGTAATAACCTAAAGTAACTGAAACTAAAATATGGTGTCAAAAAATTCCTCCGCGTCGCAGTCGACTGGTAAAGTACCCAAGAGACTGGCGGCATTGCCACGTTGAATGGCAATGCTTAGCCTTATCAATAAGGTTGAACATTTAAAAGAAATTTAACAGTTTTGGATCAATCTGATGTACGGTCGTCAGTACCATAGGCCCTTCAAACCTCTTTGGCTGCATGTCGTGGATTGTGGCCCGATCTTTTCATGTACTATTCATGTGGGAAGGTTTAATAGACATCTTCTGGGGCAGCTCGCTCCATCGTAGACCTCACCTACGCTCACCATCAGGCGAGATCAAGGTCAAGAGCTGTCTTATAAGGCATAAAAAAAGGCCTAAACCCAGCAGTGGGACGTTCTAGGCTATTGATAACGACCGTATATTCAGCCTCCTTTAAACTACTTTACTGATTAAGTTTTAGGCTTTTGTTCCTGAGTATGGTATGGTTCCACAAGACGGCTGCATTCATTAAATATTTAGCCATTGTCAGAGTGCCCTTACCTTAACTATGTCAGCTGCTACTCAGCGGATTTATAGGGAAATTGCCTTTCGAAATGCACTTAGTCTGCTTTTAAAACGTAATATGAATAAATAAAATCACTGATAAAGATTCCTATTTTTTTTATATGCTTATTTATGTGCGTCATTTCTATTTTCTTTTTTTTCTTCAGCCTTTGCTTATTGCTGATTTAAGGTCATTAAGCGCCATTCTTACTGCTAATACCTTTCTGCTTTCAGTTTTACTCGGGTACATTTATGTCGTTGGTCTCTCTAGCCTACTCGCCAATGCTTCTATTGTCTGGGGACCGGTCTCCATACACTTACGCGTCATGCAAAACTGCGAAAACTCTTTCTCTGGTTTTGTTAAGCTATTGTGAAATCTTTGCTTTTTAATCATACGTTGTATAAATAAAAGGCTTTTTATATAAGTATACACAAATAACAAATTTTTGAGTTTCAAAATATTGGAAACATTTGACATGATATGTCTGAAGTTTCGTTATTTATATCTTTTGATTTCTTTTAAATAAACAAATAAAACCCTATCTCAGTAATAAAATAAGAATGACATGTGGTGCTCCTACGATAGTATATGATGTTGGTACCCCTGACAATTCCCTCCCAGGCCTACGAGTATATTTGCGGCTGGGTCGTGACATTCATTAAATTATTTGCCGTGCGCCGAGACACATCCCGGGCGCTACGCTTATTGGGTCCCTTTTTCAAGATGGAACGCCATCGCTGTCGTGTCCGCTAACATATGAACGATAATCTTGGTTTTATATTATGTGTACTGGATAAATCCAATTACGTACCAACCATTGGAACGAAACACTTTTTACGGATCTACGTTGCGTAGTCGCGTATATTTCACGTTTTATTTTGAACTGTTACGAAACGTTTGCTTTAGTCTAACGTCAGTGTCAATGTTCATGTGAACTGTATAATACTATGTATATATAACCATTTTCAAACGTACTAATGTTAAAATTTAATGTAGCCATAGCTTTTGTTATATGCCCATGCCTCTTCCCGATAGCCTTAGCCTCTTTTCCATACACCGTAGCTTAGGTTCCATGAGCCGTAACTTATACTCCGTGTTTGTAGCCACTTCTTCGTGGGCCGTAGTTTCTGCTCCGTGTCTATAGCCAATTTTCCGAGGGCCGTAGCTTCTGCTTCATGTCTGTAGCCACTTCTCCGAGAGCCGCAGCTTCTTCTCTGTGCCTCTTCTTTGTGGCCGTAGCCTTTTCTCCGTGAGCCGTATTCATATTCATATTCATTTAATCACTTAAATATGGTAACATAATAGGTACACATCAAGTTGTTAGTATTTTACAGGTGTAATTGTAGTTACAAATTGCCACCTTTTAATGGCATTGTGATTTTATAGTGCTTCCTGTAGGTTAGGTAGGTATTACTTGTAAATTACAATCTTAATTAAATTAAATCAAAAATCTATAATAAAGCATAAATAATTAAAATAACAATAGGTATTTGTCTATAGTAGGTACAGCAAAATAAACAAAACATAAAATTTTTAGAATCGTAAAACTAAATTAAATATAAAATCAAAATAAATATGTGTAAGTAAGCCTAACAAAAACAATAAAAAGGAGAAAATACAACATACAGTGGAAATACAGTGGAAAATAGTGTTACCTAAACATAAGCATAATTTTCAAGGAGGCTGAGATTTTCTATGACCCCACACTAGTGTCTCCGTGTTTGTAGCCACTTCTTCGTGGGCCGTAGTTTCTGCTCCGTGTCTGTAGCCAATTTTCCGAGGGCCGTAGCTTCTGCTTCATGTCTGTAGTCACTTCTCCGAGAGCCGCAGCTTCTTCTCCGTGCCTCTTCTTCGTGGCCGTAGCCTCTTCTCCGTTAGCCGTAGCTTCTGCTCCGTGTCTGTAGTCTCTTTTTTATGCTTGTAGCCTCTGCCCCGTGTCCGTAGCTTCTGCTCCACATCCATAGTCACTTATATGTGCCTAGAGTCACTTTTCCGATGGCCCTGGCATTTGCTCCGTGTCCGTAGCCACTTCTACATGGCCATAGCTTCTTCTCCGTACCCGTAGCCTATTCTACGTGACCTTAGCCATTTCTACGTGACCGTAGCCACACCTAAAAAAAATTGGCATTTGAATATTTAGATTCCACCTGAGGCAGACGCATTTCTCAAGTGTTATTTCAATTACGTTTATATCGTGTGTGACGAACTTTGCTATAAATTGCGTCTTTCACGAGAGCCTTTGTGCTCAAAGACTGAAATATAAAATTCGTATTGCGCTCGCGAATACAGTAAAAGGAAAGGAGAGGTTTATGTTTTATTGCGCTCATATGTCTAGCTTTGTGGATATCTAAATCTTGATACCTTATAAAGTTTGCATAGAATACTACGTAAGGGTCGATAATTTGTTTTTTATTGAAAAAATAAATAGTTGCGTCGTAGGTCTTTAATATTCAATGTAATTACAATATTTCTAAACTTTTGTTGTGAAAAAACAAAAATCGAAGTTAATGCATATTGTTTTTTACCATTATGTAAGAACTCCAGAAGACTTCAGATGATAGCTTAAACCATTGTTACAGCTGGTGAATGGCACAGTGTGGCGTTCTGGGCGTGGGTTTGCGCGGCGGTGACCCTCGTTCTCGGCGTGCTCGCCGCTCTCGCCTGCTGGGTAGCGCGTCGCCGCAACTCGATCGCACACAAGCTCGGTAAGCATTATTTCACTGCAAAAAGCTCATTAATAGCGCGGCGTGACGTGACACTCAAGCTTGGCGTGCTTGCTTGATAGCGAATCGCCGCAACTCGATCGCCCACAAACTTGGTGAACATAATTTCATTGTAACAAGCTGGTGAATGGTGTGGCGTGGCGTGACACTCAAGCTCGGCGTGCTTGCAACACTTGCCTGCTGGGTAGCGCGTCGCCGCAACTCGATCGCGCGCAAGATAGGTAAGCATTCTCTCATTGCAACAACCTGATAAATGACGTGGTGTGGCGTGACACTCAAGCTTGGCGTGCTTGCTGCCCTCGCCTGCTGTGTCGCGATATGCAACTAGATCGCACACAAGCTCGGTAAGCATTCCCTCACTGCAACAAGCTGATGAGTGGCGTGGCGTGGCGTGACACTCAAGCTCGGCGTGCTCACTGCCCTCGCTTGCTGTGTCGCGATATACAACTAGATCGCAAACAAGCTCGGTAAGCATTCCGTCACTGCAACAAGCTGATGAATGGCGTGGCGTGACACTCAAGCTCGGCGTGCTCGCTGCCCTCGCTTGCTGTGTCGCGATATACAACTAGATCGCACACAAGCTCGGTAAGCATTCTTTAATTACAACAAGCTGATAAATGACGTGTCGTGGCATGACACTCAGCTCGGCGTGCTCGTCGCCTTTGCACATTAAGTAGCAAAAATAAAATAAAAATTCACAGATTTCGCAGTCCCCGCAAGAATCGGAGCATTTAAAATTAATACAACAATTTACGAAAAAAAACATTTTATTTTAAATAACACAATTCCAACTTGAATGCACTTCTCACCTGCATCCGCATCTTTTAACACCATTACCATGACGATCGGTTAATGAAATACCCGTTTTTCTACAATACCAAATCTAAATCGATGGCATAATGACATTCATAAGAGCTATATGTAGCCTAAACTGAATAAATGATTTTGAATTTTGAATTTTGAATTTAAAGGGACCACCTACAGGTTACAATTATTAACCGATTTTCAACATTTTTCGCCATCATTTTGTAGCTAAACTAATACCATAGGACCCTTTTTTTAATTTTTTCTTAAGTCGGTTTTTTATTTGAAATATTACAATTTAGTATACACCCCTCAAAAAACCCGTTTTTTTATATTTTTCAAAATTCCAAAAAAGTTTCCAGTTGATTTTTAAAATTCAAACGTTCACACGTGTCTCGATAAATTCCTCAACTCTATTTCCATCTCGATTCTCTCAAAATCCTCGAAGCTATGGTCAAAAATACGTCTCAGGCGATTTGCATCTGATAACCATTTTCAATGGTAAACATTAAGAATTACCAATATGCAAGATCACAGGCAAGCATTGAATAAAACCACTTTTGAATGCGAAGGCAAAGAGCTTCGATGACATTTGACACAAGCTCAATAAACGTTACGTTATCTCACTACCAGATAATAAGCATTAGTTATGACAATTAACATACTCGTAGATAGCATAATCACGGAGTTATCCTGTAACTAAGTAAATAAGAAATATTAAGGTCAATGACACCATTTCTATTACCGAAGGAAATATCGTAGGCGTAAAAGAAAATAAACACGGGCTTTTAAGGCCTGTAAAGGCTAATAAGTTCCTTTCGTAGGAGTGATTGATGATCGTTACGTATTAGAGTAAAAGATACTTTACGCTTCACGCAGTT
The DNA here is from genome assembly GCA_963082485.1 of Eudonia mercurella. Classification (NCBI taxonomy): domain Eukaryota; kingdom Metazoa; phylum Arthropoda; class Insecta; order Lepidoptera; family Crambidae; genus Eudonia; species Eudonia mercurella. Next base: position 4,596,048 of record OY720039.1, on the reverse strand, counting down.
GGTAGTGACAGATCAATGAATGGATAAGTCAGTGTATCAAAACAGAACAGCAGAACAATGACTAATTTATTATTCTAAGGACCTAACAATCCCTCGAGACCGTTTTCATAAAATAAAAAAAAGTTATAAACACCTCTTGTAGTCTTTGTTTATTTAATTTTCTTACTTATCCTTATTGAAACGTTAAGAATAAGAATAAAATAAAGCCACTTACTTAATTCCCTTTTATATGGCAGTAAATGAGGCAGAGAATAAAAGGTGGCTTAAGTATATATAATTAACGGGCACTAATAGTAATAATTAAGCCGAAATAAATTTGTTGAATAAAATGTTTTCACCAAGTCGAAATCAAAAGAATGAATTCCTAATATTATCTTCCCTACAAAAAGAAAAGTCAACAGCATTATTTAGTAAATATGTAATAAATATAAATAGAAGGTACAAAATCTACGGTCAGTTAAAGATCGTCTCTAATAAAAACACTTCTACAATTATATTATAACTACGTGTTCATCATAATTATAACTATTAAGTGGATGACCAGATAAAAAGCGTGAGATAATAACGATTCAGCATTTGGTTATTATTAATGAGACACATAAAATAAATATCTACCTCGCGCATTTTCCAACGCCACCGCCCATTCGTTATCAAACTTTCTACGAGTACATCGGTGATTTAAATTGGTCTTGTCTCGAAGGGAAATTAGATATGGCGGGAGATTATCTCTTAAACATTTTGCTTAAACCTAGGTAAGTGAGATAACAGTTCTCAGTCATGAAAGAGTTACCAACCCGCATTGGACATACGGAGCGGGTAATGACACAACAACCCTACGTGCTATGGTTTATGGAAGACCTAACAGTGGCACATTTATAGGTTAAAATGATTAATAGATTTGATGGTATTTGACTTTAGATGCCTTGTAAGTCTTTTGATACTAAATGCTAGCAAAATGTATGAATTGACACCTTATCCTTTCAGGAAGAAAGCGCGGGCCAGACAAAGCGCTGGTGCTTCAGCCGCCGCGGCGCAAGCCTTGCAACCCCCTTGCTTGTATTTCGCCAAAGTATTTATGGTCAAATGTATGAATTGACACCTTACTTGCGGATGGGAAGCGCTAGCCATACAAACGCTGGTGTTTCATCCGCTGCGGTACGAGCATTGTAGTTCTTTTTATTGTGTTTCGCCAATAGATTATAACTCAAATAGATTCATAAATTCCTTCCTTACAGGAGGGAAGCGCGGGCCAGACAAAGCCCTGGTGTTCCAGCCGCCGCGGCGCGCGACCGCCGTCCGCTCGCCGGGGTCGGCCACGCACTACTTGCGCAAGTCGCCCTCCCCCACCGCGCCCGCGCCCCCCTCCGCCAACTCCCCGCCGCAACCGCAGCCGCAGTCGCAGAACCCGGTGAATATTGCATACAACACATTCTTCAGTTCTGAATGCCTAGTGCAAGCTTTATTCACTTACCTCATTGGTTTATTTATTTCCAACCGATTCTTAAAATGTCACTACGTCACATGAAATACTAAACATGCATACTCACATAGGCCCAAGATACCGTATTCGTAGAGCAAAAGTAAGAAAACCCGGTTCATCACGCACTCTATATCAGGTAAAGACATCTATCCAGGCGCTTCTCCCCACTACCACGACCCATACAATCCCGAGTCGAGGTCCTAGCATTCAGAAGAGCCCTCGGGTTCCGCCCCGTTTTGATTCGAACCCCTCGGAGAATCTAGTAAGAAAAGGGGACACGCTTGCGTGAGGGCATCCTCTATAAGACGGTGTTTCGATCATACTGCTTGAGGAACTCATTAAGTTTCTCACCTCCTCCAAATCCGGTGACGCTGAAAAGGCCACCTGAGGCAAAACTCTTTAAAAAAGAACACAATAGTGGAAGCTTTATTCACCATTCGATCACGTTAACTAAAACAAGAATTTATATGGTAAAACTGCAATTTATATGGTAAAACTGCAATTCTCGTGTGTTTATTTATTAAATTCAATTATTTGTTTATTACATTATTCTGTCATGTGCACAAAACATCACAACAAAATCACAACACTTACATAAGAGTAAGAACATGAGCTATGTTAGGTGAGTACATAGCTAATTTGAAGTAGGTAAATGAAAGTACTTAAATCTTGGTATAAAACTATTTGAGATCTAGTCAAAACAATTTTTTATCATTAGCATTATACAAGTTTTTTTACACAACTTTTAGTTGCCACACATTTTCACAATTCTCGATGTCGTTAAGGTGACCGAAGTGTGAAAGCTCGCATTACGCACTAGGCACTCAGGAATGTTGGTTTCCACCTGCAGAAATGTAATAACACTAAAGGCATCGGAAATATTCTGTTCGAGATCGTTCGCGAGTCGACGATTTAGCGGTAAGAAGAATAGAGTGGTCCTCTACCCCACTTCACATTCTAGCTGATATATAAACGTTTTTATTACTAAGTGTAAAATGTACTTTAGTTTTCTTTAATAATTCAATAGTCATTCTCATTTCCAGTACCTATTATGGCATTTTAGGCATTATTTGGCTATTTAGGCATAACGCTTATAGAATATAATGATTTTCATTTGGGATTTTGTCAATCACATAATTATGCGATAATTATACTATTCCACGTATTTCTATTAGCGTAATGTCATTTCTCTAGTGATCATTAAGGCCAGATTCAACTGCCACAGTTGTTATAATTAATTGCAAAAGTTTCAATATTATATCGTAAGCTGAAAGCAGTTCAAATAAACTTTAAGATTTAAAAGAAAATTCTCGCCAAAAATAATCGCCTACTAAGCACTCGACATGGAATATTCGAGTGTGTACACGTTGAGACTAGCACAACAAATTGTGTAGACATAGTCTGCATGTTCGAATGCTCGACACGTTGACGAACTGCTTTTTGCATATTTTAAATGCTTGATGACTTCAATGTTCGCGGCTGAAAGATGCTGACGCTCCAGTTGCTTAGCCATGTTTGCTTCTGCTAACGTGTCTTATTCAGAATCAGGAAAACGAGGGGCCGTAGACTTACACTGAACGGGGCAGCTATGCCGATTGTCCATTTTATTGTGGCCCAGCAACTCGCGAAACGGCAAAATGACAGGCAGGCTGAAAAAAGTAAGCTGAGGCTACGATTTTGTCAACGCAGTTTTGTTTTCGTATATAACTCGCTCAACTTACGTTCAAGCTATTAGTCCTAGGGAAACAAAGTGAAGACATCAGGTAAACTGCTTTCAGAATGTGTCAGTTTTTTAAACATTATTACTAACGCGCTATTAACAGATGCTTTGGGAGTTGAGCAGATTTCTCGCATTCAATCCGAGCACAGCCGTTCGGCTAACGATGCTTCAATATGTGTGCTTTGTGACGCGTATGTCGCGCCATTTCTTAATGGATATTGTGTTCTTGTCTCATGTCTCCCAGTCGGGGCTGAAGTCCGACACGGTATTCCTCAGCCTCGACCTCACGGAGGCTGCACGCTTGTCTTCGCTTCAGGTTAGTCCAGATTCTGCTTTATCACTCGGCCACGACCACAGGCGGCTTGCGGCCCGATGCGACACGCTATTTCCTTTTCATTGCGTTCTTTACATTACCGTTGGCCGAGACTTCTTTAGTATAATGGGTAATGGACTACAAATCCGCTTACTGCGTCTCAAGACGTTTGTGCTTGTGGCCGATGCCTTTGTCCACACCAACTATGCATAGTCAATTGTTAAAGCATCTGTCCGAATCTCTCCGGTAATGGTAACGGATTATTATGCTTTGTATGCATGACGCCGTGTATGTATACGTCGATATTATAATATTCTCTGTGTAACTAACTCGCTGTCGCTTCACAGATAATAACTACGAACGGTCAGCGTCACTATCTTTTCCAATATCTACCAGAGTATCTTTTATAAGTCTCGTGGTTCTAAACAGATATATAAAACTACACACAGTGCCGAAGAATCCAGTGTTATTGTTATATATCCGTCATTTCTTATGTTTAATACAGTTTTAATTTTTCATTTGTTCTTAATCTTAGTCCAAGTGCAAACATTTTATGGCAACAAAAATGCCATTGCCTTTAAAATGACGTTTTCCTCTCTGTCGTCAGTCGCCAGGGGGCAACACCCCTCGCACACCCACCACGCCCTCTGAGATGGCTCCACTGAGCAAGGAGCTGGCTGATGCGAACGCCACAGAGAAGACCAAGCCGGTGGAGAACGAGACCAACGACGGCCGCCTCGGAGACCTGCACTTCAAGCTACGGTAAGCCATTGTTCAATCTACTTGACAATTGTTTAAAGCGCACTAAATCCAGAGAAATTACAGGGCAAAAATGCATAAGAACTGAATCTTCACAGTCGCGTAGGATACCTTTGGTATCACAAGTGTTAGAGTGATAGCAATAATGCCTGTAAGGAAACCAAGTCTGAGAAAAAAGACCAGCCACCACGGGAGTCCTTGAGGGGTCTGGAGTACATAATAAACGTGGATAAAAACTCTGTGTTAAAAACAAGCACATGTTTATATAATAATATTTATGACTTTTTTTTTAGCAGCAAAAAACCGATCGTTGTGGAGATCCTTGGGAGAGGCCTTTGTCCAGCAGTGGACGTCTTTTGGCTGAGATGATGAATTTTGCTTTTATACTAAATTTATTTAAAATAACTAAAAACTTTGACGTTGAAAAAAAAATTAACTTTAAAACCATATCCATATTATTATCCAGTAAATTCAGAATCGTATAGTTCGTGATAAAATGGCGCCCATACGGCTTGTTAAGTAGTTAAGCATAATTTGATGTAATTCGTTCTAACAACAATTAGGTGACGCAATTTCGGTGACCTTTAACAAGTACAAGTATTTTAGTGGTTTTCTATTCCATTCAAAATTTGTAGTAAAGGTAATGAGTACGTAACACGCACGCGCACGTAATGAAAATGCGAGACGATAATCTAATTAACGTAATGCCAAGTATCAATTTGGTGTGAGGAGACATTGATTAACATTATATAGGTACCTAAATTATATACTTAGCATTTATAATTTTTCATTTATTTATTTACACAGACAGATTACAGCCAATACACAGCCATATGAATATAATAATATAGGTAGTAAGACTAGACAGTAATTCACAAATAGCGTACACAGCATGAGTTATGTACTACCGCTACACCTTATGTACTACTTTATTGTAAAATAAACTCAAATATTGGGTTCAAATGACTTTTTTAGGTACTATGAGTACGGCCGTACGAAGGTTTTATTTGATAGTTGCATTTACTTTGCTTTTGTCTACTTCTGTAGAGAGTTTCGCGTAAAACATATCCCATCAAAAACAATACTTGTCAAAAAAACCAAGTCTCGCAACTCAGTTGTTCTGCGGTAAAAAGTTGTGAGATCCATGTAATACCAAGTCGGTTATTAATTTATTCAGACTTACTTAAGCGACTTTCTGTCTTAATACGTCCAGTCTCTAAGACCACGATCGTGGTCCATAACATTCTTTAATGTTTTATATAAATATATAGAGACTTGGCCATCGCACTAAATAATTGAATTTACATGTGTTTTCAGGCGATTGAATTTACACGTGTTTTCAGGCGTATTAAAATATTTTGCAATTTCGGTCCAGTTTTCTAGATACACCAACTGCATAAATAGCTTTGTAATCCCATATAAATGTATAGGATTACAAAGTTACATGTGCAGTTAATGAATCCACTGATTCATGTATAATATAATGGAATAATAGGTTCAGTTAAATTTTTCAATATTGGCTTTATTCGTAACGATGTTTTATTTTATTTATTTTACGGCAATTATTATTATTGCGTGCGAAGCCGCGGGTTTAAGCTAGTCCCATATAAATATAGGCGCATGGTAGTGCCCCTGCCAAATCGAAAGGAAAAAAGTAGAACTGTCTCTACAAAATACAAAAAGAAATGAGATCCCATCAAAAACAATACTTGTCAAAAAAAACCAAGTCTCGCAACTCAGTTGTTCTGCGGTAAAAAGTTGTGAGATCCATGTAATACCAAGTCGGTTATTAATTTATTCAGTCTCTACTTAAGCGACTTTCTGTCTTAATACGTCCAGTCTCTAAGACCACGATCGTGGTCCATAACATTCTTTAATGTTTTATATAAATATATTGAGACTTGGCCATCGCCTGAAAACACGTGTAAATTCAATTATTTAGTGCGATGGCCAAGTCTCAATATATTTATATAAAACATTAAAGAATCTTATGGACCACGATCGTGGTCTTAGAGACTGGACGTATTAAGACAGAAAGTCGCTTAAGTAGAGACTGAATAAATTAATAACCGACTTGGTATTACATGGATCTCACAACTTTTTACCGCAGAACAACTGAGTTGCGAGACTTGGTTTTTTTTGACAAGTATTGTTTTTGATGGGATCATGTTTAAAGATAGGTACTTTACGCTATCTTCAATATTAAACATAAATTTTCTTTATACTTCGCTCATAAAGTGCGAGGATAGTCCCGTGAGTCATATGATGTCAATACAGGCTTTCCGTGTCGGCGGGAAAGCCATTTGCTCTAAAATCAATATCCTCGCCAGCAGTCCTACCTGCTGCGTGTAATTGCGCCTTCATGTACTGAGTATATTATACATAAGATATAACATAAGGCGTAAATGGTTGCTCGACACGTGCTATCACTATTTCAGTATATAATGTATGTGTTATGGACATAAGTAGGTAAATGTATATGGTTTACTAAAGTTAACGCTAACTAGTTAACACATAGTTGTGTAAAATCAATCGCGAGTAACTATTATTCGTTTCAAAAAATGTTTTTTGTTTGGAAATTAAACACTTAGTCACATTTATACTAAAACTAGTTTTCGGATAAGTTTTAACAAGATTGATCGATTGAAGTGAGAGACTGGATCTATTCGTAATCGAAATTTAAAAAAAAAACACAATTCTACTATATTTTACTATATAACCGAGAGACCGCAACATTTCTTTTTCTTTTTAGTTTTTTTTTAGTTTTTACTGATGTAGCATAGTAGGAATAACAAAACTAAAAATTGCGTTAAAGATACGGCCGTGAAGATAAAATCAGTAAAAAGATTACGAAGCACCCAGTGGATGTTGTGTGGTTTCGCAAAATGCCATGCAGCCTATTTCAATTCAGCGGAGACGTGGTACATGATCGGCTTAGTGTCTCATCTGTACCGTAGCGTTATAAAGCTTAAAACGGATTACAACGAATTATTTTCTATTTGCAGACAGTATTAATTTATATATACTAATATTATGAAGAGATACTCGTTTGTGTACAACAGAGGTAACAAATGAGTTTGTATATAAATAGGGCTTATAAATACCTGGCTTGTTTATGTAAAGCTACACTATACCTGACTAATTTAAGCTATATTTTATTCTTCTTTTATACTAACTCCTTTCAATATTCTGGTAAAACACTTTCGTAGCAGTCGTAGCACTGTAGCACTCGTAGCTTTTTTTGGAGAGAGATTGCTGTTTGCCTCAGTCGGCATTTTCAGCTTCACCGGGCTTGTTTGGGGGCGGCGAGAAACTTAAAGGGTTCCTCAAGCCGTGTTAAACGATCACCTTCGGAGGTTTTCTCTAGGGAACGGCATCGTGCACTAGTGCGTGTCCCCGTGCCCTACTAGATTCTCCGAAGGGTTCGGATCGGATCGGACTCGTAGCTGTACCAAAGTGCATACGTACAAATTCGCCGTATAATAAATTAAAATAATTCTTCTTATTCTTAATTCTTAATCTTAAATCTTTATTATGTAATAACCTTTACTGTTATCCTTCCCACAGCTGCGAACTATTTATTAAGCCTTTACTGTACCAATGTTAGACAAAGGCTTCCATCATTGAAATCAAGTCATCGCTATAACTGATACGTATGGACACCACTACCATTGCCAAAAGCGGGTTAGTGATCATAAAACCTAGGCTATGCATTAAAAATTCTAAACATATTTTACCTTGCCTGGGAATCCAACCCAGCATTTCTGATCGATCTGCCACCGCCAACGAGGCGTTCTTAATTCTGAATATCTAATAAGCTAAACATAAAATGTTCAACAGAATTAACAATCAACTTGGAAGGATCGTATCAAGAATTCAGGGCACACTGTTAATCGATGTTATTAATGAACCATAAACTAGTTGGTTGGAAAGACGTATCGCCTTCGCCGGCCGTCTGGCGGAGGTTCAAACAGCAATGTCAAACTTTACGGCTCCTTGCGACGGCATAAAACTTTAGCGTCTATTAAATAAAGTACACGTACATTGCGGTATGTAATATAGTTTCAATATAAATTGCTTAAGAGTTATGCTATAAATTTTTTTAGATCGGGCATGTGCTTTGCCGTCGTCATCACAATATCTGCTGATTAGCTTGTCAATATATAAATATTTTACAATATACGTAACCGTGAAAAACGTAGGAGCTCGATGGCGCAGTGGTTAACGCGCCAGGTCTGCGAGTGCTGAGGTTAAGCAACTTTCGCAAAGGCCGGTCATCGGATGGGTGACCAAAAATGTATCATCTCGAGCTCCTCCGTGCTTCGAAAGGCACGTAAAGTCGTTAGTCCCGGCTGCATTCGCAGTCGTCAACAACCACCAATCCGCACTGGGCGCGCGTGGTGGTTTATGGCCCGTTCTCCCTATCCATCCATAGGGAAGGCTCGTGCCCCAGCAGTAGGGACATAAAATGAGGTGATGATGATGATGATGAAAAACGTGAACGTTAATCAATACGTCCTATTGTTACAACAGCAAGACTGTTTTGTTACTAAATTTGAACCATTAATTGAACTTGTTTGTTCTATTTTCAACCCCAATCTGATGGCTTTAGAGTAAATAGCAATTGATTAGATTTTTATCGGTATCCATGCTGTAACAGTAGCAATACTGTTTTGAAAAATCAGTTTGAACCATTAATTAAATTTGTTTGTACTATTTTTAACCTCGATTAAAGAAGCCGTTTGTGAAAGCCTACGATCGTTCCGTGTCCGCCCACATAGGCCTGGAGGAAAGTCGATACAAACCTTTATAGCCACAGGGACGGGCGGGTAATAAGCGTAATAACAGCTCTAGACCTGTCTACCGCACAAATTACATTACATCTCCTTTGATATTCATTGTGCTGGAACTGTCATTTCACGAGGAAGTAGGCTACCTTGATTGTATTTGCTGTTCATATTGCTGAAATGAAAATGTAAAGACGTTAACATAAGGCCATGACAATGTATGACGTGACGACGCGACGTAATGTAGTGACACGTTTTTTTGGCAGTTAACGTTAATTGTTTGAAATAACAAAACCATCAAAATGTCGCCAACTCTACGACTACCTTATGTACCAAGAAGAAGTCGCAAGAAACTAGGCAAGCGTTATTTCCGTCTCCGACTTCGTGTTACAATACAAAACGAATCCTTCGAAACAAGACACGATACGATTTTAATTTCTTTTTTGCATTTTTGCTATAAATATTGTCTGGTTTGCTTTGTTTTGATATGATAGACCAAAACATTTCATATAATCTAAAAAAAGTTATTGGAAAAAAAATAAGTGCTAGTTAAATATTTAAAACAAATAAGTACTTATCCTAAAAAAGTACTCCAAGTCTTACTTCTTCTAAATTGGTCGGCAGGTATGAGAACGAGAAGAACGCGTTGGTGGTATCCGTGGTGTCCTGCCAGGGGCTCCCAGGCCGCGAGCCCGCCGGGCCCGACCCCTACGTCAAGCTGCAGCTGTTACCCGACAAGCAGCACAAAGTGAAGACCAGGTCAGTTAACAGAAGTCACATCCCATGCAAAATACTGGCAGGTATTAGAACGAGGCCGTTAGGGGTTGTTGGGCCCAACCCCTTGTCAAGCTGCAGCTGTTGCCCGACAAGCAGCACAAGGCCAAGACCAGGTCATTCACCATCAGCAATTACATCCCATGCAAAAAGTTGCATATCCTGGTTACACAGGGAGTTGCATGGTTGCAATGGCAAGAATAGGCTTTAGCATTATTCCACATACTCGTACTACTTAGGAAAATGAACGTCGTTCTGCGATTTATATGATATAAAATTATTATGAAAATTACCTATATAGCTTCCTTAAATAAAACCTATAACTACAATTAAAATTATGTAACAGTAGCCCTTAGTATCATAGACATAAAGAGTGCGAAAGCTAAGTGTTATAGTTTTTTGGAGGAGGACTATTTCCCAAAAACCTCACCGACACGATTACACTACTGGAATATAATCTAAGAGTGAAAGATTTAAACATCCCCTAACGAACGCCACAGAGCACAGTTCTCAGCATCAAGAATTCCAGTTAATGGTAGCTGCAGCACGCAGTCGCAGGTCATCACTCCACCTAAGGCCTTACCATGAACTTTTAAAGTAGAAGTATAACTGCAATGTTTTTTGGTTGTGAAAAACCACAACAACACTGCTACGCTACATTGCTTTATTAGCTCATGGTCTACCAGCTGGTCAGTGCCCGCCCGGATTATAATTAATAGAATAACCGTTGTGATTGCAGAGTGGTGCGCAAGACCCGCTGCCCGGTGTACGACGAGGACTTCACGTTCTACGGCATCGCGCCGCACCAGCTCGCCGGCATCACGCTGCACTTCGTCGTGCTCAGCTTTGACAGGTCTGGTCTTCCTATCTTTTTTCCTTTGAAGCCTCCTATTATTTAAATTACAAGACAATTTACTTGAAGAATGGTTTATACGCTTTACCGATAGTTCAAAGTTTAAGTTCTAATCTTTATTTAACTTTCAATATAATAATATTGTTAACAATATTGTTTTTCATCATTTGAACAGAAAAAACTGTGGGAATCTAAATATTTTGTATACTACATACTGCAAAGGGGTCATTCAGATTGCACAAAATTACAATAACTTTACTAACTCATAATCAGTGATCGGAGTAGGTAGAGCATTTTTTTGTATTTGCGATACGTTGTATTAATATAGACATTCCCAAAATATTGTCAATAAACAATTTGAATGCTGTAGAAAGAGAAAAAAACAGGTGCGTTCTTCTAGCGGCTTCTAGCGGCCATTGTATTCTTTTGTTTCCAAAAGCCGTGTTGCGCGGCTAAATTGTGCG
>OY720039.1:4477554-4584698 GCA_963082485.1 Eudonia mercurella | reverse complement strand
AAAATCGGTTCGGTTGACTAAACGCGAACATACTTGCGTATTATATTAGTATTTTCAACCACTTATCAAAAGCGAACTGTAACGCGGCCATAATGCGACATCGATTTTAAGCTATTTACTTACTGTGTGACTTAAGTATTAGACCTCACTTTATCTCTCGTTCACAGTAGGTATTGTATTTAGATAGTAGATTAACCACTGTAAGATGTACAGGGGCACAATATTGTATCAGAAAGTCGGCGACAGTGTTAGTTCAGCCACTAAAATATATAAAAAGTATAAATACTTACTAGGGATGATAAAGAACATGGAATGATAATTAAAAATAACAACAGAATTTGGAAGACATTTTAATGAGTATAAATTTACTAGCGCTTTCGTTGATTGGAATTTATGACTGATACGTTGATGGCAGAATTATAATTATGATGATTATATAAATGTTACTATAAATACATAAATGATTTCTTTATTTTTAAACAGGAATTAATGTTATAATAGGTGAACGTCTATATGTGTTTGTAATTATTTTTCTTCCACCAGTCATGCTCGTAAAGTTAAGTACAAATTATTCTAATCATGACGATCATAAAGATGGAAATTCATCTCTTCTTATCATTGGCATTCGGTGACTTTATAAAATACTCACTGTATGTGTTACATAATTAGTAACACTTTGTGCTTATTGCGAGTTTTTCTCACTATTCGAACCAGTTAGAGTTACCTACAATTTGTATGTGAGCGAAGCACTGCCACCAAGCGAAATACGGGTGAAACCAACCTAGAGGGCGCTGCTGTATCGATCCCATACAAATTGCAGTAGACGTATAGCCTCGTACAAACAGAGGCGGTGGCGTGGTGGTGCGGCCGCGTTCACGGTCGGCCCGCGCGGGCACGGGCACGTTTAGTTCATACTAGCAAAGAGTACTGCTATTTTCAGTACGTCATTTTTCAAACGAAATATAATATAAAAATGGGTTTTTCAACCAGCCCCTCTAGACAAGTGGTATAACGCTAATAGGATAGAAATTAAGTAAATAGAATGATTATTGTACGGATACGTATCATCTTCATCATCATCATCAGCCTACACGTCCACTGCTAGACATAGGCCTCTCCAAGTGCACGCCACTGAGCACGATACGTATAAATGACGTTTATGTCAATCCCGTACATTAATCATTAATTGGTGTGATTGTAGGAAAGTTTATTTATTTATTTATTCTATTAGCGTTATGCCACTTGTCTAGGGTGCAACACTGTCAAATGACACGGTTTTCTGTCTCCTTCTTCGAGAGCGGCTGAGTAAGGCCAAAATCAAAAGGATACGGCTGCTTTCTTTTGTTCAGTACGCTTTCGGAGCGCTGGTAACGTATCTACCTTGTTTATTTTATAATAGCATTGCAATAGGCTAGCACGCCACCATTGACACGAGTAACGGTGAAGTGGGCGGGGCGTGCGGTCGCGAGTGGCTGCTTGTGTTTCGCTGCCTGCCTGCGCTTATTTGAAACTTTTAACTTCGTATTATAAAGCGAACGTGCCCGCGACCGCCGCGCCGTACGCCTCTATTTGGGGGAGGTTTAAATCGGTCGAATAATGATAAAAACACGCACTAATCAATACATTATGTAGTCACCGCGTGAGGGGAATGCAAGTATTTATAAGAAGGCAAAGCCAAAGTCCAGACTCTATGAAAGCTTGATTTAGTATTAATTTGTAATTTATAATGTTACGATATTTTGTATTAGATAGTGAATATAATGAGATTGTTTTATTATTATACTTTTACTAGATAAATAATATAAATGATTGTATAATTTTCTTTTTTAACGCACAGTGTAAATGGCATTTCCATATTCTGTAAGTATTCCGGTGGTCGTTCATTAAGAGTTTAACAATATGCAAAAGAATTAAACTTGTCTTTAGAACAAATTGAAAAGGCAAGGAACGGATAATCTTGACACTATTTTGTTATACCTCAGGTATGTATTAATTACTTTACATATATATTATAGTAGACTATAACGTATCAATGTATCCAAATGTGTGTGTAACAGGAAACTTAATTAGGTTATTCACAACGTAGGTACGCAACTAAATCCAACTCTACTAAAGGTTTGATCAGACCGTGACACCGAAAAACTTTTCAAAGAGACGAAGGTCTAAATTGATAAAGAATTATCGAAGTAGAATAAATGTATTTATATATTAAGACAAATGAATAATTATTTATTAATTTTTCATATGTATGCCTGACAAAGTTTTTAATAGCACGCGGTGTTGAACAGAACCTTAAAAGTCGCTTTTAAATAAGGATATTATAACAATTGAGACCGCGTATTCGTCACTGGTAAACACCACTGTATTAAATATAATACCACTGAGTGCCGAGTAAGAGTATTTTCACTTTTCGATCCAGTTATAGATTCTACTATTAGTATGACAACCCTGTTATAGCTCTACATACTGACAAGTCGGTTTCACAATTTCGCCACTAGATGTCGCTGTTACAATCCCATACAAATCGTAGTAAACTTTAACTCGATCGAACAGTGACAGAATAGAATCGCACTATTCAACTATCTGGTGAAATAAATGTACTTAAAGCGTTAGGAGAACATAATTCGTAAATGTTTGTTGGATCTTACAACTAACATGTAAAATCTCACAAACATATAATATTGTATATCTATCAAGTTAAGAGTAGATTTCCCCAATTGTATTCAACGTCTCAACATCATTCAATGTTGTTTACGCATAGAATAGGTTTCGAAGGCAGCTTAGGATCGCAACCAGCGTGTCTGGGATAGGACAGTGTTGGATTCCCGGTAATACTCATTTACCTTTAGATCATCAAATATGTATAGTATTAGGTTAGAAAAATAAATCTATTTTATACTAACTGTAGTTATTATTACTTCTGAACCTAGTTTCTAAATTGTACTCGAAAGCTCATTTGACGAGGCTTAGAGCTTTTAGCCACTGTACCTTTATTTAAGTATCGCGTTTTCACTATAGGTGGCGCTTTCACTGTTTGGTCTCATCTCAAACTTAATTTTTACTTGTATATATTACGTACATAAACCCTTTTTACTATCATATTTATTATTTTAGAACGTTAAGGTAGGTATCAACGACAAATATTTGTTAATAAAGATAGCAAAAAATCTTCATTTAAGGTCTTACAAATAAACAAAGAATAATGTCCGAATAGTTATTCCGTGTTTTGTTCCTGTCATGTAAACGTCATTTCAAATTAGAGTGAAAGAGACAAAACACGGAATAACTATTCAGAGCTTATTCTATGTTTATTTGTAAGGCACTTATAGTTTATTTAACTATTAAAAAATAAAACGTAGACGAACAAATGAATAAGTGAAGCTGTCTAACAGTTAAAATGTTATATGATCGAAATAAGGAATTTATGTATAAGTCGTGTATGACATAACCAGTAATTCTAACTTTGTGTGTATACTTACCGAGATCCATACTTCAACATTCCACGTTGTAAATGTAAATAATGCAAAACAATCGCTTAATCAACCACGCCACCTCGTTCTAATTGTTAAATCTAAGTAGTTTACCAGTAAATGTTTCCGTTTCATACTCGGTGTTTTTGTATTTTCAATTGATGTTTAATATGGGTGTTGTAGTATCAATTTTCTCTACAAAACATGTTGACATAATATTGCTACTGTTAGAGATTTAGTTCACAGGAGTGCGTGTCAAAAAAGTCACAACAAATAACATTCACACTTAAATATCGTTCCCAATGTGCCATTGTTCATGTGCCTGGCCGGAGTCCATTAGTGGGACGTTCTGTAGGCTGATCATGATGCAATATACCCACCAGAAATACGATAGTTAGGGTCTGTCCTGATATACATAGTCACATATATTTTGTGTTGTTTTCTGTGTGGAAAGCGAAAGCTATTGTACTTAGGTACCTCCCACGATCTCTAAAGTAGGTTTAACATTTAATATTGTCAATTCGATGTCGGAGCAACTTAAGAACATTATCATCAGCATCTCAGCCAAAAAGACGTCCAATGTTGGACAAAGGCCTCCCTCAAAGTAAATCAATTTATAAGTGATTAAAATAAATAGCACACAAAACATATAATCGTTTTAGACATTATATAAAAACAAGCTCTTAATGTGAGAAGAAACTACATACGTACACGAATTTCAAGTATCCATATTGATTAACGCAGTAGAAGAAAGTATAGATTGCATTAACTCGATCGAGTCTTTTTAAACACTTTCGATGTAAAAACCCAATTGACATCGAAAGTTCTAAGTACAACGCGTTATCCTCCTGTGAATTGAATCTCGAAGTAACATCAACATTATAACGCACTAGTAGTTCACCACACCGATATCAGATTTGGATACTAAGGGGTTTAGTAAATAAATTATTGACTGGTGCTTTCACATAATCGTTCGTTTCATTTCCTTCTTTAGTTATTCCCTTCGATCAACAATACACTAGATAACCGGTCAGGGTGTCAAAAACGGCCGAGCGAATAACGCCTCACATTCAAAGTGGGGTCTTATTTCTATTTAGTTCGCTGTTGACTGCGCCAACATGATAACGTACCACAATGCATCAGTGTGTATTTAAAAACTGTAAAAATAACTATCAAAATAAAAATATATCGGAAGGAATATCATACTTTCGGTAAGTAAATGCTTTTTCATAACATAAATAATAAAATACCTAACTGTTTAAATAATTTAAAAAATTAAATCTATGGAGTAGTTTAAAAAAAATTATAGATAGGTACTTCTCAATTATATTTTTTATTTCTAGATTTCCTGGCGCCCCTTTCAATGTGCAAAATGGATTTCCATAGTAGCGGAAGAGAGACAGGAGGATTTTTTTAGACCTAAAAAAAATTCTGTAATTTGCTCAATACATTTCAAAAAATCCGATATTATGGGGAATGCACAAATAAGTCGATTGAGGAAAACTTCTATCCCCAAATTTAATAATTTAAATTTGAATTTGAATTTGGTTTATTGTTCTTTATATGAAAACCACCTCAAATAATGAATATTGTTACATAAATAAAACAATTTGATTGTGATTATATTGTTGTTTACATTACAATTTCTCATCAGGATTCTTTCATTTAAGCATGTTTTCCAACCATGCTCAAGGTAGGTATAGTTCAATATCAGTTAATTTGTACTGAATCTACTATTACATAAATGTATGCAAAGTATAATAAATTGCTTTTTGTATACAATTTTGTAGTCAAATGCATAAGCCATAAAATAAAATAAACCTAATTCCTTATTAAAAATAACTTCCTTAAAACAAAAAATAAATTACTAAGTGCGACTCCATAATACACTATTCGGAGCAAGTAAAGTCAATAATGCAAAAATTTGAAATGAAGTAAGTAACATATCGTGTCTGCCATTTGCTGTTCTATTTTTATGTAATAAGGTCGAATTTGGACGTAAAGGGTCTTTGTATATATTTTTAAATACACAAGTGTTTATTTAAATTTCTTATCTCTTTCTGTCGTTTTCGACGTAAGATCGTAAGTGAATGTCTTAATAATCAAAACTGTGCTTTATTCCTTGCAAAAAAAGTATAAATTAGGTTGAAATTATCAAAACTTAGGATAGTTTTTCTCCATTTATAGTAAAGTCAGCCAGTGCCATATTTGAGATTTGTTTTAGTTCGTGAGGCGTTATCTAGTGTATTGTTGATCGAAGGTTATTCCTGAATTCTACACATTTTTCTCGACTCTCGAGGAGCTCGATGGCGCAGTGGTTAACGCGCCCGGTCTGCGAGTGCCGAGGTTAAGCAACTTTT
Organism: Eudonia mercurella; assembly: GCA_963082485.1. Taxonomy (NCBI): domain Eukaryota; kingdom Metazoa; phylum Arthropoda; class Insecta; order Lepidoptera; family Crambidae; genus Eudonia; species Eudonia mercurella. The sequence goes on along the minus strand of OY720039.1, from coordinate 4,578,868 downwards.
GCAAAGGCCGGTCATCGGATGGGTGACCAAAAATGTATCATCTCGAGCTCCTCCGTGCTTCGAAAGGCACGTTAAGCCGTTGGTCCCGGCTGCATTAGCAGTCGTTAATAACCAGCAATCCGCACTGGGCCCGCGTGGTGGTTCATGGCCCGTTCTCCCTTTCCATCCATAGAAAAGGCTCGTGCCCCAACAGTGGGGACATATATGAGCTGATGATGATGATTTTTGTCTGCAAAGTTTCAACAAACTTCGACTTTGGTCATAAAGTCTAAAAGATGATTAATAATCAAAGGGTTATGATTTCGACTCAGACGGCAGACAAACAGAACGAACAGTGTGCGGTCGTCGCAGTCCACGACCCGCAGGCAAATTATCGAAAAAAGCAACCAGTTGCAAATTGCACAATGACAACGCGACTGCTACTAGTCGCGGTTGCTACAATCGGTCGGTTTATTCTATAGCGTCGTCATTCGTCAATCGTTCGCTCGTGGCACTATATCGTTGCGTTCTACGTTCCATAATACGAAATATGTGTTTTGGTAGCAAAACACATATTTCGAAAAACACAACAAACAAATTGCAAATTGTTGCGATTGCGCCTGTCACTTAAAGATCCGTAATAAGCCTGTCGGTCAAACCGAGGCGAGGTCCTAGCCTTTCTCCATACCGCCTCCGATCCAATACGAACTCCTCCGAGCATTAAGTTGGGAACAGAAACACGCTTGCGTCATGCCATTCTTTCTAGAAAACCTCGGACGGTGTTTCGATCAGACGGCTTGAGAAACCCTTTCCGCCCTGAGTCCACTGACGCTAAAAGCCTGCCTGAGGCCATCAGCAAACTCAAAAAAAGGGTTGTTGCAGTACATTGACGTTTGCACTACCAAAAAGGTGTGATTCCATGTCCGCGACACAACTAGTTCCTATATATTTCTGTGATGTACCTTCTGTAGTTCTTTGCAGACGATACGTCGGCTGCTGCTGCCGCCTGCAGACGGCTACGTCATCACAATTTTATGGTTATGTACTAAAGGTCTTATGTTGTAAAAATCTTACGAAGTCTACGCTAATATGCCTTTTTGCAGTAATTTTACTGGATGTATACTTTCAAACAGCGACGCTGTTTGCGCGCAGTAGGCACAACATCTAAAATGAAACCTTCCTTAATTAAGCCATAAAGGTAAAAAACTAACTCTTTTGTTATCAATTGTATATTTGATATCAAATCTTATTATACATAACACAGCTTAACAAACTTGAAAATATATATGTAGCGGGGATCAAGGGCATCGCTTAAGTTCTCATATAATAATAAGGCTGACACTAAACTCTTCCTTGAACAAGAATGTTCTGATTGTAAAGAGTGTGTTGTCGGCCTTAGCAGCGCCCTCTCCCCACTTCACGCCATTTTGTCATGTCGGTGCCTTTCTGTTCAGGACTAGGTAGTCTTACTTCGACACTTCAATTTTCCACAGTCATTAAAACCACACATTTTAAATACACAGTAAATTTTCTATTAGGAAAGTGTTAAAAAATATTTTGTCTACAAGCAGGATTCGAACCCGCACCCTCTTATATACGTATGGCCACGATAGTCTTATTGGTAGTGCACCTGACCTAGAATGTCAGAAGCTGCGGGTTTCAATCCAGCTCATGAAGCTTTTTTCAACACTTTAAATAGTAATTAGTTCGCAGCAAAATTTTCGTAAAATTTTCTATCATAGTCGTGCACAAATTTCAATCTGTAACATTATTATATGATAAACGAAACCCATCGAACTCATTTGCAAAACTACCATTTCTTTTTAGTGCGTTTATCTGGCAATACTGAGTACAATCATTTTAAATAGCAACACTTCCGTGAAACTACTGAAAGTTCTTACTTTGCATTACTGCTGATTATTGTGTTATCAACAAAATTTACTACTGTAGATGCACCAGTGTTTTACAATGTTACGCAGTGTTTGACAGCAGTTGTCGTTGCCAAAAAGAAAAATAAAACTTCATTGAAATTTTGACAGCTAGACAGCAGGTAACTAGTCTGTATTCAATTGTTATTAAAATCATATCAGTTGCCTACTCCTATTTTTAAAGACTAAAGGAAAAAGCACGCTGGTTCGTTTAGAACCTTGTAACACTGGTGCCTATTATAAAATTTGCGTTATGTATTATACACAATAAGTATTGCGTTTCAATTAAGTTCCGTAGACATCGAACACTTATTACTTAGTAACAGAGAGACGTAGGTCAGAAGTAACATCAACACGCACACATTTATATTGTCGTTTAATACAACTCCTATATGGACGTCTCTTTGATTTCGTCTAGCTATGACAGTCGGCTCTTCTCGTGGAAACATTATAGTGTACAGTAAAATCTCTTTATTCGCGGGGTATATGTTCCATAAATATGCCGCGAATACAGAAACCGTGAATACAGAATGGTAATTTATATGGGTTTATAGGGGATACGTTCCTAGGTGCCAAAATAAAAAACACAAATATGTACTTAATAATATAAGGAGTGTGAAAGCGCATATTTGAATTCTTTGTTTTCGTGTCGAAACGCGTTTCTCAATTTTTTTAGTTGACATTATTAATTACGAAGAACGAAAAGAGCAGTAGAGACGTGTTACTCGATCACAATTTTTGTAACGAATGTGAAAGATAAAACAATAAAATAGGCAAAGCGTTTTTACCAAAGAACGGAACAGCAACATTTAAAAATATACTTTATTCCTTCAGAAATAAGGTTGCTTTCTTCTGTTTGTTTACATTTTCAAAAACGCCGACCGCGGTGTTTGCGGCAAATGCGACAAAGGCGCCTTAGGTCAAAGTGCTCGGCGGTACCATTTGACGGCACTTGCAAAAGATATTGCGTTAAACACCTATTGGAATTTTGTATGAAATTTTAGATCCGCGAATAAAGAAATTTTTTGCCGCGAATAAAGAAATTGGGTTGCATTTTTTTAATCCGCGAATAGTGAAAACGCGAATGACGGAAGCGCGAATAGGGAGCTTTTACTGTATAGTGTTTGTGTAACGGAGGAACCAATGTTAATATAATATACGGTACTTTTTATACGACTGCTTGGCAACACTTGGCCGTCATCTTACCTATGAAACAGAAGCGCATCTACCCGGAAATTTCAAATTTCGAGGCTGTTTAACCTCTAAATGACAGAAAACAACAATGCTACCAACATTGTTATTATGGCGAGTAGTCGTAGCCAGCCAGGCGGACTTTAAACAAATCCTACCACCAATGAAACGGAGTACATTATGTACCACTCGCTGTAAAAATCGAACCCAGGACCTGAGTGTTTAAGACCGGTGATCTTACCGATCTTAGACAACAGGGACAAACAAAACCAGTTTACAAGTTAGAAAAATGTTTGGTCTCGTAAAACTAACACATAATCATAAAATTATTAGCAAAGTATATAATTACTTTTGGCTTTAACGTTGTGTTACTCTGTGGAATTGAGTTAATTAAATTATGTTTGAGATAAATCAGGATTTGTTTTTTTATACATAATAATGGTTCCTCCTTTACCGAGCAAGTGAAGCCTTATGTTAGTAATGTCATTAACAATTAAAACACTAGTTAAAATAAATTAGACGCAGTGACAATAATATTAGGCAAGATCCGAGTGTGCGCAGTACAGTGAGAACTTACTACAACTATAGTTAAAAGCTATACAAAACAATATCATCGTAAACTATGACTACTTCGTTTATTGCTAGTAAAAATCAGATATGAGTTTTGGAGTCCAGATATGTTTAAACGGTAGGTACATAAATATTAAGTTTTTGGTCCAATAGATGTACAATTTTGAAGTCCTTAATTAATTTATGTTGCTTAAAAATAGGTTTTGAAATATTTATTGACCATAAAATAAATTATTACCAATATAATCAGTTCCTTTTAACATAAAAGTATTCGTAATTTTTAACAGAACATTTTCAAAGTTCTAAAAAGTTTATACCATTCGACATATAAATAAGTATTGTGGTAACCGATATCATCTTATTATTATTATTATTATTATTATTATTATACATACATACAACTAATTGTTATAAAATTAATACAATCATATTATATACAATTACTAAATGCAATATCTTAATTATCTTAAATCTTTATCTAAATAACAAAACTAGAAAGAGGCAAGCTTCTTAAAAACAGATATCATCAGGTCTCTTAACATAAAAGTACTATAATATAAAGGATGTTTCAAAAATATATCGTTTATAATAAAATATCCTTGTATTGATGCATATGTGGTGCTCATATGATTAACATTTGAAAACGTGATTAAAAGAGTATGAGAATGAGGATGGTAAAAATTTGTTGTTTTAATTAACACACTGTTTATGTTCGTTATAACAAGCATTAAAACAGTAATGGATCACTTATTGAAACCGTTTTTACTGTTATATTTAACTCATAAAGAAAACAATTCGAGAACATCCTTTATATTATTTACGTGTTGGATATATCCTATTTGATTATTACTGGCACTAGGGCAAGTTTTGCGGGTTGATTACATAATTCTTAGGAATAAAACTATAAACATAAGTATTTAGGATTGTCATAATTGAGTATATAAACAAAAATCTCCGTAAAAAAACAATATTAAACATCAGAATTCAAATCGGATGAGAGTCATATTTGCATTTCACTTTACAATACAAACACGATTTCCCTAAGCGAAAATAACCAACAAACATTCAACATTAAATCCATTAAAAACACCAAACATTTACCGAATACTTAAGGAATTCTAAGACTTAATAACAATAATTGTCTGTCACTCATTAAAAATTAAATAAGATCTTCCCCTCGAATGACAGTTCTATACTTCTTATGTCTACTTTTCATTTATCCATCGAGTATTCCTAAATCTCTTTTATAAGCCACAAGAAGGCTAGCCTTCTCGATACTTATGGCATTGGTTTAATTATAAAATTTATATAAAACTGTATGCTTCGGCCAAACACATAACATGTTCGCGAGATCTTAAATAACGAGAGAGCTTTAAAATAATAAATAGTTACTGACTTTATTAGGCAGAGTGCGGCTTTAGAATTTTATAGAAAGGTGCAACTACTCAATGAAATCAGGGTGCCTAGTGCAATTTTCATTTGGCATTCTACTGGCATTACTATACGTACTCGTATTCATTCTATTACGTTAACGAAAACGAAAATGAGATGGTACGGCATTGAAGCAGCGCCGCCTGGCGACATGCGAGAAGAGTTAACATTTTGCCATACAAATTTTCGTTTTCGTAAACGTAATAGAATGAATACTGATAGTAAATAAAATTCACAATAGGCACCCAGAAGCCAACTTAGAAGGCCGCGCGAGAATAACTCGCTAAATGAGATCCTATGGTCGAGCGAAGAATGTTGACGTAACTGAAGTAATTATTGATATTGCATCCTTTAAAGATTTTGAATCAGAATTGACAAGATTATAAATTGTCTTACGCAATGAATCATTGTTCTAAGCGCAATGATCATACCACGCTCCGGATCGGAGATAAACATTATTATAGGTACGCGCCAAACTTCTAGTCCCCTCTGAAGTTAGCGCGATTCGCGTCGCAGTAGTAAAAAATAGGCGTTAGTAGGGCGAAGGCGGGGACGAGCGGTAGGGCCTGACTGTACAGCTGCGCAACGAAGCAACTTCAGAGGGGACTAGAAGTTTGGCGCGACCTATACCTTCAGACAAAATCTGATTTTTATTTAGGGTATGTTGCAGGTATCTGTATTCTTTTACGAGGATTTCCGTGAGAAAACACCAAAGGAGATCGGACGAAAGCGGTTCAAGTAGTGACCACGAGTGAAAGATCAACTGCTTTACATCAACATTTTTTTTATTCTATGGACACAAGATAATTTCTAGATAAAAAAATCGTCATTCTTTTTTTTATTTATCAAAAGGCTTCTCTTGTGCATTCGAAAAACATTCATCATCAGCTCATTTTATGTCCCCACTGCTGGGGCACGAGCTTTCCCTATGGATGGAAAGGGAGAACGGGCCATTAACCACCACGCGGATTAGTGGTTGTTAACGACTGCTAATGCAGCCGAGACCAACGGCTTTACGTGCCTTCCGAAGCACGGAAGAGCTCGAGATGATAAAATAATAAATAAATTTTTGGTCATCCATCCGACTTGTGAAAGTTGCCTAACCTCAGCACTCGCAGACCGGGCGCGTTAACCACTGAGCCATCGAGCTCCTAAATGTGACCGCCTAAATGGATCTTTTTTCGCGGTAAAAAATTATTGTTCCCATAAAATTAAAGTATACAAGCAAATATTTAAAAAAAATTGAGCCACGACCTGAAACGTATGCTATTTAGAGCAAAGGTTATAGAAAAATGTCCGATCTCCCTTACTCCAGTCACGTCACCCACGTGGTCATGGCCGAAGCATCGGCCGAGACGTCTTTACAAAAATCTTTTAGTCCTAATATCCCCTTATGGATAGACGACCCAATCTCCATTTGCGGAGATAACGATATTGTTGCATTTGATCCCATAGTCGAAGTGAACTTCTTTTGAGAAGTCTTCGAAATAGAGATGTTACGCATAGCTTTGGTAGTGTTAGGACGGCACAGTTTTCAAACTGGGATGATTATAGGAGGCCCCTGTCGAGTTCTTTGCGCAGCATCCTGGACAGCTTTAGAACGTCATCATCCACTTGTCCCGCGAACAGCGAGTCCAAGAGTTCTCCCCGGGATGCGAGGGCAAACACGCCACCCAATCGGGATACCGATTTGTCCGATAGGTGCCTCTCTACTACAGACCTAGAAATAATTGTCAAAAAAAGTATTACGGAGTTCTTAGTTTTCAAAGAAAGTTTTTTATCAAATTCGTTGGTACTCACTTGAGCGATTGATGGGATTCTCTTAAGGCGTCTTGCAGGAATCCACGGTCGTAGGAGAATTCCACTTCGCAGAATGAAACAACAGCCATCAGGACCGTCTGCAATGGATAACAAACTCTTTCAGTATACTTTCAGGGCATACGAGCAGGCTGTTTAAAGAAATCATTCACATAATAATAATAATAATAATAATCATTTATTGACCAAAAACATTAACAATTTAAGTACTTAAGCCTATAAATCAATGATCTGCTTATATATTTAAAAATGTAGCATCTGTTGCCGAACTAGGTAGTAACCTGTGTTTCAGCATACAGCGCCTCTTGCCTCGTAGTAGGTAGGGTACATTTATTTATAAACTACAGTACATAGTACAATTTTGGTTCATATCTTATAAACTAATAAATCAATGAAACTAATAAATAGTAAAAGTACTTTGGACAGTCCTCTCTGTGTATTTGATGTGAATGAGTGGGTGTATGTGAGATGGTGAGTTTGTATGTTGTGTGAATATTTATTATAATTCATTATGGATTCTGTACTATTATTATTATTTTTAATATAAAATAACGATTTTATTGTAATATTTCAATTAATTTCTCGGTTTCGTCATAAGACTTTGTCACTAGCAATGCTGTTACTGCTTTTTTAACTTCTATTTTATTCATAGGGTATATATTGAGAATTTTATTTATATTGTTGTAAACTATGGGACCTAAAAAGGAAAAGAATCTTTGTGCCGAAGCCGTCTTTGCCCTAAAAGTTCGCTTACACACAGCGAACCATCTACGCCGCTTTACCATGTCAGGAGTGTACACTAACAAGGAATGCTGCCTGAAAATGATCTTAAGTAAGAACAGCTGCCGTACTGTCAAAACTTCACAGAACTCATAAAGTAATTTTGTTGGGTATAGGAAAGGTTTGAAGGTACAAATTTTAAGTATCGTTCTTTGGGCTACCTCAATTTTCTTAAGCGTGCTTTTGGGAGCACCTCCCCAGGATGATACGCAGTATGTCAGCAGTGACTGGGCCAACGCATAGTATATATTTTTCAGTGTATTTGGTGGAACAATATGTCTCAGTGTCTTAAACACGTAAATTAATTTGCGTATTCTTTTGGCTAGAGTATCAATGTGTTGCTTAAAACTAAAATGGTCATCAATTGTGACCACCAGATATTTTATGGAACTGACTCGCTCAAGTAGTAAACATTGACACTGCGTCTCATCATAGAAATTGGGACAGTTATGAGCAATAAGTTTTAGTTGATGAGAATAATTGCGCCAAGAAAAAGCTAAATATTTTGTTTTTTCGGCATTTAAAGTTACAAAATTATTCTCCAGCCATTTCTTCACCAAGTTAAAACCATTTTGGGCTGCTTTGTATGTTTCTTCCCAAGTTTTTGCAGTGAAAATAAGTGCAGTATCGTCGGCGTATGACATAATTCTTCCCTGAGTTAGATCCAGTGATAACAAATCATTAAGGTAAATGAGGAAAAGGGTTGGCCCCAAGATACTGCCTTGCGGTACACCATATGTTATTGGTAGATCCAGGCTAGTGTAGGAGCCTATCTTTACAAACTGACGTCGATCTGAAAGGTAATCAGTAAAAAGCTCAAATTGTTGGCCTCTTATACCGATTTTTTCCAATTTCTTGAGGAGTATGGCGACAGACACCGTATCGAATGCCTTCGCCAGATCCAAGAATATTGATATGCATTTATGACCTCGATCCAAATCAGTTGTTATGAGATTAGTGAGATCATTAACTGCATCATCTGTGGATCTGCCTCGACGAAATCCATACTGAAACTCAGATAACAACTGTCTTGATTCAAGATAATGAACAAGTCTGTTATTAATGATTTTCTCTAATATTTTTGAGAGTGATGAAAGAATAGCTATCGGTCGATAGCCTTCAATTTGGCTTCTGTCCCCCACTCCCTTAAATATTGGCCGGATTTGAGAATTTTTTAGAGCTTTAGGGAAAATGCCTTTTGAGAGACACATATTGAAAGTGTGCGCCAAATGCGGAGCTAGTATGTCTCTGTGATCTTTAAGCAATTTGTTGGATATGTTATCCCAACCCACACTACACTCAGATTTAAGACTCACTATGATATTGTTAACTTCGGCTTCATTTGTGTCACAAAGCACAAAAGAGCTAAAATGTTTACTTGAAGCATCTAAGATAGAACCTAAAGAGGGCGTTGAACCTATTTTTTCTGCCAATGATTTGCCGACATTAGCAAAATAATGATTCACGAAATTTACAGAGTTTTGAGGACCATTTGCTATACTCAACAACTCTTTTGGAAGTGATGTGTCTCTAACAGTGTTAGTGATGGTTTTAACAGAATCCCAAAGCTTTTTACTATTGTTACCCGCTTTTTTAATGAGTTCTTTTTCATAGGCACGTTTTACCTTTTTAAGAATCATACCACAAAAATTTCTATAACGACTGTAGGTAGTTTTTAAAACAAAATTATCAGGACAGGATTTAGTTTTTTTGTGGAGTTTATCCCTATTTCTAATGCAACGCAAAAGGCCAGGAGTAATCCAGGGTTTGATAATTTGTTTTCGACGCGGTAATAGAATGGTTTTAGAATTAATTTCAATGCTATTTTTGATTTTATTTATTATATATTCAATAGCCATATTAACGTCATTCGTTTCATAAATAAAGTCAAAGTTAATTTTATTTATGCATTTAGATAAGTTTTCATTGTCAATAACAGTGCGGGTGAGGGCTGCATATTGTCGGGTTAGCTGCGTCTTTAAGCCCATAATCACAGAATTATGGTCTGTCAGAGTTGATTGAACTACCAAGGTCAGAGATGGGATTTTCGTTTTTAAGAATGTATGATCAAGCGAGCTTCTATCACGCGTTGGTAGAGTGTGAGAAGGAAATAGACCATGATAAGCAGTCAAAGCCAGGTACTTTTCTGTAAAAGCATTTGGATCGTCAGCTATTATATCCAAATTTATATCACCTACTAGGGCTATATTCCGAAATCCTGATAAGCTCTCTAATATATAGTCAAGAGATGTTAAAAATGGGTCCACATTGTGGTACGAAGGGGAGCGATAGACTGCTAGGATTGCTGTATCATTATGACCCAGTTTGATAAGAAGACAGTTACAGTCTTGAGCCTCTGGCTCAGTAACAGAAAAGGTAAGTTCAGCCTTAATATAAGCCACAACACCATCATTTTGTATTGGATTCTTTGCCGTTGCAAAAGAGTTGTAACCACTAATGGTGGGGATTGAAGAGACACACGACAACCAGCATTCTGTGAGTATTAATATATCGCAACTCATCCCTAGCATTGCTGTTAATGCTTCAAAGCCAGTGAAATTGCAGTTTAAACTCCTAATGTTTTGAATGTGAATTGATAAGCCGGATTGGGATGAAAATAATTTGCTGCATTCATCAACATCACATGAGTAAGATTCAAAGATAGTATTACTATCGATGTTTTCAATTAAGTCAACTATGTTAGCCATCTTTTGTATATAGCAAAAAAGAGATCCTGACCAATGCTACAAAAATAAAAATAATCAATAGATTTTACAGTAACAAAAGTTATAAGCATCGAATTGTACAGATAAGATGCATAGATTTTAGATCAAAATATATTAGTGCTCATGGAATATCGATTTTATAAATACGTAAATGACCGTTTACTACGTCCTTATTAGACCTCAAGCAAGATTATGCTCATACGTGTGCCACTATAAAGTGTGACACTATAACCATGGAATACTGGGTCGAATGTTTTGTATCCTAACAAATGCACAATGTAATGTAACTACTAGACAATGTATAAAATTACTACTGCTGACTGCACAAAATCATCACCATCAGTACGGAAGTACTATCCATTGTATATGTGGCAGTCGGATTGTATAACCTGCCGCATTACATTATGGCTAGCCGTTTTCAAAAACTGCGCCATTTTGAAATACGCCGGTTCAACGACTAGCCGGATTGTAATTGCGATACGTTCTTCATTAAGGCGGCCCACGTTTAGCCGCATCGTACTACTAGTTAGATTGTAGGGTGAACATGATCATATCGTTAAAGCGTCAACGTTTGATGATATGCCCGTCCACGTTTGGCCATATCGTTAATGTCGGAAATCTTACTGTTGGTTAGGTTAAGTTAATTTTTTTCCCGACCGAAGCGCAGCGTAGCGAGGGCCAGTCACGGAAGGGGGAGCGCAGACAATATTTTACGATATGATCATTAAAGTTTGACCATTTCATGAAGTAGCCGCACGTTTAGTTGCCCATATCGAGAAACGATTTCCCACCCTCTGACGGTGTTTCGATTACATGGCTTGATGAACACTTTTAGTATTTCGCTGCCCTTAACAGAGTCCGGTTTTGAAATAAAAAAAAAACTGACATGGAACTTGGATCGGAAGGCGGCGAGCGCGCGCTCGTCGGCAGCAGAGAGCTGGCTGTGCCGCCTGAGCACGCCCAGCTTGACGGCCGCCTTGATCACGTGCTTCACCAGCTTCTCGGCTTCGCGCTTCTCCACGCGCTCGCGGAGGACTGTCAGGAACTGGAAAAGATGTTAAAATTCTGCGTGATAAGGCTACTAACACCGCTTTTGCGATCAAGTAATTTTTAACGATAAATAATTAACATTAGACTTTTTTACATCATTGTCAATCTATACCTTTATAGGCCAACGGCTGAGGCTGCTGCACTACACTTGTGCATGAAAAATAAACACATACCATCCATAAAGATTCCCCATGTGGTGCCGGGGGTAAAGAATTGCACCACCCTATCTCTTCCCGTGGGTGTCGTAGAAGGCGACTATGGGACCATTCCAGAGGATGGGCAGCAGCGTCTCTCTGTGATTATTCTCACCTTACTGCGATCGCCAACCCGCCTGCCAAGCGTGGCGATTATGGCAAATTCCCCTCAAATTTATTTATTCTTGAGGGAGGCCTTTGTCCAGCAGTGGACGTCTTTTTGGCTGAGAGGATGATGATGATGATGATGATGATGATGATCCATAAAGATTGGGCTATAAGCACAATGGCAAACGAACCCATTATATTTTAATTTGGTCACCCATTCGGTGACCTGGCATTACAAAAGATGCTCGAGTCGCAAGATCGTAAGCCGCTGCAACATAGTCTAATTACTAACTACTAAATCTTACAGTAAACTTAGCTTAAGTTGATTAACAAAAATGTCATAAAAACGAAGATTTGTTCTTGCGCGAGTTGTGCGACCGCGCTTCACGTAAAAGAGATGTTTATTAACCTAGCTACGAGTATAGATTAGGTTGTCGAAAAAGTTTCTTCGCATTTTTTAAGAAAATTCAAAACATTTTTTAATATAGTTTATTTATTAACTAAAGTATGTAGGTGCCATTTTGTTCGATAACTTTTTGCCATCTTGTAGGTAGGGACATGATCCCATTGCTATAGAAATTTTGCGGCTTCTGAGCTTCTTCAAAAAGGGTACGGTTCACTACGTCGTAATAAAGAATCACACATGAGTACACCGTTCATTAGATTTCTTTCAGTGTGCTCGTGAGGTACCCAAATATCGAGCTTTTTTGTGTACCCAGTTTTTTTCAAATGCGCCAAAACTGTTTTGTGGTCAATTCCCAGTTCTTCAGCTACGTCGTAACTACTGATATGCCGATCTTGCTCCACTTTTTCAAAAATGGCATCCATTTAATCCGTAATAGGGCGGCCAGAGCGATGTGCATCTTTGACATCAAAACCGGATTGAAAACGCTTAAACCAAATTTGTGCTACTCTCACAGACCTTGCACTAGGTCCATAAACATCGCAAATTTTTTTTGCGGCTTGCGTTGCCTTTTTACCTTATTTTAAAATGTATCGATTTTCTTCATTAGATTCACTCATCTTGACACTAAGAAATGAAAATGAAAATCACACATTTTCCTAATTTGAATTTGAAATTATCTTCTTTAAAATTTAAACTTTTAATGATACCAAAACCAGCCTGATAGAAATAGTATAGCCAAAAATATTTTATTACAATTCATACATACTATTTGCGAAATGACTTTTTCCCCAACCTAATATTTATGGTAGCAGTCTGTAGTTACCTGGTCGAGCAGCTTAGCCGCGTGCTCGTCGAGGATGAGTGCGCGCGCGCTGGCCGCGCCGCCAACGCGCGACAGGAACTTCTTTTGCGCGCGCAGCGAGATGTCGCGGGCGCACCACGCACCGCCGTCCATTGCTTAAATAGAAGACAGGTTTGGTCAGGTAAGGTTTGTCAACTTGATGGATCAACGGGGAACTACCTATCGAGAAAATCCACTAAAAACTATTAAAACCGTAAATTGTCTAGCGTAAGCATTGCATATTGGTTTCCCTGTGGTCCTTCGAGCAAAATAAATCGTTTAAAGTTATTGTGTTTTTGTTTGTTATTTTAAAGACTGAAAACTGAATGATCGACGTAAATAAAGTATGGTATTCAACTTCTGATTACAAAAGACAACAAATTAAAGCAACTTAAACTCTCAAAACAGTACCTAAGTTAAGTTTTGACTAAGGGCGAATTTAAGGGCCAAAGCTCATATGCAGTCTACCAAACTTATACACATTTTTGCTGCGAAACTATCTCACGCACACCGCCGAACGTTTGCAATACCAAGCTGTTAGTAGAGCATCCCGTTCCGAATGATTACGTCGTTCGTGTAATATTATCTCAGTATTCGTATTTTCTGCACGCGTCCTCACTGTCGTCGTGTCGCTACTACGAAATTTGCCTTTTTTTTTCATAGTAATTGAACACTAACTCGAGACTTCTTTTACATGGAGTTTATGCACAGTTTCTCGGGACTAAAATAGCAATCTGTATCTTGGCCATTCATTTTCACTTTCACAAACTGATTTTGACACAATGAGACACAAAAATAAGATTAATGATCTTCAAATAGGTACACTTTCTTTTTTATACTTAATACGATGATACCGTTAACAAAATTTGGCTCCGAAAACTTCAGTTGGCTTGTATTCATTTGAAAATAAAGGTGGAGCTCATCTCCTACCTATTTCAATATAACGCATGGCCATATCTATTATAGTCGATTAAACGGAGCGCGACGACGAATTTATATCAATTTCGCTATGGACAATTGCACTTTCAATTGAATCTCGACGAACTGGGACAATGAACGGCAACCGCTTGTTTTCATGACTGTCGTACACGGAATAACAATAATCGTGGAATGCTAAACGAATGTTTTCAACAAACATTTCTATATTGATAGAAGCGATTGTTCAAAAGTCATAGACATATATATTGTGTGAGTTACCTGTCATGAGAAGAATGTTTTATTTATTTCATCATCATCATCATCATCATCAGCCCATACTAGTCCACTGCTGGACATAGGCTTCTCCAAGTGCACGCCACCTAGCACGATCCGCGGCTACTCTCATCCAGCTGAAGACTTATTCTTAATACACCAATATCTTTACAGACTTACCGAGTTACTTGATACTAAATGTATCAAGTAACTATTGCACCTTACTTACTTTTTATTTTTTATTTATCTCAGAATAATGTTCATCGACATCAATAACCATGTTCTTGATGTCTGTAATAGTTAAATTAACAAAAAACAATTTTAAAAAATCCAACCTTTTTTGTAGCTATCCTTCAAGTTTAGTTGAATCAAAGTGACCACAAATTTACCTATCTCCAAAACACACACATTTTGCACCAGAGCGTAAGGATAAGTTTTCCCCCATTTTTCTTGTACATAAAACTTTCGTCATTCCATTTTTCCGACATACAAATATTCCCCGCCCGCCGTTCTCAGGCTATCACGATAAACAAAGTGAAGTCGTCGCTTCATAAATCCTCGGGGCGGGAACAGTCATACTTTATACTGATAAAGAAAAAGTTTTTTTGCAAGGCCGAGCGGAAATGTAATAAACTTTATCGGCCAACTTTTACTAGAATTTGAGAAATAGTTTTTATTTGCTAAGGTTTTATTTTATTAGTTAAAGACGAATGCTTTACGATCTTCGTTTGAAATACAGCATGTTATAGGATGAAGATTGAGACAGTAATCTCATTTCACAATCAAACACTGAACTTTAAGAACGATCTGGACTGAACTGAAGTACTTTTGTAGCCAATACCACAAGTGGAACCATGATGGAAAGACAACAGGTGAACAATTGCATTCCGTCCGAATAAATATAGAGATGATTTAGTGTTGATATTGAAGTGGTGGGGTGACCACCAATTTCGGCTCAAAGAACATAATATTACACTCTTTTGACAGCTAACAATTTGACATACAACAGTGGACAACACTATGCTGAATGGAAGGAAGGAAGAAAAGCTCCGTGGTTAGTATAATTGGTTAACGTTATCGTGCTAATCAAGTGCAAAGAAAATACAAATATTATTAACGCGTACGTGTTTGTTATCCGGCTTTTCCTTCACGACAAAACGGAGAAACGGATCGAGTTTCCTGCAAAAGACAATTGGAGGGACCGAGCGTGGCACATGCCACAATTTATTCCGGTCAAACACAATAATCCCAGGGGCACGAGGCTCGATGGCATTTGTGATTGGCCGAATTTGTCGCTGGTTTTCTTAAGCCAACTCTTTCAAATAAACTGTTTTACTTAACATGTCCTTTAACAAAATGTAAGTACATTTTGATGGCATGTGAGATCCTCCAAAATAAGTACAGGTATTTACAGTAATCGCAAAAAACGAAGCCCGCCTATGTCCTGTACATTTACGTTCATTCAGAACTAATAATTTTAGTCCTACAAAAAGCCCTACGTTACATACAATACCAAAGACAGCATACCTAGAATATTTTAATAATACAAATAATTTCGCTGGTATACACCGTATACAAAAAGGGTCGGAATCCAATATGATTATTAATGAGCATTGCGATTTTTATTAGTCCCAAAGGACCTATTAATTCCTCCGTAATTTGTTTGAACAGTTTACTGTTTGTGTGCCGAATAGATCGCGAAGGTCTTACGAAGGATAATAGCTTGATATTAGGTACAACCCTTTTGACGTAAAGTAACGATACACGTCTTAGTTGTTAATTGAAATTGATTGGGGGTTATTGACCTCTTTACAATAGCGGTGGAACAAAAATGATTGCCAATGAAATAATCAATTTAAAAAAAGAATTTTTAAATTCATTTATTGCCATATTATGTGAAGGAGCAGATTGACATCGACATCGACATTTTTTTTTAATATCTAACACGGCATCTGATGTTAAGTAGAAATAGAGGTCAAACGTTCAAACGGCCAAACTGATGCAGCGCGAAAACGACACAGCACCCTCACCCTGTCGATCCACAAGGTGCCTTTTCGCGCCTCGTTTGAAGGACAAGTTATTTAATTCAATTTAATTAATGTACACTATGTGCTTATACAAAGTTTAAAGAGCTTTAGCACTGCATCTTAAACAACAAATAAATATTTTGTGAGACTATATATCGCACTACCTATACAATACTGTTATAACTCAAAATATCCTGATATTTGAAATTGAACTGTACTGTTATTCAATACGATAAAATCTCCAATATCAGTATATTTTGACTTGCAACAGTATTGTATCGATAGTGCGATATGTAGATGTTTAAAAATAAACTTAAACTGCATATCGCAACGAGTACCACAGATACAAATCGTACTGTAATTTTAGAATTATTTATATCTCGTTATAAGTGAAATGTAATTTCGTATGAGAATAAAGATTTAATCCTACATTTTAAACAAAAGCGAATCACAAATCGAAAATATATCTGTAGCAAAATGCATATTAAAATTAAGCGTCACTCCAGCGTTCATTTTTACAAATTTGCAATATCAATATCTACGAGTAGGAGGGATCCTACAAGGTTCTGTAATTAGGAAATTACAGAACCTTGTAATTATTGCAAATTCCCCTATCTTTTTCATGTATTTTAAGTTTGTCTCTTAGCTTGCTGTTAATAATAAAATGTATAAAAATTAATAACGTAGTAAAGTATGAAAAATTACACTATTTACGAGTATAATTATCTATAATATCGTTGTGAAAATCCTTTTAGAGTTTTAAGGGCTCCCCCCAAACTTCTTTGTTGTTTTAACGATTCAAAAGGCACGGTGCTAACGAAGGCCGTAGCCACCGGTCGAAGATAAATAAGAATTTATTAAGGAGGTATCGATTTCGTTCCAAAATAGCCACGTTCACCCTTCCACGCCTTGAAAACTGAATGTAGTAACTTTGTAATGAGTTCATTAGCAACGAGGATTCAATTACTCGATGATTATGTACATGCCGGAGGAAATCCAGTTTTGTTTCTCGTTTGTCTAAATATGATCTTCTCAGGGCAACGTTCTTGATATTGACATTCAGGCTTACATATGTATCAATTATTACTAAGACCTTTTGTTAGAACATGAACTAATAAATTCTTAGTTTATAAGTAAACTGTTTACAAATAAATTGAAGTTATTAACAAGGCAGGAGGTCTTGAGAGTATTTTCCTTTAAAAAATAGAATAAGCCTATGTATGAAGAGAAAGATGCAACTATTTATTAGTACAAGTAACTTTAAACTAACATCCGGTACTGTCCGGTAAACGTGCCTAACGTGCCATAGAGCCCGAAGGAGCTTAAGATAATAAGGATTGTTAAACCATCCAAGTACTGGATACTCTGCCTGATAGGGACGATCGTGGACAAATTAATAAATTTAATAGTTGTAATAGTTTTATAGTTATTATTAATTTAGTTGTAAGTAGGTTAATTGACGATAATAATTGTGGTACTGTAGAATTGTAAGTACTGGGTATTATGAAAGACACACAATAGTATCTAGTAATAAGCAAGCCACTGCGCCAATGAGCTTTCTCTCTTAGCTCTTCCGAGCTTAAAGTTTTATACTACCTTTTTTCGCCTTTTACTTGCCATAACAGCTCACCATTTTACTTGCCTATTAAAAACTCCGCATGGTAAATCTTTTACAGGCTAAGTAATGACTAAGCTAAAACTATACACACCGCACGACTCACATGACCTAGAGAATGAGTAATGGCCTCCTGCCTATCACAAACGGTGGGCACCATTTTTTTACTTTCCCAAAATAGATGACTCATTTCCACCAATCATTTGGTAAGTAGATGCATGAAAGATTATGTTTTTGCCAATAGCTAGCAGGTACCTAGGTATGTAAAAAAATTGGTAAAATCGAATAGTGTAAGTCTCAGGTGTAAATAATCGTAAAGTTTTTTGGGGTAGAGCTAATGAATACTTGCATCGCAATGACATTGATACTTGTTAATTTTTCAAAATACATATTCTGACCTCTTTTTCTCTAGATGCTTTCATTCGTTATATATTCGTTTTATAATATTCAATTAGAATATATCTCTTTATTTAATTTAAAGGTGTTTCTGCACATTAATTTAAGCTTCATATTGTTCACCTGTAAGTCAGCAACACTTCTTCCGACGTGAGATCCGAAGGTATATAAAATAACATATATTACTCAACTCAGAGATAGTTTATACATAAGTTTCAGATAAATACAAACAAACAAACAAACAAACAACCTCTTTATCTTTTTATAATATTAGTGTAGATATGCTATTAGATTTTTTAGACTAATTAGTAATAGCTCGTCTACCCGTCCAGAAAGCTTATACGCTAGTAACGTTTGACGGGTTGCACAATGAAAATATAATTTATTTGATTTTCTGCAACTCGTCCCAAATAGGCCGTAGGCATGTGGCACGAGTTGAAGAATTACTCTGTGCTAGGAGTGAGTTCATCGTACCTAGGTACTCCTTATAATGCTTACTCCTATTTACTTTCCGAATTACAATCAAGTTTATTAAATATCTGAACACTTTAAAACTTGCTTTGTATGTTGTTTTTGTTGCTATAGTAACAAGTACAATGATAAAACTTAATAGCTGAGTTTCTTACCAGTTCTTCTTAACATAAGCTCTCCCGGTATCCCGTTATAGACTTACGAACCGATGGCGTGGTGTCATTTATAAGATCTCACTTATTGTAGCATTAATTAATTAAAAGTTAAAAGAAAAAAAACTACAATTAAATAGCTCATTAACAATCATAAGCTGTGGTCGTACGCATTTAAAATGGTTCCAAGTTCCATTATGCTTGGTTACTTTTATCAACTGTAAAATAAACCTAAATATGTAGATACATACATAAACGTGAAAGCACAAAATACAGTAAGATCCGGCGGAAGGAGATACACGAATATTTCCATATCGCGTGGCGGTGAAGCCTTGAAACTGGAGGGGTGCCAGCCAACGCGTGCATGGCCCGCTACCAAGGAACAATGTCACTGCCCCCCTACCAAGGTGCAATGTCAAGACTGTTACCGCAAAGTTCATGGTGCCTTATCAACTACAGCGCTGACTTTTCACAGTTAATTCTGAAGGAAAAGATAAGTAGTCCTTTTAAGTTTTTGTCAAGCCGAAACCGGCACAGTGGTACATGCGCTCGTCTGCGATTGCTAAAGTCAAGAAACTATCATAAAGGCCGGTCGTAGAATGGGTGACCCAAAATGTATTATCTCGAGCTCCTCGAGGGGGACTTCGGGAGGATGCATTAGCAGCCGTAAACAACCCGTAACCCGGCCAGTGATGGTTTATGGCTCATCCTTCCTGTGGTATTTCCATCCATAGGGAAGGCTCCATCAGTAGAGATATATTATAAGCTGATGATGAGATGATGATGATGAGATGATGATGATGATGATGAACAATAGCTATCAGAAAGTACAAATAATACATCGGCTCGATGCAACGATACCACGGTGGTGGAAAGTGTGCTGGCGTGATTCCATTTCAAATAGTACGAGTATAAC
Source organism: Eudonia mercurella (assembly GCA_963082485.1). Taxonomy (NCBI): domain Eukaryota; kingdom Metazoa; phylum Arthropoda; class Insecta; order Lepidoptera; family Crambidae; genus Eudonia; species Eudonia mercurella. The sequence continues at coordinate 4,559,078 of OY720039.1, read as the reverse complement.
TTAAACGTACAAAACGGTGCTAAGGTCAAAGATTTCTAACTCTTATAGTCAAAGTGCAAAGACCGCAGAATGAACAAGCAGCTTTTCTTTATTAGCTTATATTAAAATTTCCCTAAAAAGGTATATCCAAGCTTTGGTTTAAAAAACATAATTAATAAATTAATTTCGATAAGCAAAATATTCGGAGCCAGACTTTCAGCAAAAACATAAAGCATTCGGATCGGAACTCCACCGGTGTTAAAGGTATATAGCGAGATTGAACGCGTTTGACATAACTTTCCACATTTATCCACGGAAATCGAATGGAGTCACCGAACCGTTCGTAAATAATAATAATAAATCAGGTAGGTATTGACAAGCTGGGAAAATATGAACACGTTCTGTGGCTACACAATCGGCCATGTGGAAAATATCTTACAAGGTTGTTATAGCAACGAAAAGTAATAGGAAAATTATATATTACTAGCTGACCCGGCGGACTTCGTATCGCTTTGACAGTTTCTATGTCAACAATACAAAAAAAACGTTTCATGACAACAAAACAAACAAATAATTTTGTATTGGAAAATTAAATTGTCGTTTTTAGTATTTTCCATTACTTATTATTTATGTTTCTCACCGTTTAAACCTTCTCTGAACTTCCATTAATATTTTAAAATCAAAATTAGCTAAATCGGTCCAGCCATTCTCGAGTTTTAGCGAGACTAACGAACAGCAATTGATTTTTATATATATAGATATAGATTTATTGTCACGGTTGTGTCAAAATTGAATACTCATACGTAACACAAACCGGCATATTGGATTTTCTTTTACGAGCACAACAATGCGTAGTGATTCAAATGACAATGTCAAATCTAACTGCCTCAGGCAGCTAGACTTGATAGCAATGCTGCCGTTTTCGTGCGGCCAACGCTTCATCTAGACATGTACATAATCTAAGATTGTACCAAACCCTTAGATTAATCTAAGACCAAACCACAATTCTTAATTTATTACCTATCTACACACCGTGAATTTTAAATCGTTGTCTTGCCTTAAACAGGTGATAGTACTCATAAAAGGAACAACTGTTTGTAGTGGACTAACTCTGAAACCTATAAAAAATCTGCTGTTCCATACATTGCAACAAGGGTAAAGTAATAAATAAATAAATAAATAAATAAATGTTTCCTACACTCACACCAATTATCTAGCCCCAAGAAAAGCTTCCTTAAGAAACTCGTTATATGGTTAACTAGACAAAAAAGAAAAAAAGTAATAAAAAAAGTAATGAAGTAATGGCCCCAAACTCACGCTGTATATCCCTATTATCAAAAACTATCAACATAATGTGTCAGTTATTAAAACCAAAAAAGGGCATATTTTAATATGCATAAACTTGACTGTCCTACAGAAATTTACGTAACGATTTTTCTTCGAACCCCGTTCCGACAAAAGTTAGCGCGAAGGTGAGGCCATTACGTTCAGCCGACCTTCACGGGTCAGGAAATGGCCCTGGGGGCAATCATTAGCCCTGAGTAGGGGCACCATTGGGGCACATTTTAAATCAGGACGCGTGAAAAAGCTTTTCGATTTATAAGTCCAAATCTGTTTGCCAACAAAATGCTGTTCCGATTTTCAGATGTAATTTCCCTTTTAGGATTAGCCTACTTAATCTTGTCTTAAAGCGAAAACACTTTACGTGTTAGCGCACAAAGTAATTTTAAATACAAACTAGCGACGTTTGTGACTTCGTCCGCTTTATTAAACACACGTGATGATTTTAAAAAAACCCTAGAACTGCTATTGCAGCACCACCTACCGGGTCCAATTGTGAATCGAAACCATCCAGTCATGAATCGGACCAGCCGTTTAGGAGGATTTCTGTGACATAAACACGTATTGAAGCATTTTGGAGAGTTTTTTATACAGATGAGCTTACAAACTACCGCCTGATAGAAAGGGGTCGTTGCAGACCATTTACGCTTGGTAATATCATGGGTCATTGGGTATGCGTGCGAAATGCCGGTACTAAGGTTTTTATTGTTATACCTCTTCGTTCAGTAACTATCCTGGATCTCATACTCTTAAAACATTATTGTAGAGCAATGTAGAAGGTAAGTTTGACGTAATGCTGCGTAGACTAAAGTCGGCGCACTGCCGAGGTAAAAAAATGTATCTACTTACACTAAAAGTCTATAATTATGGGTACCTATATAGTTTTACGCTAATTTTGTTGAGAACAAATAATAATTTATTAAACTTTTGAAAAACCTTTCACGAAAGATATTCGAACCCGTACCATCTGACAATCTGGGTCAAGTGCGCTTCGAATTTTGCAATTTTTTTAATATTTTCATAGTTGTGCAATGTTCTTTTTTCCTCAAACCACCCATGATTAGGCATCCATATTTGAAAACAGTTTTGTTTTTCAATTTGTAAATTGATATTTACATTAAATAAATCCTAGGAAATTAAGACGGTTGTGAACCGTAGTCCACGGCGTACGTACTATCCACGGCATCGACTAAAGCGAAATAACTTCCATTGTTTATTTCACGTTTTCATTTTCGCGTTTTAATGACGGTGAATTAAGGGCTTTGTTTCGACACCGGATTCCAGTAATTGGGACCCGGCAGCCGGACAGGAGCACTTACGGGCACAATAATACGTAAATTGTTCAACTGGAGAAATTGAAGTATTATTTTATCAAATTATTTAAAATAAACAATATATATGTTTTATAGTATGCACGGGAAATGACTTCGCCATCTTCACTACATAGTATATAACAAAGTCGCTTCCCGCTGTCTGTCTGTCCCTATTACTCCACTGCAGTTAGCCAAACTAGTTAAGGTGCATTCAGCTCATCACACCATCGCTGAACTATACATACATAACATTTAAAAAATAAGTTAATATACAACAAACGATTGACGTACGTAACGAAGGCACTTATGCGACTCACCCAACGTTTCAGTTAAGGCAGAACAGAAAAGGAAATATGAGTATGTATATATACTTAGATCTTTAAAACTACGCAATGGATTTTGATGCAGTTTTTTTTAATAGATAGTGATTCAAGAGGAAGGTTTATATGTTTATTACATGCATAGAATTGGACCCGGTACTCAAGCGGACGAAGTCACGAGCGGGCCGCTAGTCTTTTATATAAAAAATCTTCTGTGCGTGTGTATGTTATTGAATTCCTTCTAAACCGGCTGGACCGATTTGGATGAAATTTTCTGTGTGTGTCCAAGTGGATTCGAGAATGGTTTAAATTTACAATTGGACCCGGTAGATGGCGCTGCTATAGGGGTCCATCATGGGATACGGGTGTTCTTAAGCGGACGAATGATTTGATTTGTTTTGTTGTCATGGAAACTGTCAAAGCGATAGGAAGTCCGCCGGTCAGCTAGTATTAAATGGGTTGTATTTAATCGATCACCAAACTAACCTAACCTAACCCACAAAAATACTAAGTTAGCACTTAAACTACTATTTAGATGATAACTTAGCATTTTAGGTGCTAGCCTACTATTTTTTTGTGGATCAATTTATTATTTCTCGTATTAAATTAAATAATTACAGTACGAGACCGCGACACATGGAAATCCTTACTGCGAGGCCCTATGTCCCCGAAGAGGGATCACAGGATTTCATTATCACCATCGTTATTAAATTAAATTTCATATAACATCTTTGTTACATATTTTATTGGTATATAAAAAGGTTTTCGTACTAAAAAAGGAAACTCATTGTCCAAGTTAATGGTTTGCGGTTATGAAATAGCTATACTTACTCGTTAAAATATAACATTGAAAGACCTAACAAGGACAAGTGTCGCTTCAGTTAGATTGTTCTACGGTTTTGGTATATGCCGTATATTCCTGTCGATGTACCTATTTTGTGAGTTAATAGTTTTTATTTCGAGGCGTATGAAAAAACTAATAACAAGGTTAAAAAACTGAAAAGTTTTTCAATTTATGGAGCCTTAGCTTTTACAGACAATCATGTATCTAAACATTCCACGATTCGGACATTAAGTATATCTGTAAGCATCTCTGTTTCAAATTCTATGGAAAAACCTGGTCCCTTTTCGAATCAAGAATTCAATTAAGGCAGAGATATATCAAGTGACAATTGCATTCTGGGAGCGATGACCAACGGCTCATAAGAGGCAATTAAGATCAATCTTTTGTTAATTGAAGCTGTTGAGAAGAGAAATATGCTATTGGATATAATTGTACATAATGTCTTCATTCGTTCATAAATCATAAGTCAATTGTTTCTAAACAAGCTTTTGTTTTGAAAAGGTTATAAATATTCGTGCATTGGGGTGCCGCGTGGAATTTCGAAAATTTACGTGTTTTTAAGTCACTGGTACTAGGCGCTGAATAGGTCATATACATTAAAAGAACTAGTGTAGGTTAGCATGATCCTTTCACAAGGCCATGGTTGGAATTTGAAACAAATACCCAGAAACTGCATAAACAATACGTAAAAGTAATGATACTTATCTAAAAACTTATTTCTTTAGAAACTTTGTAAATATAGCACAAATGAAACAATGATCCGACATCAAAATGTTTGTATTGATATTCCGCAGACCACTGTTGTCTTATTTTTCAATAAAAAAATATGAATATAAAAGTATTAAGACTTTTATTATTTTTTACCTAAACGCCTATGATTTTACGAAAGTAAACATTGCTCTAATTAAATCACCAGCCTACTCTGTACAGATATTAGTGTGCGTGCGTATTCGTAGTCGTGCGCCGTTGTCACCTCACACTGCCACGCGCCGCTCGCTCGCTATCATAAAGAAACTTGAAACTCGCAGTTTTGCGTCCGCGCTGCACCCTCTTAACATTCGTTTTTTTTTATTAAATTAAAAGTCCTTATTATTTTTCTCTATGGCTATATGGTTATTCTATATGGTTTTTATTTTTAAGATTGTGTTTTCGAAAAACATTATTTTTCATTTATTATTTAAAACTTACCTTACTTACCGGGATTATAAATAAAAAGTATCCTGTGTGTGTGTCCGGGTCATGGTCTGCCTATGTGCAAAACTTTATCCAAATCCGTGCAGCCTCATCATGTGATGTGCTTACCAAGATTTTTATACAGATATAAATAAAAAATATATATAGATTACGTAAGATCATGACCTTTTTCATTTTATTACTGTACGAGTTTTACACATTGTGTACACATTGTGTACAATCATTTCACGGAAGCCCTTACTTATATGTCCCTCAAGACATTTAAAGCTTAATTACATTGGTTACCACCCGGATTAACGTTAATTTAATTTTCTGTTCAACACTAAGCGTCACTTCCAGCATTACCAAAAACATAACACGATCAAACACTTTTCTTTAGTATAGCGATAAGGAATTGTACCAGAATTCAAAAATTTGGGCATTTCATAATGGCGTGGAGGAAATATTTCAACGTTCCAACAAGAGTACTGAAATAAGGATATAACAAGCCGCGACATTGAATCGATGGACGTGAATTACGGACTTTCTTCTACATTGTGAAGCAGTTACAAGAACGTACAAGTTTCTTTGTGGAATACAATAGGCATTCACAATAGGCATCGAGATCGAATAACAGAGCCAAAGGCAAAGGTCAAGACTGTAACACTTGAATGTTTTAATAGGGATGTGGAAAAAGGCCAATGCGACCTTAAGGATTTAATTCTTGTAGCACTTGGTAAAGTCGTAACCGGTCATTGTTAAATTATTACTGTAGAAGAGACAAAGAATAGAAGGTAACTAACGTTGACAACAGCGAATGCATGAACTGACTGAATAACGACGAAATCTCAGGAACTACTACTAATACTATATAGAGAAGCTCGATGGCGCAGTGGTTAACGCGCCCGGTCTTCGTAAAGGCCGTTCACCGGATGGGTGACGAAACGTTTATCATCTCGAGCTCCTCCGTGCTTTGGAAGGCACGTAAAGCCGTTGGTCCCGGCTGCATTAGCAGTCGTTAACAACCACCAATCCGCACTGGACTCGCGTGGTGGTTTATCACTCATTCTCCCTATATCCATAGGGAAGGCTCGTGCCCCAGCACTGGGGACATAAAAATGAGCTCATGATGATAACTACTACTACTACGTCGTATTCTACAAAGAATCATGGCGAGACCCATACATTGATTTGTACAAAAAAGGGCCCATTTAGTGGGCTCTAATTGTCTACAAAAGTTGAGAATACCATAACAGGAATTGATTGATATTTGTTAACCCCGCATAATTAGAATATTTTCAAAATTACATATAATATCAGTTAATACAGTTAGAGAAATCTTTCAACTGCTAAGCTAATTCTTCCAATCACTCAATCACAAACAAACCAAGCATAATATGACACAATAATGATGATTATTTGAATATATGTTTGTGTACAAAATCCCGTTATGATTTCTTTGAAATTTGATAGGTAAGTAGATACCTAGGTATAGGCAGAAGACACTCACTAAAGAAAGATTATTTTAATGTCGCAATAACGGCATTAAAGAAGGATAATAAAGAAGGATCATCCTTTTAACCTGCAGATTTACTAGTTATTACACTCAATATACACTCTATAATAGTTTATAAATAAACAGAGTGACTAGTGTGTTGTGTTGCATGTTTAATTATTCTAACAAGTTAAATATATCAACTATTTGTATTTGATCGAAGCAGCGTTACAAATTTTTCTTAACTTTAATTCAATTGCATCAAATAATGAAATGCATTAATCCCAATGGTCTTTTCAGATACCTAAAAGGATACTGAGCACAAGTGTGATCGTCTTGTTAGTAAAACACCAAGACCGTACCTACTTTGTATGTAAGGGTAATTCCACATTAAGTAGGTAACATGTTGTATAAAATAAGTTAGTTTAAGGTTGTTTTATTGACACTTATCGTCCACACCAATAAAACATGGTACATGTTTGGTCATAATAGTCTATCTGAGGTTTGGACTCAGCTTAAGGTACGCACGCAGAAACACACGACGCTAACAGAGCGACGACGTAATAAAGGCAATTTTACGTACTTATGAAAATGTTATCTTTTCCTCCTACTAAGTAATTAGTTCTCGTTGTAACGTGAGTACGCACGAAACCGAATTTGTTCCGTTCGGGGAGAATTAACCCATATCTTTATGAGTTTGTTCCTGATACCTCGTTCCGATATTTTTATTGGTCGTATATCGCTTAACATCAGATACGTGTTATTAACCCAATGGCTTACATTGACAAGGCCTAAACATTTTATGATGCAAGTCCCTTCTTTTCATTTGCTTTAATTAGTTTAAATAGTGGTGCTTTCATTTACCACACGGTGCCTAGTGTGAGTTTCATTGACATTCGATCACGTTAACGAAAACGAGAATGAGTATGGCGATGAAGCAGCGCCACCAGGCGACATATGAGAAGAGTTAAATTTTTGGCATACAAATTTTCGTTTTCGTTTTCGTAAACGTAATCGAATGAATACGGATAGTAAACAAAACTCACTAGTAAACACTAGTCTCAGACTCAGAGGTACCGGGCTCGATTTCCAGCAGGTGTCATCATTATGTTTGGTTTGTTTGTTGATAGGGCTTCAGCCTGGCTAGCTACCCTACCACCATCATATCCAGGTTCTCTATAACATCAATGTTATCAAAGTGTAGATCTTTAGTTAGTACGTGCATTGATAGTAAGTTACAAATGCTACTATTGAATAGGTAATTCCCAAAATCCAATAGTCCTCGTAACGATTACGAGTATATGACACAGTTTTCGCGTGATTCTACAATTGTATTAGAGTAAATAAGATGGAGAGAGGGAAAGTGACTTTATTAAAATCTTACTGCAGGGCTCACGTTTTATTAATTTATAAGCACAAACTAATATATGGAGATTGGTTAAAACCGACATTTTGATTCTTCACTCCAATATTATCTATACCACAAATATATATATATATATATATATATATATGTAGCTAGCGAATGAAATCTATTTTATATATATATCTATCGGACTCTTTTCCTATCTATCTATCGTACTAACTAGATATGGCTGTCGCATTACTTAATATATTAAATTTTGCTTGTTCAACATAGACCTAGAAAGTCATGGAAGTCCATCTTAGGCATATTCGCTTGTGCTAGTGTCGTATATAATAGTGGTATTGCGTGTTACACGCCACAGTATCGACCCACGCGTGGCGCACCGCAGACTTTGAATAAAACCGAATGAATTGGGCATCCCTGAGGAATCGTAAAAGGTTTAAATTTACAAGACAGGATAAGGGTGAAATGCCAGTAATGTGACCGTTATTTAATAGGGTCATATGTGTGGTACCGCCTAACCAAGCCGCATCAATCTCTACCAATGATGCTCGCAGCCTGACACATAATTCGTCGTACTTTATTGGTCAACGTCGTCATATTTCTTATGACGTTATTAATATAATAACATTAAAAGCATATTATTGTTTTTCATAACAATATTATCAAACCGGTTATAGGTATCACAACATATAGGTAAGGTTCTCAATATCTCAATCATAACCTCCTGAAGTGTTAATTAAACAGTAGACTCTTTATGTACCAACCTTCTAAAGCAAACCACAATAATAGTAAACTGGAAACGGGCAGGTGTTTGTTTATTGTACTCTCTACAACACATCACACGTAACTTAACTTGGCATCAACTTTACTCCTTTGTTTTAAGAGCTGTTATTGCAGTGTTAAACCAAATAGTCATTGATTGTGAAGTCTGCCTTAAGCTGTTAGTATAGTCTTCAGATCAGTGTTGAAAAACACAGTAAGACAAAGGATTTAGTCAACCGGAACCATGATCGACAATAATTCTTGCTCCGGGAACCTGAAACGTTATTTTTCCAGAGGTATAAGCATAGAAAAATCTAGAGTCAGGCATAAAAGAAACTGAGGGTTTGGTAAAAAAGGAAAAAACTTAAATTGTAATTTTGTGTTGGCACAATGAACCTTTTGTTGAATTTTTCTAATATCCCGCTAACATACTAAAACTTAGTCCAAAATCGTCAGACTCATTAATACTGATATAACTTTATGTTTCTTTCAATTCACCCTTTATCTTAAATTAAGATAATAATATCTTAAAGTAACTAGGGTAACAGGATCACTTTAACAATATATTAGTAACCAAAGCAGACACACGTAAATCAGCATCCATCAATCTATCTTTCTACATTATTCTTTACCGCAGGGATCCAAGCTACGCGAAATGATTATACGATTACATAGTCTCGTAAGAGTTTACATATATAGTTTCTTATCTAGGATTCTAAGAAGAGCTTATTGACTTAAAACATCAGAAAAGACGCATAAAAGGAATAAGATAAAAATTGTCTTCCGACTTCAACCTTCTTGATTATTATCGTTACATATCGTTTCACAGATTCTAGAAGCTTTCTCTTTTAAGTTAGATACATCCAATAACAACATGTTTTACGTGTTACAAAACCTTTAGTTCGAAAAACAAAAATACCACTATTATATATATACCACTTACCAAAACTTATTACGACCAAAAAAAAGTCAGATTTGTTAATTTTTTTGGCAGAGTTTTGATATGATATCAAAACTCCTCACATGCTATCTTGTTATGTTCTAAAAATATCTCTAAGCCTGATGCTTGTCAGCCGATCTTTGTGAAACAAAGCCAACAAAAAAAGCCTGGGTGCGCAAGATGTTGGCCTTCATTACAGTGCCCTCTCGCGGCTGCGTGCCCTAACGAACCACTTGACATTTACACCGATGTCCGGACCATCTGCCTATAGCGGGTCAAAGGAACTTGAAGTTTAAAGTCGGATGAGAAAATATAATGCTGTACTAGAATAAGCGCGGAAACTAGAAAAAATAAGGGAAAACAGTGTTAGACCAATCCGCACTGGGCCCGCGTGGTGGTTTATGGCCCGTTTTCCCTATCCATCCACAGGGAAGGCTCGTCAGTAGGGACATATAATATAATGAGCTGGTGATGATGATGAATCGTCTGAGTGGTCCGGTGGTTGGACCACCCGTCTCAGACTCGGAGGTCCTGGGTCCGATTCACAGCGGTGATGAGCGCTCATGGTACTGTTCAGTTGGTGGCGGGGCTTTTTTAAATCCGCCTGGAAAGCTATCAATATTTTAACTATATCTGTCGCCATAACTACAATTAGTTGGTAGCATTGGCGTGTTCCGATCCCGACGGTTAGATATAAGATCTTAATTTCTCACTAGTTGAAGATTGCGAGTAAAGTGCGCCTTCACCTTCTGCTTTATTGTCAGGTGCGAGGCTAAGTGATTTACCCTTGTAAAATTTAAAAAAGCATCCAACAGTAAGGCAATATCAAGTTACAAGCAAGAAAACAGATGGGTGGTTGTATGATATAGTAAACAGAGATATGAAATATGAACTCGTAACTCCGTCTGTAACTCTTCGAGAGCGGTAACCTTTCAAATTCAATACTAAACGGAGATTGGGAAGGCACGATCAGAAAGTGATATAGTTTCAAACTTACAAACTCTTTAGAGGAGCAAGTTCCTAACTTCAAAAACAACTGAAAGTTAATCACGTTGAAACAAAGCGTTGTATCAAGTTATCATTGTTTAAACTTTGCCTGTTAGTTTCAAGGAACAGATTGGAATCTGGTTTCGTATTACAAAACCAATGTTCTATACTAGAGAAAAGTATTTGAACCGCCTTAACGATCTAAAGTCAAAGACCGAATGTAGACTAAGTATTTGGAATTTATGTTGGAAAAGTAATGGTTATTGCAGGCAATTCATAGTTGGTTTAAAAGTGATACCGTCATATTGCAAACCTCCTCCCTATTTTTTTATTAACTTTAGTCTACGTTATTGTTTTGTTTATATAATTTCAACGCAAATTTTGTTCCTGCTCGTGGAAATTTCTTCAACATTTGTGTTTTTGTAATTTAGTCTACGTTTGGTAATGACCGCGTATGTATTAGGTAAACGATTTTAATATTTTTTTGTTTAAACATTATATTATTTACTTGAGTTATTAATGTCAAGTAGATTATAATGATCCCAAAAGATTATTTTATTACGTATTAAAGGCACCGTTAATGGAACTAATCCAAAGACTCAATGTCGCATTGATCCTTAGCGCCTTGGCTTACACGTTTTATGCGCCCGGTGGAGTGTAAATTGTATCCTCAAGGATGCGCCAGCGGCCAAGGCCGTAATAATTGGGACGGAGTTGTTCCCTTGACATGTTGTGACAAGTAGTAATAGACCGACACGCGATAAATCACGTTAACACCTGCGTTAAGGGTTCTCTCATTACGACAGGTAAGGTCTTGTGTGATAGATGTTTATTTTTCTATTTTTTTTTTAATACGGAGAAGAGCTTTATTTCGCCTAGTGGCAAGAAGCGTAAACATCATAGGTAGAAGCACAATTCGCTCGAAATCCTCTATCTGAGGAACTTGATATCTTACCTCTAACTGTAGTAGAGGCTTGTTCTTTCTTAGTCCGCTCGGCTAGCTACCACCATCTTATCTAAGTCAAAGTCATCTATATTAATATTATAAAGAGGAAAGCTTTGTATTTTTGTATTTTTGTATGTATGTTTGCAACGAATAAACTCAAAAACTACTGGACCGATTTAAAAATTCTTTCACCATTAGAATGCTACATTAGCGCTGAGTAACATAGGCTATATTAAAAAAATGTTTAAAAATAAAAGTACGCCCGGACTTCTTGACGGGAAAGTGAAGAGTCATTGTCTGCGGTTTTGTTTTATTTTCTAAAATTTGTGTTATGTCCAATATGAATGTGAAATAATGGTGGATTATTAACCGTTAAGTGTTCGTGAATGTGCATGAGTGTTGGCAAATGAAACAAAACAGTGCAACGTCACTTTTCAAATTCTCCGCCCGAGGACTTAGTAAAGCCCCACATCTTTACTGAGATACTCGAGGGGTTGGGGGGTATATCATTTCTCACTTCTCATTTCTATTATCATTCATCATCATCATACAGGAAAGAATATTGTTTATGTATTCATTACCTGTAAGAAAAAGGAAGAAATATTGTTTATTTATTCATTATTACTTTGACACTGGCTAAATGTGCTAATCGCACGAAGCCGTCAACTAAAGGGAAAAAAAAGTACACCCGGGGACTTCTTGGTGGGAAAGTGAAGAGTAATGTCGAATATAAATGTGAAATAATGGTAGATAAGTGTTCGTGAGTGAGTGATTTGTTTTATTGCGTTTTCATCTTCTTCGGCCTTATAGTCACTACCACCAGATGATATAAAAGTCAAGCGTTTGACCAAAAAAACTAATATCTTTCTAAATATGCTAGCATCATGGCAACGCGAATACATGCCCGCATATTTCTCGGGTGTCTATGAACGAAGTACCTGCGATATATATTCCCATATGCGATTCTTGTTCACCGAGACTGCGATAACTAGGTACTTACCTACATGCGACCGTGGTACTGAGTCGCAGCTGTGACCAAGGGTTATACTCGTGTTACCATTGTTCAGAATACTAAACGTTTTCTAAACATATTTGTTTTCCAAATACTAACACATTGAATTGAAACACTTTCCACGGATCTACTTTCGTTTAATTTACATGGTATTACATACTGACTTATCTACTCTTGTAGGGGCTGTGGTCACAGGGAGACTATTGGTCGTCTCTATCTTTCTGCTGTCAATTGTTTTTAATTGGATGCATTTCGTTTCATGCAAAGGTTTTACTTGTAGTATATTTTTGTATTGCAGTGTTATAAACCTGTATGATGGGATTCTTGCAGGTGATAAAGAAACGCGAGTTGGTCCGTATAAAATATTTCATTTCACAAAAAAGTGATCAATTCGTCAAAAATAAAATATTTTCTTTCTACTATTATTTTTTTCCCCTCATACAAAATTGTTATTATTTAAATAATGAAAAATAAAAATCATAAAGGATATAAAGTTTACGCATAATTTAATTTGCATTTATATATCGCCTTTTACAATTACATATCGAAAGGTATTCGTAGAAAACAATAGGCAAGGTTTACCCACGAAATAAACCTAATAGAAATATACACCAAAACATAGAGAAAGATGCAAAGCTGTATTCCTCCTATAAGGCACAGTAGAATCAGAAAATTAAGTGGCACTTTTAAATAATAAATTCACTTCCGATTATATAGATATTTCCACTTTGGTCTGTATCTCTTTACTTCTGTTTCGTGTAAATTAAATCTCAAAAAATAATGTATACCTAACTTACGTATTTAATAGAAATAGTACTTATATAAATAAAATATGACATTAATAAATAATGTCATTAAAAAAAAAATGTAAATAGTAATTTTTCCGTTTTCAATATATTTACACGATCTGATTCACTTAACAGTATTTTTTAGACATTATATTTATTTTCCTGTTTTTACTTTTTTATCTTATTCACCTAACTGTACGATTGCGCCTTCCTTTACCCCTAATCTGTCTTATAATTGAACCTATAATGCAATTTATTTCACTGTTTTAACTAAGAACAGTATTATCTTGTTCACTTAATTGTATGATTGCTCCTTCTTTCATTTTAACATTCTATGAATCTATAATGAAACATTTTTTAAATTATATTATGTAATGATAAGATAGCCAGTGCTTCAATGCAAATTGCGGGTAGGTAAGGTAGGGCTATGGCTATTGAGGCAGAATCCTGTTCCACTAGCTGACCTATGATATGGGGTCCTTCAAAAGAGGCGTAAAGAGGCAACTTGTGGGCCGGCAAGGTGAGGGGATCAGTCATGATGCTGCGTTATTTTCACGATGCACCGGTTGTCTTCGCTTCTGGACTCTGCTTCTGTTTAACATCAGGGCAGGGTCATTTGCCTAACTATATAATAAAAAACCTGTGTTTTTCTTGAAGCCTTTTTAAACTAAGCGCATTATTGTGAAGGCTGTTGTTAACTAGCACATTGTACTTCCCTTGACATGTGTGACCTGGCATACCTATTAATACATAACATGCCGTAATTATGGTCGTTATGCGAACCAATTTTGCATTGCATGCTGGAAAAACTATAACAACCACTCTACAAACTATTTAAAAATACTTTTAGGTTGTTGTTTTCTTCTATTACCTTCAGTATTATAATACAGAATAAATTTAAAAAAATGGGTCTTGCAAAAAGATAGCAACACTCAGAGGTCCTAAACATAGAGTAGCTACTTCTAATAATCGTCCACATTTGATCGTTACGTGTACCGACACAATCGATAGGTTTACGACTGCTAGCTTTGTCTAGACTGCATTCGACCGTTCGCCTCTCCCCTGTATAAAGTATGAGGGTACTTTCGTATCTAGGTTATGCATACCAGACGGCCAAAGCAGGTAAACGTTGAAAAACATTAGCTGTCTGTCGTCACGCTAACCACCTACTATCCAAATATTTTCCCACGCTTCAGCACGTAAAGTATTCATAACGTAGTTTTAATGACGTTGCATGCACCACGTATCCCCAAACAAATGGAACTGAACGAAACTTAGTATCTCTGGGTAAATTGAACTCCACAAAAACTTATGTAAATCTAACCATGGGGTCGACCGCCTAACGCTCTCGCTTTTGATCGCTTTGAAGGCGAGGCGAGGAGGAGGCGTCATCTTGTCATTCGAAAGCAATATGAAAGCAATATCAAAAGCTATAGGCTATAGCTTTCGATATTATTCGATTTTATATTTTGATATTATATTAGAAAGCGAGGCGAGGGCCTCGCTTTCAAAGCGATCGAAAGCGAGAGTGTTAGGCGGTTGGGGGGCAGAAGCTGAAAATCAATGCTTTGCTCTTGGAGTAAAGGAATCCTTTAGTTAGTTAGTCTTATGCCCGTTTTCACCAACACACGTTTAAATTTAAGGGACCTCTAAGTGGTTTTTAGGGGGTTCTTAGCAAGAAATCCGTTTTCACCAACGTTTAGGTGTTACCTAAAGTCTTAGGAGGCCTCTTAACTTTAGGGGGTCGATATTTTGCCCCCTAACCGTTCCCTAACTGTAAGTGTCCGTTTGCGTGGTATTTTTTGAAAGCAAACCTCTACTTGGTCTGTGTTGGAAAGATTTATTTTGAAAATGGAGAGTGATTTAATGCAGTTTCTAGAAAGTTTGGAAACTATTGAAGTTGTGGAATAGTTTTCTAATCCTCGATTGAATAGAAGACCTCGTATCCACCGTGACAGAGCTGACCACTTCGAAAGATATTATAATATGGACCTTTTCATAAGATACCGATTATCAAAACAAAGCGTTTTATTTTTGTTGGAGAAAATTGAGAATTTTTTTAAATTTCCAGAAAATAAGTAAGAGTAAATAATGTTGTGGAGCTTAACAACATAGTAAATCTTTCATCAATGTTGTTACTTCTGATGTTCCGATCCTTCTTTTATCATTAATTTCAAGAATCAATCTGTTCCACCCCTAAATCAGCTCCTTTACGCTTGAAGACATTTTGCAACTGAGAATTTTTTACTTATTGTAGGGGACTTAAATGGGGTCAGTGTGGCTACATGCAGCCGCATAATAAAACGGGTGGCAGAAGCTATTGTGGCTCTACGTGATGAATTTACACGGTTTCTTGAATTGCCAGAAGAGATTTCCGTAGTAAAGGGTTTTCCCTTTACAAAATAGCACGGTTCCCAAATGTGAGAGGGTGCATAGACTGCACCCATATTAAAATTCAATCACCTGGTATAAAAATTTGTATTATTTTGTAAACATATTAAATTACCATTGTAATTTATAATAAAATAAATACTTCGTAGTATATTTGCCAAAAATTATATTATTTACTATTTTAGGTGGTGATGACGCAGAACTTTTTAGAAATAGGAAATCATATATGTCTATAATTGTGCAAACTATAAATGATGCAAATTTGTTAACTGTTGTTAACAAATTTGCCCGAAAATTTGCAATTTGCCCGTTGGCCAAGCTCTACACAAGACTACTATTTATCAAAATAGTAGAAGATACTAAAAATTTAACAAGGCGCTATAGCTTAGTAGCATATCTCTTGTTAAAAAAACATCAAATAATAATAAAATCATTCCAAATCAAATCCAATGACATTGACACTTCTTTCTTTTCTTTATTTCAATGAGAAGGTATTCCACCTTTAGGCAGGTGTCCCACCGCCGGCGATGAGCGAGTAGCGAGTAGAGCTAGAAACTAGAAGCGAGTTGGCGAGCAGCTACAAGCGGATTGTAGTTCCGATAGTTTTGTCGCTGGGCGACATAATAAGCGAGTGTACTTGTGCGGTGGGCGATTACTCGCGCTACTCGCCTAGTCCTGTAGACATAGAGTAAAGTCGTTATTTTTCAATTACTGTCGTTCCAGTTATACAAGAAAACTCATCGTGACTTTGTCACGTCGATCACGTCGATACCGTACATATTAGAAACACAGTTACCGTATATTTAAGAAAAACGTACATCTCGTTATTATTTTATGTTGTCTTGTCATTCTTAAATATGTACGAAAATCTTCATTTGACAACTCGTTGAACAGTTTAAACTCACTGTAGGTATTCTCTTGTAAAATAATTAATATTTTGCATCCAAATTCTTCTTTTCAAAATATTCCTTTTTTTCTCCCGTTTTTTCGGAACTGCCGCTGCTACTACACAAATGCTATTATAACATAGGTACATCATCGTCGTCGTGTGAACTAGACAACAATGATAGTTCAAATATTGTTCTGCATTCAGTATGTTAGCTATCCCTAGAACTCAGATCCGCACTCTATGTAGAAATGACCACTGGTTGGCCGCTCGGCGAGATACCTGACCGCCAAGCGAGTATCGCTGAGCGAGTGTCGCTCAGCAGCAAACTAGTAAAGCGAGTACTCGCCAGCTGCAAACTACTAAAGCGAGTACTCGCCGGCAGTGTGAACAGTCAGCGATCAACTATTTAAATATGCATCTCTTTTATTGACACAGGAGATACAGAGACACACATAGCGTTGCGTTAACCATTTCAATTAGTTTTGATTTAGAGTAGCTTGGGTGTGTCATGCTCTCTTTATTGTCTCTGCGGTGGTGGCATGTGCGTCGGGTCGTTACATTCCCTAAAATATGGTTGAGCGAAGCGATGGCTGATTCATTATGTCATACTCGTGAACGGGTGCCGCCTGTGGAGGCTGGTCTGCTCTTGCATACTTGTCTTATTTTTATTATTATCAACTATAGTGTAACTTTGTTTTTTCTTAGACAGGTTTTGACTTTTACTAGTACTGTATGACATTGTAAAAAATTCAACTGGTAAATGGTGTTTTTGCAAACTAATTTTTTTTTTCTCATGTGATTGTCCTTTATATTATGTGTTTTTTATTTGTGATGGAAAATGTCCTTTTATGATAGGGCATTTTCCAATATTTTTAACGATGTAAGGGAGAAAAGATCTGGACACTTGCTGAGTTTCTTGCCGGTTCTTCTCAGTACAAGATCTCCCGCCCAGAGTAGACTTACGAACCGATGGCATAATGACGTTCATAAGAGCTATTTGTAGCCTAAACTGAATAAATGATTTTGAATTTTGAATTTGAATTTTGAATTTTGAATTAAGGATTTATATCTATTGTACGTTTCTTGAGCGAGAAAATTTTACTTACTTAAATGTTCTTTTTTTTATTTATTTTTTACGAAAGGATATCTCTAAAACATATAAAACATGTTATATACATTTAATTTACTTTATATTTAATTATTATTGCTGTAAATCACAGATAAAAGGTAATTTTTAATGTATCGATAATACATCGATATTGTAAGCCTTAAGTTGAAAAAAACGGACTGTCACTTACTTACGTATTTAGGTAAGAGCCAGATTAAGGGCGACTCTTAACTTAAGAGTTACTTATTTAGAAATGTGTTAGGCGCTTATTGGTGAAAACGGGCATTAGTGTTTTCTTTTTTAAATGGTTGTTTGTGTTTTTATAATGGGGAAATTTTTAAATTGTGCCAAAATTGTTACCCAGTTAGGAAGAACTCTCCGAACAATGTCCAACGAACTTAACTCACGAAGACATCATTATTATAAACAAAAGAAAACAAAGAAAGTAAAAAAAATTACTTCCCGTTAAAAATATTGTGTTGCTGTTATAAATAATTACGTGTTCATTTGATGTACTTTTTCATCAGACCGTGAACTCAACAATTCGTCTACGAAACATGAATACTAAAATATTTAATAACAAGAGTAAAACCTCGTTAGCATTATATTTAATAGTAGCTCTAGCATCGTCGCAGTAAATCATAACAGTTTTTGTTTTATATTAAAGACAATGCATGGAATCGTTGAACTCACAGCCAAGACAAAAAAATTTCGTAGTAGCCTATTTAATATGCACAAGGCGTGAACTGAAATGAGGAAGAATTATAAATGCTCTGTACAGACGATGGGGATATCGAATTATTAAAGCGGTTTTCGTTGATGAACACATATAATTTGGAGTTTAATTAAGACATTTTGAAGATTCCACGGTTCTAATTACATTTAAATTAATGGAGAACATAAAATTTCCACAAATAGTGTTTTTTGAACATAGTCATTTCATTATCAATAATGTTTAGGTGGAGAACATAAAAAGATCTTGCTGATTCTGATATAGTTTTTATAAAAAGGCAAGGCATTTTCTACCTTTCTTATTATTTTAGTTTCACGTTAAATAAATATACTTATAGCGATCGGAAAATTCCTTTGATTTGCTCATTTAATAAGGAGATCTGAATCTCCCAATTTTTACCAACATTATTTGGTAAAAACTACCAATAAACAACAATTGGTACTGTTTATTTAATTGGGATTAAATACATTGCTAAATCTAATAACGTTTTTTACACATATTTTTTTAGATTTCCTAAGAATTTCCTTATGTATAAGATCCTCGCATCGGCTCATCGCATCAAATAGGTGCCTCTCACCCACGCATCCTAAGCCTGATTCAAGTGCAGTTTGAAGTTTGAATCGACCTTCGAGACCTGGGTCTATCACTGGCATCGAAGCATCGAATGTCGACATTTCACTTAGCAAACATAACATTCTGTACTATGTCTGTATACCAAACATAAGATATTATTTGACCTGTTGTCCTTTCATGCTTGCTGAGACTTTGAGAGGTGTTGTTGCCACAACTTCTTAAATAAACACTGAAAAATTAGGCGCGTTACTAAAAATGGTTTTTATTTAGTGTCTACTACTACTGTATATTTCGATCTTACTATAACATTTCAAAGTATTTTTTATGGCGCCATTTTTTCTAAATGTTAAATAAAGTTAGTAGAAAACGTTTAGATAGTAGTTTTTTTTTATATTTTTACTGTATACATATTTGTAATACAAATAAATATTTTTCATTTCAAATAGTAAGTAGAAAACATTTCAAATATGTGTGTTCAACTAAGTTTATAGTTGAACACACGAACGATAAGTTAAAACTTTTCATTTTGCTTTAAATTTTAGATAAATTTCAGCTAACTTTCACCGTTCAGTCAGTAATTAAATTGTGGAAGCTGTCGATGAAATTTAACCTTCTTCTTCGATGTTTTCATAATAGCCACCTCGGTTGCCTTGACGACGTCCAAGGACGAGGCTCCTTTATGTATCTAAAATACGTATAAAATACAAGAAAACGTATTTTACAGTCCGTGATAACGCATCATTGTGATTCACTTTTGTTTGGTTGTTGCGAGTATATCCTCATGGTTTTATTTCCCGACATTGTGTTTACAATATAAATGACAAGAAGATGTGTAAACGATATAGAAGTAGGTAAGTGGGACAAGAGAAAAAAGACTGCACAGTTTGTAAGTTTTCATAAAAAAGCTTTCATCCATGTAATTTTTTTGTTCCCTTTCAGTTTCTCTGCCTTTCATGGTTTCAGACTTCCCTCATACTGTCCCAGTTAAAAAAAACACTCTTTATAAGACACTCTTGTTAATTATCGTTTCTTTATTTGAGAAGGCTATTTTTGTGACATCGATACTGTAAATCAAGGACCTTTTTTCAGGCGACATCGACAGTAAAACGCGAGATTATGGATGTGGAAAATCTATTGAAATTGGATTTGGGCGGTCCGAGCGTGGCCGGCGGGCGGGCGGGCCCGGAAACGGCTGCTCGCTTGTCCGAATAAAATGATGAAATCTTAATTTGGTCAATAGGAATGATAAATTCAGTGGTCTGGAAACTGAAATGATTTGCCTCAAATAGGTCGACGGAAAATCTTGACTAATAAATAATAGTTCCATATCTAAGTTTTATTGCAAAAAGCCGCTGGATGCGAGCAGCAAAAAACTGGTCGTTGTGGAGATCCTTGGGGGAGGTTTTTGTCCGGCTGAGACGATGATGATGAAATATTTACAAAAAAGTATTGATTGTAAAATGTTCAAAATGATTTTTAAAGCAAATTTTGTTGCGAACTAATTACAAAAACACAAATGTTGAAAAAATTTCCACGAGCAGGATTTGAACCTGCACCCTTCTGACATTCCAAGTCAGGTGCTCTTCCAATTGAGCTATCGCGGTTCTAACCAGCCCGCCGAAATTATTCAACACTATTTACTTTGTAAGCCAAAGGCGCCCATTCAATGTCAACAACTACCGTCATTAACATCCGATCATAATATTTTTACAAATATTAAAGATCAGTTAAGAAATAAGCAAGCTATTTTTATAAAATGTTCAGGAATGTCAGAAGGGTGCAGGTTCAAATCCTGCTCGTGGAATTTTTTTCAACATTTGTGTTTTTGTTTAAGTATTGATTGATTTAACATACGGTTTCTATCTTGCATCTTTAGCATTCCGGACCAGGTACTCTAAAATTAGACTATTTTGGTTATTGGTAACATCCAAACTGACGGGAAATCAACTTTATGAAATTTTAATAAATACAATTTTTGTATTCTACACTTAGATACTCGTATATACATACTGTATACTTAATTTACTCAGTAAAAATCGTTGAATATGTTACCCATTTTCTACTATAAAAAGTTGATTTGTTTAATTAAGAATTAAAACAATATCTCTACCTGAGGATCTTATATTTGCAACCTAGGAAACAAAACATTAAACAATAAACACAACATAAAAAAACACAAATAAAAAAACAAACAAAAAACAAAAATTAACAGTGGGATCTCGACTTAACTTCGTAAAATAATTGACTTTTCGCCTTACACGAGTCGAGATACCACTGCCAGAAAATAAATAATAAAAAAATAAAAACAAAACTCACAAGACACCATGGAGGAAAATTAAAGTAAAACACGTGGACAAAAACAGCTCCTGCAAACAAAGGAAACAAAAATATAAATTTTAACTTTACCTCTTTATATTTACATACTATATTACATAATTAAGATCGGTTATGTTAGCCATCTTCGGGCGCACCAGCGCCGTGCCGACTGGAGTCGAAGTGGTCGCCATGACCGAAATCGGTCAGACCAATGATCATCATCATCATCTAGTGATAATATAGTTATTACATAATTAATTATTATTTCTGCTACCAAACAGCATAGTGTCTGTTTCAGTTATAAACATACACAACACATAATTCAGTAGAAACCAATTTCGTAAAATTATTGAGCCAAAAGATATACTATATGTTAAGTTCTACAGGTCTACTACCCTTTACAACCCACCCGTTGCACCCCATAGTGCTAAAAGCCTACGAGTGTAACAAATCGGACGCCTTTTTACTGATTCAGTCAATCAAAAGTAATAAAAAATCATAAATGCGCCGCAGTAGAGAATATCTCAAACAAGGTTATAATTATTATGTTATTTATATTTATAACGTAAATTATATTTCAAGTAAAATATTACTTATTTATATGGCAAATCAATAAAGAGGTCTCACAATACCATAGGTTATTATAAAACAATGACTCTTATATACATTAATGTAGACGACCGTTTGCGACCACAACAAAATAGAGCGCATTGTGTTGTGGTTGGAGACGTTTTCCTCGTTCTATATTTAAAATGCTTTTATCTGAACGAGTCGCAACGGAAGCCCCGAGCACTGGCCGACAAAAAAAAAGAAAACGCACCCTGCGGCTGACACCACATGCAACGGCGACGGGTTTATGCTGCCAGATGTAATGCTATGGTGCTAGCTTGCTTGGGCTAATTGTAACTAATTTAATGTACTTACTCCATTATTATTTTAACAACAGTGAAAAGTGATAAATCGTTATGAATCTTTTTAGTATTATTAATGCAAAAAGTATGGATGTTTGTTTGTCTGTGATACAATTACGCCAAACGGCTGAAAAGTGATAAATCGTTATAAATTCTTTTAATACGAATTTTGTAAATAAGAAAGGTATCTTTGTTTGTCTATTACTCAATCATCGTTTGGCATGAAGCTATATTTGTAAACATTGGTAAACATTGAGAGCATATCTTGGATTATTGGAATACCTAATCTACGAAAACTCTTCATTGTCTAGAGATTTTATGACAGATCGAATTTTACTTTTTAACGAAGCCGTAGGAAGTATGTTAGTATTAATAGAAACATGTTTGTCAACGCGTAACACAGTTTATTGTGAAACCAGCTATAAAGGTCATATTCACAGTGTTTGCTAAAAAAGGAACATCCACGTTTTTCCTTAAACATTTCCCGTAGGTGCCTCGTGTCAGTGGAAGAAAACGAAGGAGAAAGTTACGAGTTTGCCAAGCAACGATTCGATGGATCCGATGTAAAGAAAGGGAGGCTGACACGTGACTCGTTAACTGGCACAAATATTCCATAGACATTGTTCCAATTTGAACATTTTAAAAAAGTTGTGAAAATACCAAAATAAATAAGCCAACTGTATATGAGACGAATGGAATGTACCGCGGGCTGACTACAGGTAATTAAACTGAATTTTTTTAAATACTGATTTTGAGAGTGGTATAACAATACAGTATTTTACACTTACAATTTAAAAAATAAGTAGCTTGCAGCTAGCTGATCAATACATAATTATTAATTTCTTATCCGCATGCAGAAAGATTGCTCGAATAGAGGAAATGCATGTAATAAAGGAATAACAATTATATATTAAGTTATTTAAACAAATAAAAACGAGTTTTAATTTCATATGAATATGAGCTGACCATCGTAGCACGTAATAAATGATAATAATTTAAATCGATTTTCTATTCAGCGATATGTAATTATAATTTCAGTATAAGTATAAACCAAACTCTATGACGAGCTCTAGTTACGGGTAATCCAGGAACACACAAATCATTCGTGGTCCATTAACGTCATTACAAACATGACTAAAGTTAAGACAACTATATTTTTAGTCAGCGGAAGTTGTTGCCGACTGATTATAATGTGTCATATCCTAAGTATAATCATGTGATTAGGTATAACACCCATACTGAAATATAATATTTACCAGCTGTATAGGTACTCCGGGACAAGGTACAGTTTATAGTTTTTTTCTTTTTTTTTCCAGTTGGAGGACATCTTTTATTTATAGGTATTTAGTTTTTAATTTCTAATTATTTTTTCTCTGTTTTTTTTCAAGTTAAGTTCTGTATTTATGTTTGTTTAGAATAATAATAAGGATTTTGTTTATGTGTATATAAACAAATACAAACTTGTTTATAAGTAATGCATTGCAATGCAAAATATTTCAGGATGATTTTATTGCATACAGCAATAAGTAATTACTGCAGAGAAATAATATCCATATCACCTTTAACCGAGCCAGTGAATTTATAAAGACATTTGAAGTATGACAATCACAGCCACCATCGCCATCATCGTCATCATCGTCACTATCATCATCATCATTTAGTGTCATCTTCATACTGAAGGTTGAAGATCAGTACTTATACTTTTTTTTTTGTGGGGACATAAAATGGGGCTGATTATATCGATGATGATGATGATACAAAATTTTCTACTATCCATATAGCTTGATTTGACTGGCGATAACTTAGTCCAGTCCACTTTTTGATGTCGTCCAGCCATTTGCGTCGCGGACGTCACCATAGTCAAAATTCAAAATTCAAAATTTATTCAATTTAGGCTACAAATAGCTCTTATGAACGTCATTATGCCATTAGTTCCTAACTCTGGGCGGGAGACCTTGTACTGAGAAGAACCGGCTAAGAAACTCGGCAAGTGTCAAGCTCTTTTCTCCCTTATAGCGTCAAAAATAATTGGAAAATGCTCTATCATAAAAGGACATTTTCCATCACAAATTAAAACACAAAATATAAAGGACAATCACAACATGTAAAAAAAAACAGAAAAAGGATAAAATAAATAAATAAAATATTTAAGTTTGCAAAAACATCATTTACCAGTACAATTTTTTACAATGTCATACAATACCTGTCCTAAAAGTCAAAACCGCTCTAAGAAAAAAACAAAGTTAAACTATAGTTAATAATAATAAAAATAAGACAAGTATGCAAGAGCAGACCAGCCTCCACAGGCGGTACCCGTTCACGAGTATGACATATGAATCAGCCATCGCTTCGCTATCTAGTCACCATCAACACCAAAGAGGTATAGAAACCATATCTTTCCGTTAATATCCTAACAATTGACTTTCATCGTCAACTTGCGTAATTATTCTAAAACTATGAGCATCAGTTTCAGGTGCCTGTGCTTATAATACAGTATCTTCTCTCATCCATAACACAATAGCGAATACGCCGCCGCCGCTTCTGCTATGATAATAATAATGAGGTATCTTGAGCTGAAAGCTTTCAAGCGAAGTAAGAGCTCTACAAACAATATTTCGGACGAACACAAGTCTTTTTAATATAAATATCTACTTTGTGATTTAGAATGGATTAAGAAAAGTATAAGCAAAGTAAAAGTGAAATAAATTGTTGGGTTGGGTCCTTACTGCGTCATTTTGTGTGTAATGAAAAGTCTTTTGAAACAGGTAATTCAGCAATATTAGGTAAATAGTGTTCTAAAGTGTAGTAACATTAGGCTCTGTTTTGCGTAAAATCAGACGTATTTAAAAGGGTGATCTAGCGTGTCGCGTACTCGATCCGATCCGAACCCCTCGGAGAATCTAGTAGAGCACGGGAACACGCACTAGTGCGTGATGCCGTTCCCTCTAGAAAACCTCCGAAGGTGATTCGTTTCACACGGCTTGAGGTACCCTTTAAGTTTCTCACCGCCCCCAAAAAAGCCCGGTGAAGCCCCGTGAAAATATCGTCTGAGGCAATCAGCAAACTCAAAAAAAAAAGTGTCGCGTATTATGTGTGCGCATTTTTCACGTTTGAGGCGCAGAAGGTTCTATTTGAGAAATGTTATATTCTCAAAACGTCCCGATTCTAACATATTCCTACTCCCAAAACGTCTCACAATGTCTTATGCTTTTGACCGGGTCTTAGGGTAGTAGTCGACGACTTATGGAAAGCGACTCTGACGATCACATTACATAACCCGGGACCAAAGTCATAAGAGGATCGAGCGTTTTATGGACTTTTCGCAAATCGGACATTTTGTGAATTGCACTTTTTTTCCGACATGATGTTTTGCAAATAGGACGTTCTTAACCCTTTATATCGCGCCGTTCTAACACTTAAGTGGTGTGTAGAGTTTTGTGTAAACACACCAACCGTGTCTGTTTATCCTGAAGAAATAGTTACACAATGTTTAATTTTATTGACGTGTGTCACGTCGATGACTGTGTTGTACATGCAACAAATTGTATTCGTAAGTATTACGTTCATAGAGGAAAAATATAAATGCCACACGGCCCTTGCGTTTGTTTCGTCAGAGCGTCAAACCGAGGTTTTAAGTGTGGCTTTTTAAGTTGTCTAGGAAAAACTTGATATTTTTTAACAATTTTTACAGATCTACCAAAAAATCGTAAAATCAATGTGTAAAAGAAATGCAAATAGTTCCGTAAAATTTGTTTTATTTAAAAAAAAATCTTAATTTTAAGCTGCATTTGAGTTTTAATATAAGTCCCGCTATCATCAGTTCGTAAGTCTACAACGCCGGGAGAGACCTTGTACCTACTGCATGAGAAGAATCAGTAACACACTTATTAAGGGCGTTTCATTTCTTTCTCTTTTACAGAGGCAGAATTTTTGAATATGCCCTCTCTATCATAAAAGGACACACCATACAATCACATCACCATCATCACCATCACTTAACAACACAAAGATGACAGAAACTGTGGCTAATCCCAGATTCCCACCTGCCACAAAAGCTAAACTAGGCTATAAATTTCACTAAGGTACAACTTCCAACCATCACTTACACACAGTCGATCCAGAAATATTAAGTGGCCTGGTGTAACAGTCATGTAAAACTAATTTTAAATATAATTAATATTTATAGATATTTATTTAGTGCAGTCCACACGTAACTGATAGCTTCAAAATAGTAGTCAAATTAATTCTGTTAACACTTTCAATAGGTTTGAGAATAAATTCAAATTCAAAATCATTTATAGTTTAGGCTACAAATAGCTCTTATGAACGTCATTATGCCATCGCATCGGTTTGTAAGTCTACTCTGGGCGGGAGATCTTGTACTGAGAAGAACCGGCAAGAAACTCAGCAAAAAAAAAATTGTTAATTAAAAAAATTGTTAATTAAAAAAATTAAAAAAGATATTATAGTAGATATTGTAGTTACACAAGACTTTCTATATTAATGCAAGACAATTACTTACCGCTCAAAACATAGCTGTACATTATTAGCTAACTTCTACTTACAATAAGAAAGAAATACTTTTATAAATAAACATTTTGGTTTACATTTGAACAAGGCCGCATTAAATTGGAGCAGCCTAGAGGGCGCGCGCGCACATCCGAATTTCATTTTCCTATTTAATGACGGTTTATGTCGTTGATGTTGTTGTCTCTATGCGCGGTCGCCTACTTTATATAAAAGATACCCGCTGTCATTGCTTTTTTTTTAATTTACTATACGAGAACCTGGTAATTAGACAAACCTAATTTAGGCTTTTTATTTTTTATTGCTTTTTTGTTGTTAATACACAAGACTTTCTATCTTAATACAGGACATCTACCTCATAAGACATAGTTGTACATTATAAGCTAACTTTTACTTACAGACGGTCGCCGAGAACAAAGCAAGCATTAAATAAGTAAGTCATACGCGCAAACTATTCAATGATTCGGCACTGACTCATTGTTTCCGAGTGCCTGCAGCGAGTTACTATTGGATGCCGACAACTCTTTTTCATAAAAGAGTGCTTAGTATATGAGTTTTGTTTACTATCCGTATTCATTTGATTACGTTGACAAAATTGTAACTCTTCTCGTATGTCGCCTGGAGGTGCAATGAAGCACTTTTGAAGCATCAATGGCATACTAATTTTCGTTTTCGTAAACGTTATCGAATGACGAATGTAACACACTAGGCACCCAACGCTCACAGTCGATCTGTATACAAGCAAAAGGGATGCAAATAGTACGAGTTCCACTGGCTTCAAGTCAGGAAATTATAAAAGCACTTACTAAAATCTAGACGTTTTATTATTAAAACTGTAGCGTTTCTCTAATAAGTATTACAAACCGAGTATACAATGTAAACATGTACCCACCGCTAGAAATCGAACGGGGATCTCTGGGTCCGAGAGCGGCGGTCTTGACCACTTGACCACAGATACGGTTATTCAGCCTGTTGATAACTGGTCACCACAATTTGTAGATGCTTACAACACTATGGTTATAAGTTGCGCTTTCACCAGCTCAATTCTATGTGTCCACTGCTGGAGCATAAGCCTTCCCTATGAATGGATAGGGAGAATGCGCCATAAACCACCACGCAGGCCCAGTGCAATGCGATGGTTGTTAACGACTCTGACACTCGTTTGCACTAAACTTATGAATCGCCTAAGACTTGGCTTAACTATTACCCGGTCAAATTAACTCGGCACCTGGCTCGAAAACGTCGCTTACACTCAGGTGCCGACATAACTTGACCGGGTAGTAGTTAGACAAAGACTTAGGCGATTTATATGTTTAGTGCAAACGGGTGTTAGTGCAGCCTGGAGCAAGGGCATTACGTGTCTTTCGAAGCGCGGAGGAGCTCAAGATGATACATTTTAGTCACCCATCCGGTGGCCGGTATTGGCGAAAGATGCTTAAATTCAGCAATTACAGATCAACTGCGTTAAACCCTAGTTATGTTTCCATTTCCAGTACCTACGGATAACGTAGGTAAATAAGACAATGTAGCTTAACTTGATAAATTTTCGGATGAGTGATTAAATTAAATAAGATTTATTTTACATCAAACACTTTCGAGCATCGAAAGGGACGTTAATTAAAGCATTAATTGGAACTGGCTGTGGTCGACATCGTATAAACTACAATTTGATGAGTTAACCTAATTCTGTTTCATGTTGGCTCGAGGTAGCCTTTACATCCTCACCGTGTAAACTATTATAATCAGTGATCGGAATGAAGAGGGCTTTTTTATTAAATCCCGGAACCCGAAAATAGTTTATAAAGTAAGCCTCCTATAAAGTAAAAATAGATAGTGTTGATTAATTTCGGTGAGTTGGATTGAGCCACGATAGCATAGTTGGCAGTGCACCTGACCCGGCATGTCATGGGGTGCGGGTTCGAATCCCGATCGTGGAATTTTTCAACACTTCGTCTTTTAAGGGTTCCGTACCCAAAGGGACCCTATTACTAAGACTCCGCTGTCCGTCCGTCCGTCCGTCCGTCCGTCCGTCCGTCCGTCCGTAACGGCAACAGGTAGATGCTTGAAATATTCACAAAATATTGAGTTATATTATTCACTTTAAAAATAAATAATTAAATTAAAAATAAATTAATATTTAAGGGGGCCATAAAACCCATAAAACAAGCGCGATTTTTTTCCAATTTTTTTCTCGGTCTTAATAACGATAACAGGTAGAAACTTGAAATATTTTAATGAATTTTCTTTCGTTCCGATCACTGATTATAATACAATGACAATACATCTCTACAATACAAACAAAGGGTCTTTTGATACACTTGTAACGCATGTGACATAAGATTAATTATAGCGAAAAGTAACCAAACTTGATAAACCTTGTTCGGTAATACTTTCAAACAATTTTGACTTATACGAGTAGTTGATTTGGGGGATTACATTAACCCACAAATCATATCTTAGATATCAGGTTTATAAATACCTAGCTGACCCGGCGGACTTCGTACTGCTTTGACAGTTTCTGTCATTGAATTAAATATCTAGTCAATGGTTTCCATGACAACAAAATAAACAAAACATTTTGTATTGGAAAATTAAATTGTCGTTTTTAGTATTTTATTTAATATTATTTTTTTAATATAGCCTATGTTACTCAGCGCTAATGTAGCATTCTAATGGTGAAAGAATTTTTTAAATCGGTCCAGTAGTTTTTGAGTTTATTCGTTGCAAACATACATACATACATACAAAAATACAAAGGTTTCCTCTTTATAATATTAGTATAGATATACCATAATAATGAATGTTAAAGCTCTGATGTTCTGTTAAATTTGATTTCTCACAGTTTTAATGAATTATATTATATTTTCGTATATAAAAATTGATGACAGTACGTGTTTGTATGAGCCTACATTTAATAAATATTATGAAATTATTAATCACCTACACAAAAGAAGCGCATAGTGATGTACACTGTCGACATTACATCGGTTCACAGACGACCGGTTCAATAAGCTATTGTGCGACGTACCGGCCACACCGTGTGCACGCTACCGGTATATTTGAGAATGACACAGTATGCCTTTGATACAATATTGACCATGATAGAACTGACACTACATCAGAATGAACGGTGTACTCCAAATACTCCAATTCCATTTTTCTATCAAAATATTACTTACAACTTTATTGGGCAAACCAAGGTCCAGTAGTTTAATAGAAGGCGATAATTATGTGGTTTACTAAAGTATGTTATGTAACCGTCACAGAAACAAACATCACCTTATGGTCATCCTGTGATCACGGGCCTTACAAACTTCCGACTTGAAATAATTATTAAAATAAAAAATTTAAGATCCGCATTTCAAGATAACCCCCTTACAAATAAACAGAGAATAAGCTCCGAATAGTTATTCCGTGTTTTGTTCCTGTCATGTAAACGTCATTTCAAATTAGAGTAAAAGAGACAAAACACGGAATAACTAATCGAAGGAGGAGTTTCACCAGAGTCCTTCCCGTATAACACGTGTTGTGAGATTCCATTTTAATTTCTATCTACCGTACAATTGTACCCTTACTACTAATAATAAAAAACACTTGAAATTGGCTAAATGCTAAACGCGAAGTCATTAATTAAAATAATTAATTAACTATTCGGACCTTATTCTTTGTTTATTTGTAAGAGGGTTAGGGTTTAAGTTTAACATTGAATAAGGAAATATTTTTAATCATTGCAAGACGTCAACTCGAATCTATTTGCCTAAATTTCTACCAGTTTTAAATGATGATAATGATAACATGATTCTACTAAATCTAACTCAAAATACAGTTCAAATAGGCGTGAAAGTGTTTCATAAATGAATGTGTGAGAATTTCCAATATCCAAACCGCTTACCGTTCCGGTCCCCACGCTCCAAATGTAACCGGTAAACGACATCAATGTCCGCGGATTATTACCTGCGACCGCCATTAGGTAGGACGACATCATGTGCGGGGTCGACGACACCGATGTCGCAACTTGGACCGTTTTTTGCAGCATCGTCTGGATTTTCGACATCCATATTCAAAAGTTAGTCTAATAAAACTTTTGATTCCAAGTCTGCGAAGTTACTATTTAGTAGGAACGGTTGACGAGCTTATTTACTGTTTCCATTAACGTGAATACAAAATTAGAACTCATCTAGGTACGGAAAGACGAACTGTTAATTACTTCTACTTAAAATTTGCTGAATGTTATATACACTTTTAAACTGCAATTTTAAGTTGCTGAATGTTCCAATCATAGGTACCGTTAAGCTCCATACAAATCCTAAATAATATTTTAAGCTCGAAGTGTCTTAGTTTATTCTTTCTTCATGTCAAAACACAGTCATGGATCAACGTGATTTTGCACAGAGATAGTTGAAGGGCCCAAACAGGTCAATCATTTTATGTCTGTCAAATACGAGTACAATGTTTTCAAGAAGCACAAATTCGATAGCAAATAGTCTCTAATCCGCGTAGAGCTTGAAAAAATCCCTTTAATATCTTTAAAAATATCAAATACCCAAAATGTTTTAAATATTACTAATGGAACATAAATCCCCAACCCCGTAAAATAGATAACATAATTGAATCGGCACTTTCACTGTGATTAAAGTTAATAGAATCACGTAACGCGAAGGCTTACAACGGAAACCGAATGTCACCTGGGGAAATATAAAACAATTACAAATATGTATCATCTCACCGCTTTCGAGAGGCGAGTAAAATCGTGAGAGAATACAACAAAGGGGCGAGATTTATTGAGATATTTCATTTCGTAACCCACGTGCGCTCACTGAGTGATATAACTTCAAAGCATTTAACTAATATGAAGTACTGATGCGCATTATGAACGCTAAATTTATATGTCGAACCCCCAAAACTAAAGATTCGATTCCTATTCGAATTGTTGCGTAGCGTAGGACACTTTCCTTCGACTATTAAACACTATGCTTGTCTTTTAATTACTGTCTACAACGAGGGACACTTGACCTTCGTCTCACTTGAGGGTCAGTAACGAAGGTGGAAGCGC
Source organism: Eudonia mercurella (assembly GCA_963082485.1). Classification (NCBI taxonomy): domain Eukaryota; kingdom Metazoa; phylum Arthropoda; class Insecta; order Lepidoptera; family Crambidae; genus Eudonia; species Eudonia mercurella. Next base: position 4,527,308 of record OY720039.1, on the reverse strand, counting down.
ATACACTGAGGAATTTCTCTCAGCCTCTGTCAGCGGAACATAATTAACATTGTTGATTGGCTACTCCATAAAAAACAGATTGAGGATCGGACACTGTGGTGTTAGCTGGAAAGGCTTAGGTATGTCCAGCTGTGGAAAATCATAAGCTAATGAGAGCATTCCATCGGTTAGGCGTGAAATAACTGTTATGCAACAAAAATATTTTACATTAAAATAAATCCAATCAAAAAATTTAAAGAATTTCAGTCAGTCAACGAATTGAACAAGTTTAATTTCGCATTGAGTACGAAAGCTTCGATTCCAATACTCGGAAATAAAGGTCGGGGAAAAATCGTTCCAATCAAATAGAACAAAAATATCAAACTGAATTCAGATTGAAAGCGCAAACAATATTTTCCGCGCAAAAATTACCAGCTCTCTTTATTACGCCATTAAAAAAATCTTATTACGCAATTTCCCATAAAAGTTATGAAAGCCTTTTAGTATTGGAAATTTCCTAACCAACTTTTCTAATTAACCACGCATTAAAAATGTTATCCTTTCTAACTTGCAAAAAGAGGGCCATTATTTCTTATTATAAAAAGGCAAAGCATCGGTTGGTTTCTTACCTGATTATAGAATTATGTTAATATACCTAAGGCATTACAAATAAAAGTAAAAAAGACAAAACACGGAATAACTAATCGAAGCTATTCCTCTGTTTATTTGTAAGGCCCTAGGTATATTAACTAGTTTTAGTGTAAAGTACAATGTATAAAGTAAATAAATATTTGGTAAATTGAAAATCAAAGCAAAATTGACATGAAACTGCAAAAGTAACGTGATGCCAACCCAGATTATCTAATTAAATGAAATAAATTATTTGAATCTTAGCAGATATGTACAACTTAAATGTGCTTTGCATCCACATCAGTAGTCTAACTCGGGTGTGGGGATTGAACCTCGATGTCTCGCATTCAGTCCGAGCATATTCCCATTCTTTTACTGACGTCATTACCGTCCGTCGTTAGTACCGAATAGTGATACTAAGGGCGCAGTAACGCAAGCGCACGTATACAAATGTATTCCGGGACCAGGATGATTGGAGTGACAAAGTTTAACAGGTGAGTTAAACACTAAATCAAAAGCCAATGATAGTTTCAGCATTAGATACGCAGGTACATCGTCGCCGCCTATAAAAGATGACAAACGCGGAAACTATGAAGGCCAGTAACTGAATCCCTGCACAAAGGCTGGCGCTGCGGTGACAATACCATATCAGGTTACATTATGTGGCAGCGGAAGCTGGCTGTGACCGAGGAAGGCTATTGAAAACGAACAAACGTTCTTCAAAACAAAATGTGAGACGATATGTCGTTAGATCTACAAGTCTTTGAGGAGATACAGGAAGGCAGAGTTACCAGAATTTATGTAAGGACAGTTTTAGGTAACGTGATGTGGTGTTTAACCACGCAATATGGTTGCAAATTGAATGTCCAAACATTGTACAGTCATGGCACAGCATATTATTGTAGGCCACTGGGTCTTGATACAGAATATAGTTTAAGTATGCTAAGAACATATTTTTGTGACATATTGTCGTGCAAGGGAAAGTCGAGGGCACAAGACCACGAGGAACATCCCTAATGAGATGGACGGACCAAGTGAAGGCTGCGGTGGGCGCTCCCGTGCACGAATGTGCCCGATTAACGACCAGCAGGCAGAGGTGGCGAGATGTCGTGCGGCGGGTACTGTCTGCTGCCAACCTACCGGAACGTGATAACCACGACCACTCTGGCAAGAGTGAAACGACTAAGAAGAAGAACATATTTTAATGTAACTTCTATTCGTTCTATATGTCAGCCTACATAAACTCTCTGCTGGGTAGAAGCTTCTTCTCTATTGCACCAATCTTTTTTGTCTTTATGACATCGTATTTCCAAATCTATACTGTTCAATTAAGATTCTAGATTACAAAACGGCCTTGCATTTTCTACCCACATACTCGTATGTCCTAGCATTGTCTAACGATTTTCAATTCTGTTTTATCGAAATAAGGGCTACTTCTAAAGCTTAGCTAAAAATAGTTTTAATTACGTTTTCATAATTTAGCTCGACCTTTACATGGTGTCTATAATTCCGTGAATTCAATGAAGAAATCTGGTAATAGCATTTTAAGGCCGTAGAACCAATATATTACTCTTAAAAATATCGTTTTTAAATATAATCTGAAGATAATCTTGAGATTTTGAGTTTATTTGATCTTGTTTCTCGTTTTTTCCAACGTAACTATTTTAAATATAGTTTTTATGTCTCATTTTTAATAATATTGCACTGTTCCATGATTTAATACTTAGATGACGCACAAATCGACCTGTCAAATCCATACTTTGTCAACGACAAGGAAATAGAGACGTAGGAGGTATTTACATCACAATGACAAAAGATACCTATTATAATATTCAAAGAATAAGATGTGCGCACTAACTGCCAGTTATGTTCTATAATTAATTATAATAATGCCCGTGAAGCTGTAAATGAGGATAGTTATAATTTCTGACGTAATTAGCTCACGTTTTGACAAACGCCTTCGAACGTGAACAATACTGATGATTAAATAAAACCTATTTTAAGCCTCTCATCTCAATTATAATTATTTGCATATGAACACAACAGGAACAAGGAAACTCATTTGATGTATGGTGGAGCAAATTATTATTAACCAACTTATTAAAATTTTAGACAAAGAATTTAATTTCTTGGTAGCAGATCTGAGCTTCGAACGTATATTACGTGTCCCAGTTTCCTGATTTTGACATTATGATTGGACTATGGGAAAAATGTCAGAATCATGCCACACTCGTATTGTAGTGTAGACATTTAAAAAAACCAGAACCCCAGTTGTATGTCGACTAAAGAATTATAAGAAAAGACAACTAGGTGTACTACTTAATGGCTGAATCGAATATTAATTGGTATTGCATCATGAAAAAAAAGGTTACAATTGTTTACAATAAAATAGAACAATAGGATAATACCCGGAGTGTTTGACATTCCGCAGGACAGTGCGGGACAATCTGTGGGGAACTTAAAAGGTGGGGACAATGCATACTAACGGCTTTACAACCCCTAGTACCTAACGAGTTAGGTTAAATTAAACACTAAAATCTGAGGAGCATAGCTTCTGCAAGCAATAAACGTTGTCGGGAGTTGTTTTAATTTGCCGGCACTTATAAATGTTGAATTATTTTTACGTTTAAACAAACTGACGGGCTAACTCATGAACTAACTCATGATTCATATCTCAAGCACCGTGAGTCACATCGTCCAATTTCTTCGGAACGTATTTAAATCGTTTCGTTCTGCCCGCACAAGCTTTTACACCGACTATCAAACACCAATTTATGATGATGCGGTCGATGGTACCGAAGACTTTCAACATTTTGATTCGTTGCCAAATATCAAATTTACTAAAGCAGAAAAAACTGTATTTAGTTTTTTATTGCAACCATCACCAGCCTCTAAACGACCCACGGCTGGGCTCAGCCATACCCACATGAATAAGAGCACATGAGGTGATCGGGCCATAGCCTTCCACGTTTGCCCAATGCGGATTGGTGGGTTTAAACGACTGCTATCTTTTGAATACAGAATAAACGGCTTATAGTGCCACTATTGGTAGAATAGTGCCCTCAGTTCCGAAGCATCACGCATCAAAATCCTTCAAGGCGTTAAAATTGCTTTTAACTTTGTGATTATTATGTTAGGCTGTATCAGAAACAGCTCATTTAAAGCTATGAGGTTTCTCTGGCTTTTCACTTAATACAACATTTTCAGATCAACTTAACTTTTAGGAACCCTAAATCATATATGAATAGATATGCTATTTATCACTACTCTCTTGACTGCAGTATATTTGCTCAGGCAAAAACAGTACTATTTTCTCCAACTTATAAATGAAGGCCGAGATTATTGACAATACGTGTTAGAAGAAATAACATGTGTGGAATTGTTAACTGACGCCAACATTTGGGGGTTTCGTACTCAGGTTCGAATGACGTTAGCTCGAAGCTCGATACCTCGATGTCCCTACCTCGATGGTATGCTTTGTCGAAGGGTCATTACCTCGAAAGATCACTACCTCGAAAGATTTTTACCTCGACGGGTTTCTGCCTCGACGGTACGCTACATCGATGGCTTGTTGTATCGAAAGGTAATCAAAACCACACCTAATAATAAAATGATAACTACTTAGTGGTAATCAACAATGTTTATTATTATTTTTCATTATTGATAAATCTCATAGGCATTTTTGAATATTTACGTACTATGTAATCGTAGGTATTTAAAAAAAAAAAAATTCTATTACCCACAATATTCCCACTTTAGTTATAAATTATTTGTTAGGTACTTAGACAAATGCTACTGCAGTCGGAAACATGTCGGCATCAATAGTAGTGGCAAAATCTAATCGCGGAAAAGAGTTAATAATTTGTGGTGGCTATTGTTTTTATTTAAACAAAAAAGTGAAAAATAAATGTTATTGGTGCTGTAATCAAAAAGATGATAAGTTTTGTTCGAGCACATTAATAACAGAAACAGCTAATTCTGGTGTACACAATGTAATCAAAGAAATTAGTGAACATTCTCATGTACCGTCTCCTGGCCAAATAGATGCAATTAAATTATCGAACAACCTCAAACAGGATGCGTTGGCGAGCAGTGATAAACCAATGCAACTAGTCTAAGTACCTAACAAATAATTTATAACTAAAGTGGGAATATTGTGGGTAATAGAAAAAAAATTTTTTTTCAAATACCTACGATTACATAGTACGTAAATATTCAAAAATGCCTATGAGATTTATCAATAATGAAAAATAATAATAAACATTGTTGATTACCACTAAGTAGTTATCATTTTATTATTAGGTGTGGTTTTGATTACCTTTCGATACAACAAGCCATCGATGTAGCGTACCGTCGAGGCAGAAACCCGTCGAGGTAAAAATCTTTCGAGGTAGTGATCTTTCGAGGTAATGACCCTTCGACAAAGCATACCATCGAGGTAGGGACATCGAGGTATCGAGCTTCGAGCTAACGTCATTCGAACCTGAGTACGAAACCCAACATTTGGTCACTACCACTGAAAGAGAAGAATTCCGTCTTCAAGTGGGTCTTAAGCCGTTGGTCAGTCCCGATTGCTTTCGTAAGATAGGGACAGTAAATACTGACCACCTCGCATTGACAAAGCCTGAGCACAGCAGAGCCACGATGATGAACCGCAGGAAGGAAAATGAATTAAGTTGTACACGTACCCACGTACCTACAGTATTCTTACAAGAAACCACTTACAAGTTTACAACGTCGACGCATTTCGCGTGTGTCATAACATAAAACAAAGTAACGGTCACCGGGAAGCGTAAAGCCAACATCTTATGTACTAGTATAATAAACCAGCGCTGTAGGAGTTGAGTCGCAAGACAATATGTTCTCGTTACATACCGTTTTAGTATGACAAAACATAACGCATTTTTGAATAAAGAATAGTCGTTATTTGAGCTGCATAATTATCCGTTCCCGCTTTACCTGTAATTGGTCGTGATTCAACAGCATTGACATTTTATTATCCATCCCCGATATACCTATTATGATTTCATTAATATCTTAAAGTTTGTACTTTAAGATACTAATGACCTACCTTTTGTTGAAAAATATGACAACTTTTGCCATACGTATAGCATGCACGCAGAAAGACGGCTGCGCTTGCTTTGTCGGGACATATTTTACAAAAAACGCTACGGCGGCATAGACATTCACCGGCGTTTATCTCAGAAGCACCTAATATAATCAAACCTACCTACAATAGTTCTGAAAACTATTTTCAATAACTTTAAAACTCCGGTTATGGTTGTCGAAAAGTGCTGATGAATGTCTATGTGTGTGAACCAGTGCCTGCATAATTCGAACACAGACATTGACTTTACGCTACCGGCATCCGCAACTTGCTCGGGCGCATGCCGCGATTCGACGTGCCTACATTAACAAATTAACGGACTTATGCCAGCAATTTTGAACATCTTTATATTTCTTAAAACACAACTCATATATCACCCTGTATGATTATATTAATATTAACAGATTTCTATCAGTTAAATTAAGAATATTGATTGTAAGCATATAATACAAGTCATTTAATATCACCCTTTTCTTTCATTGTATTATTTCGGAACTTTTGTTTATATAGGCCTGCTCCATTAAACATTATTAATTATAGCAAGGTAGATTTCTAAATTAAGATTTATGCTTGGTAAAATGTAACTATCTAGTAGGTACTTCGGTCTAATTTATTTTAAAAAAATCTACTTAATAGTAGTAGTAGAACGAAAATAATTTTTCATATGGTTTTTCTAGGAGAGTCTCTTAACACAACATCCAATCAAAGTCACGCGAATGGATACGTATAAAGCGTTTCATTTTAATGTAAGTTTAATTTTAATTTGATCTTTATTTATTTAGAGGGTTTGGTTTTTTTAAAGAAGTAAGTTGTTACACTTCTCTTGCTCTCTTTTTCAGCGTGTTTTCTTTAAAATTGAGAAACTATCAATAGATGAAACTATGAATATAAAACAAATATGTACCGATTTTAACGACCCAAGTCTCGCGTGTTGTGTTTTTAATTCTAACATGTGAACATGCACGAATATATTAACTAAGACATTTACGAGACAGGGAAAAAAACCGCAGAAATATATGAATTAAAAAACCATAAAGCACTTGTTACGTTAAATATGTCCAGGAATATCTGTGACTAATACAATTTTATATGACGTCAATTCAATAGATTTGTAACTTGTATATTATACATACCTACTTAGAATACTTTACTTAAACATATTTAGAAAACGTTATAACGAAATTGTTTAATAATTACCAGGCAATTACTTACCAAACTACTAGCCTAGCTAGGCATCAATTATTGATGTTTTCTTTGAATTTGTATGTTTTAAGGAAACATAGGTATATTGATCTATCAGCCAATGAACTTACCACGCTCAATATCAAACATTTTCATATGGCCTTGAACATAATAAAGTATTGGATAATCCACTATCAATATTGAATCCACTATCTACTGACCACTGCTCAATGTGGGTTTGTAGGTATTTACAACTAAGAGCCCGGGCTTTGCTCCAAGAGCCCGGGACTAACGACTGGAACTGGGACTAACGGCCTTTTTTTTTTTTGGAGAGAGATTGCTGATTGCCTCAGACGGCATTTTCAGCTTCACCTGTTTTTTTTAGGGGCGGCGAGGAACGCAAAGGGCCCCTTTAAGCCGTGTGAAACGAATCACCTTCGGCGGTTTTCTAGAGGGAACGGCATCGGGCACTGGTGCGCGTCCCCGTGCCCTACTAGATTCTCCGAAGGTTTCGGATCGGATCACTAACGGCCTGCTGAAATAATTCCTACTTTTAGTTTGGCAACCTATTCGGGGACCAGTCACTGCGAAAGTTGTTTAACGTATACATAATGTTATGTATACGTTAAACAACTTTCGCAGTGATGTTGCGGCAGAGTATGTACTCTCACGTCCTTCTTCCAAAAAGAGGTACGAAAGAAGACAGAGCATCGTAATCACCAATTTTGAGTATATTCGCCATAAAGGACTCGACGCCACATTTAGCGTAAACAAAATAGGGTTCCGAGGTGGAATAGATAACATCAGTGAGGTTGCTACCCGATCGCCTGATGTGATCTACTCTTACTTACAATATGCACTATTTTCACGTCTCACCCACCACCAGCATGGGTTAACATGTATATAATCATAATCCACACAAAGAAAGGAATACATTTTACGTGTCTACTCGCTTTTATATGTTACACTATTCTAGTCTAGTCCTGACGTAGACATTTAGAACCCTTTACGAGTTCCGTGGTAACAGGAAGATTAAGGCGTTGGTTGTCCCATTCCTAATTAATTTGTAACTTGTGTACCGTCGAACACACTAATAGATGCACCAATGAGCTTCTCTACTCGTTAACGATAACGATACGTTAGAAGAATAGAAATGGGATTGCTGTTGTCAAAGAATACACGTAAAGCTCAGTCCTTTAATGTTAACAATGAAATTTAGAATACAATTTAACCTCATAATATTATGACTACATAAAACACAACATGATACCACATGCAATCGTTCATTATGAAACGTGTACGTGACAATGAATGTATTAAGTCCGTGTGTACGTAAAGACAGTGCATTTATTAATATTGATAACTCGCAAACAATCCACAGTGGATTTATCATAACTCTGACTCAACAAGTGCTGTCGACGGTACCTACAAATTAAACAAGCATGGTCTTATCGATATAAAATTATTTGGAGCTATTAAAATAACAAGTCTACAAGTACAATATTGTAGGTTATGGAATAAACAACGATCTATTCTATAACAGAAATAAGATACGTCGCTGTATTTGAAGTAATAATATAAAAGTGAAACGCACAATACTAAGCTCTAAGTTTAAAGCCAGAAGGTTGGTTCAAACAAATTCCTAAAGGAGTAAATAAGGGTGCGCACGCGACGGCAACCGTTACGGAGTAACAGCTGGCGAGACACCTGCTTGCCTGTTTGCCAATCACAAGGAGCCGAGTTTCTTAGCTTTGTTCCCCCTACCCTAGCGAGCGATGTAGTGTAGTGCTGTCTTCCTGGGCCTGAACCGGAAGCCTGCTTATTCAAAAAACCTCAATACCTAGTGCGTAGGTATCGGCAGCCTGATTTTAGCGTTTAGGGCTAACCAAATATGTTATTGTAGGCAATGATTGTAATCTGTTGGTGAACCTATAGAAATAAATAAATAAATAAAGGAAAATTGTCAAAAACAGACCACCGACACACGATTGTGGACGTTTCAAAATAACAGATCGAGGTCATGGCTTGTGTGTGCTAGTGCGCTTTATAGGTAAGTTCGCCACCAAAGAGGATCTTTGGAAATTAACTGTAGAGTCGATGACACAAGCAATAGAAGTTGCTGCTCTTCGTACAACAAGAAGTAAAGGCGATCGCAGCTCCGGTTCCTATATAAAAATTGGGGGTGTCCGTAAAGATGACTCTCTTGGGACACTAGTCATATGACGACAAAGTCAGTGGTTGCAAGAAATGCACCATAAAATCCATTCCATTTCTAAATAGCTCCGCAATTACAAAAAAATAAATTACGCATTATTATTTAAACGTACTATTGAAATTTTTGACTTTGAACTTATTTTTTTAGTCATTTCATGCAATGATGCGGATTCTCGGATTCGGAAGAAAAATAAAATTATGAACCGCTCTATATGGTGTCCACAAAACAGCCGGATAGTCCGGAATGCAGGGCTTTTACCACACACACACACACGATATAATGAAGGGAATACCCACGCCACGACCTTGGCCATCCATTCATAATCTACATTCCACACGCAGCCCCGAACAATTCAACAATTCCGAACAATCTAGGGGGCGAAAGCACTCGGCAAATTGGAGCGACCTTTGGAGGGCTGTAATATTTATTCAACGATGTTGCTCTTCATAGCGGCTGTATGTGCGACAGATTGCCATTGTTCCATGGAATTAAAAGGGGCTTCAGCAGGAACAATTCTTTTACGTTCCTTTGTTTCTCTTTGTTATACTATTCCGTTTCCTGCATTCCCCAGAGTCTTCATTTTTAGGGTTTCGTAGCCAAATGGCAAAAAACGGAACCCTTATGAATTCGTCATGTCTGTCTGTCTGTCTGTCTGTCTGTCTGTCTGTCTGTCCGTCCGTCACAGCCACTTTTTTCCGAAACTATAAGAACTATACTGTTGAAACTTGATAAGTAGATGTATTTTGTGAACCGCATTAAGATTTTCATACAAAAATAGAAAAAAAACAATAAACTTTGGGGGTTCCCCATACTTAGAACTGAAACTCAAACATTTTTTTTTCATCAAACCCATATGTGTAGGGTATCTATGGATAGGTCTTCAAAAATGATATTGAGGTTTTTAATATAATTATTTTCTAAACTGAATAGTTTACGCGAGAGACACTTCCAAAGTGGTAAAATGTGTGTCCTGTAAATGCGTGTGTCCCCCCCCCTGTAACTTCTAAAATAAGAGAATGATAAAACTAAAAAAAAAAGTATAATGTACATTACCATGCATACTTCCACCGAAAATTGGTTTGAACGAGATCAAGTAAGTAGTTTTTTTTTAATACGTCATAAAGTACGGAACCCTTCGTGCGCGAGTCCGACTCGCACTTGGGCCGGTTTTTTTCGGATTGCGTCAAATGGGTATTTTAAATTACGTTTGTCTATTTCCTTGAAGCAAATATTTGAGGGAGGGTGCTAGAGTGAACTGAATAAACACTTAAATATACGACTCAAGGAAATTTTATGTTTAGATACCATTTTGATATTTGCTAAACTTTAGAGTTTAGTACTAAAAGTTGGTAGGTATACCATAAAAGTTTATAACCTAGTAATCTCATGATATTACGTTCGTTCGTAAAATCAAAGTGCAGTTTTAGATTTACAGCTGAAATAGTCACGCGAGACATGCTAAATGTTAGAAGTACAACCTGGACATTTTCAAGGCAAGGGTGAACAGGCATTATTATTTTTTTTAATGTATTTTTACGGGTAAGCACATTACCTTGATCTCACATGTTGTTAAGTGATGATAAGGCCATTTGGTGGAAGCGCACTTCACCCGGGACCCTCAACTAGTGAGGCACTGGCTATCTTATCTCTAGCTGCCGAAACACAACAATGCTACAAACATTGATGTTATGGCGACATATTTAGATAAGATGGTGGTAGCTAGCCAGGCGGACAAACAAGTCCTACCACCAACCAAACCGAGTACACAAAGATCATCGAACCCGGGACCTCTGGGTCTAAACCGGTGGTCTTAACCACTAGACCACAGAGGCAGTTATATATTATCTAGGCAAGTATGCTACAACCTAGGCCGCATCCATAACATTACCATCAGGCGAGATCGCAGTCAAATACTTGCCTATACAGAATATTTAAAAAAGTACCAATCACCGCTATAATTTTTAATGTGATAGACAAGACACATGTAACTAAAGAATATTCAACCATCTTACTTGAAATAAAGAGTCTCTCTCTAATCAAACAAACCAAAGAATAAAATAAAATAGAACCTACTTTGAGAATTAATTTTCTGCCAGTGTCAATATAGGTTATGTTACTAGATGTACCTAAAACCTGAATTGAACTCATATTTATTCATTTACCTACACGGGCTGAATCCTTAATTTCCCAGTTTCTAGAACGGCCTTGTTCCTTAATCCCTTGCGGCAATCCGGTATGTCGGCAAACACTTCGAATCGAGAGATATTCCCTTTAGGTTTTCGTGACATTCTTCTGGATGATGATTTATTTAGTCATCTTAAAAAAGAACAGAATGAAAGAACCTAGTGAATTTAATATCAAGTATCCACACCAGAGTGGGCTTCACATTATTTTTCGAAAAAGTATTTGATTTGGCATTAACCTTGCGAAAAAATAGCACTTTGAGAGTCGTCGTTTTTTTCAAGTGCTTTTTTATTTTATTTTTTATATTAGAAGGAGGCAAACGAGCAGGCGGGTCACCTGATGGGAAGCAATCACCGCCGCCCATGGACACCCGCAAGACCAGAGGAATCGCAGATGCGTTGCCGGCTTTTAAGGAAGGGATAGGCTCGTTTCTTGAAGAACCCTAAGTCGTAATGGTCTGGAAATACCGCCGCTGGGAGCTGGTTCCGCAGCACTGTAGTGTTCGTGGTAAAAAATTACGTGAGAAACGCACAGTAGTAGACCGCCATCCATCAAAATGGTGTGGATGAAAAGGCAGTCGATTGCGTGTAGTGCAGTGAAGGAAATCAGCGGCAGGGATCAAACCGAACAATTCGTCAGAGTACTCTTTATGATAAAGGCGATAAAATATACAGAGAGACGCAACGTCTCTCCGAAGGGCCAGTATATCGAGCCGACCAGAGGTTTAGAGGATTTATTTATTACATAATGCATATAGTTATATTTTTTATCTTCATGCACAATCAAAATATCACTCTTAAACTTAAAGAGCCCACAGCCGTGGTGTTGTAATGCAAAATCAAAATAATTTTCATAATCTTTGAATTAACAAATTCGTTGAAAGAAAAGAAAGAGACTATTTAACAATACACATTCATAGCTCACATAGCTTAGACAATTAGTTTCCTTTTAATAAGGAAGGGGTTGTCACGAATATCTTTCACCTTTGTTGCTGATATAATTGTAGATTTCATTATTTCCGAGCAATTTTTATACCCTCCCTTTTTATATCAAATTCTCAGGACCATCTCTTCAATTTCCTCCCCCGAATCGATTATCTCGTTCGATTATCCCAAGTAAGTTGATTTCAAGTTGCCAATGGTGCTTCCGATTAAATTAAATCTCGACTTTGGAGCTATAGTATAGAGCAAACAGATTGTATCTACCTACCCACTGTTGAACAATGGGGATGGCGATGTCGATACAATAAAGGATTTACTGTTAAGCACTTCTGAGGATACGGGGAACCTTTAATGTTCGAGCGATTTAGTTTCAATCAATCTACTGGTGAGCGTTGGGTTGCGATCTGAGATAGTGATCTTACCATTTGATGACTAAGGCGGTTAAAGGTCTACCAGAGTATTGAATTAACCTTTATGATGTGGCTTATCTAGTAACAGTGGCAAAATACATGTGCAGTGTTCTAACTCTAAAAAACGAAGGTGTAATAAAGCGGAAGACAAGACTTTACATATACAATAATGCACTCCACGAGGAATTACTATTTCAATATTACTAAACTCGTTTTGTAATACATCGTCAGTGAATAAAATTATAAAATTAAAAAGTGTCAATTCGGACACTGTGTCCGAATATAATGTGTCCGAAACGTCAGCTACCCATAACAAAAAGCCGGAGAAAGAATTCCTTGACAAGTTTCTTGTGACTCCTTCGTGGTGCAAGGTTTTTACCGTATGGTTTTCGAAGTCAGACGATTTATCAAATTTTGATGTTCCAAACATGCTTCGTTTATAGTTCATTTCGAATATTAAGACTTAGCGCCGGCTGGGCGACGCGTGCGCACTCATGAGAGACTCCAATGATTAACATTAATTGAAACTGAACGTACCGAAACAGCAGATGGTTATAAATAACACAAAATAAGGAGGCTTCAGAAGGTAAGCTACATACAAAGGTGCTCGAGCAACGGACACTTAGAAGAAAATCTCTAACGGACACGGAATATCGCAACAGCTACGGTTAGCGTTGCCAAGCGTCCGGACACAGATTAGGTAATAGTTACTTCGTAACAGATAAATCACTCCCTACAAAAATTCGTATACCTACCGCGTTAATAGCCTACTTCATTTCGTCGCGACGCGTCGGCGACCGCTGCGTGCTAAATTATGCCTAATAGGCTCGACTATAGAGTTGTTATCGATTGGCAGCCGCGCGACCTTGCTGCCATCGTAGTAATGATAGGGCTGTTGCTACGATAAAAATATTGTTCACACACAATAACTTGTACCTAAATTAACCTGTGTCTAAATGGCTTGTTTAAGCTTTGTAATCTAAATTAAAATGAATGATAAATTGAAAAGCTCAATTGTTTATGATCAGTATGAATCCGAGTTCCATGAGAGAATATTATAATGTTACCTATGATATTAAATGAATTACCTACTTAGTTATAAATCTTCACCATCATCAGTCCATAATATCCCACTGCTGGAATATAGATTTTCCTTCGTATGAAAGTGTTATGATATGAAAGAGAACTGAGTAGGTATAGAGATGGATTATATTCCTTATAACTCGAGTATAAACACCCATAACTCGAGTATAAAATAGGTATCCACATTCATCATACAAACATTTGCCCCTAACGGGATTCGAACCCACGACCGCTGACGTGGCAGGCTGGGTCACTAACCACCACACCAAACGTGTTGTCACAACTTTAATGCAGACATAGTCACAGGTCATTTATATTTGTCTGACGTGTCGTGTCGCGACGCGAGTCGGAACGTAATCGATTTCATACATACATTGTTTCATACATTTTTAGATTTATATTTTTATGTTGTGACTCAAAATCCGCCTTTAATGTTGAAAGTAAGTAATTAAAACCAACCTATTTTATTCTATTAATTCATCCAAATAAGTAGGTATCTATAATGTATATACCTACTTAAAAGAGTTTCATTAGGTAGGTACTTACCTTTCTTCATCAACAGGCAAACTAAATAATGACAGGTTTTAATTCCTTTTATTAGATTTACAATCATCAACTTCACAAAAATTTCCAGGCGCGGGCGGCATTGGTTTATATTATTGAAACGAGATTTTAAATCACCTAATTACTATTTACAATACTTATTTAATAATAACCACAGAATACCTACAAATGATCGATGTTTTATGAATGACGCAACGTGCACAGCGAACGAGCGTACGATAACGAGCGCTTGCGACAGTCCACTGGCTTTTATATCGCCGGCGGTAAGCCGCTCGGTAGGTATCTAACGCGCGCAAGTACATGGAGTGACGTAGGCCTGGTCCGGATAAAGCCGGACATAGTTAGACTTTTTGTTTGCGTGTCCGGCCATATTATAAACGGTGTCCGGCTAGTCCGGCTTTTTTTAGGCTTTTTACATTTTTGTGTAAAAGTGTGGTGCCGGGGTAAAGAATTGCACCACCCCATCTCTTCCCGTGGGTGTCGTAGAAGACGACTATGGGACCATTCCAGAGGATGGGCAGCAGCGTCTCTCTGTGATTATTCTCACCTTACTGCGGTCGCCAACCCGCCTGCCAAGCGTGGCGATTATGGCAAATTCCCCTCAAAATTATTTATCCTTGAGGGAGGCCTTTGTCCAGCAGTGGACGTCTTTTTGGCTGAGATGATGATGATGATGATAATAATTACATTTTTACTTTTTTTACTACTTAAACTGATTTGGCATTCGATTTTATTTATATTTCATTAGAATTTAATAAAATTTATGGTAATAATTAAAAAAGCTTGATTGTACATAAAATATTTTTGTCGTACCTACCTAGACACAAAATCCTCAATAATTTAGGGTGTCCGGCCTTTTTACCTAAATGTCCGGCCAAACTGGCTGGTCTGTCCGGCAATAGGTTTGGTGACCTAGCAACCCTAGCTGCGCTCAGCCTGCTCCGAGCTGTTCTGAGATTCCTTGTCCGTGAGTGAGGGGTCTATGTGTACGATGCTCGGGCGCGGTATGTAGGTATTAAGCTTACTTTCTGTGTCTCCTTATTTTGTGGTTGTAAGAAGATAAAGCTTAATGCGATCCATAAAGAGGTTTCGGGTGATTTATTTTAATGTTTATATTGTCAATAATGTTGCTCACTCTTTCATCTGGAGTGTTCTTTGTTTTAGTTTGGTTTAAGATCATCCATCCTTCATTATATATTATAATATCATCCCCGATTCAAAGGCTTCTTTGTTTTGCTTCGATACCTAGCTTGATCGCATTTTGATATTCTCGTGTATTCTAGCGTAAAAATATTGGTAGGGCTTGTTGTAAGTCTGCCAAGCCAGCTACTAAATCATCATCACCTACCTAAGCCTACCGCTAGAACAGCTATAATAGGGACTTCTAAGAGGTAAAAAAATACCTTTTTAGTTTCTCAGTTTTTCTGTTAGTACTTTTTTTTCTGTTTTTTGCCTCAGTCTGCATTTTCAGCTTAACCGGGCTTTTTTGTGGGCGGCAAGAAACTTAAAGGGTTCCTCAAGCCGTGTGAAATGAATCACTTTCGAAAGTTTTCTAGTAGAGGGAACGGGTCCTCGTGCCCTACTAGATTCTGTGAGGGGTTCGGATCGGATCGGGACTGTTTAAAGTGCTTCCATCTTAGGCCTTATCTTCAATTAACCTATAAGCGAAGTGCTTCCCAGTTGTGCAACAACTTTAAAAAAACAATTTAGAATACTTTGATCGTTTGATTAAATAAGTCGCCCCAGGGTGGTTAGGGCAAGTTTAATTTGCAACCGATTAAATACGTTAACGAAAACGAGAATTTGTATGGCAACATTTATATCTATAGGATATTACATAACTTAAATAAAAAATAAAAAAATATAAAAAAAACAAATTAGGTAAATAAACAATTCGATAAGTAAGTAATACTACACTTGGTATGATGGCTTAGAGTTACTGTAGATATTTAAAGAAAACATAAATTTACTCATTTACTTAGAGATAAAAAATATTATTAAGAAACTACAGGTAGGAGTTAGGATTGAAATATTAAAAGGAAGGTAAAAGCTATGTACATTTCATCAGTTTAAAAATCACTGAAACAAACAAAAGAAGGCAAAGTACTTACAGCTGCTGGACATGTGACATTCATTCAGAACACACTGGTAGATAATCCAGGATTCCAGTTCAATCATCGCAGAAGCGGTCATTTTCACAAAATATATCTATTTTTCACAGTCAATGAATTAAAAAAGTCAAGGAAACACTTAAACCATTCACTGTCTCGTTGAAATATGATCAAGAATGCAACAAGCCATTGATCTACAGTCAATAATATTTATTTTCAAAATATGTAAATATTTCCCGCAACCAACAAAACAATACCCAATGTTTTGTAAGCACCCACGTAGCTTCACGTGCTGAATGATTTGATTGGACCTACTAGTACTACTACGCTACGCGAGCGAGCGAGACATTATCGGCCCGCCCGATAAAAATCCGGAAGTTGGATATAATGTTGCCAGTTTATGACCTAAAGCTCCATTTTGAGCAACCAAATTAAGGAGTCAAAACTATCCTAATTTAATAGATAATGAGTGCTATATTTATTCACTATAAATGTTCTAAAATGTCATGATGGCTGCGTAGCAAAGCACTCGGCCTAATATTCGGTAGTTCTGGGTTTACTTCCACTGGCCGGACAAAGCGTATTTCTGATCAATAAAATCTAATAACAATGAAAATCATCTATCCAAAACTACTTATAATAAAAATATTCTGTCCCCATTTACGTTATAAAACAGTTTAAATACATTAAAATATTGTCTAGTTGTATCCATGAAACCCCTAGATACCCCTAAATTCGGGTACTTTTTAAAGCTGCCAACATTATGACCACAGACAATAACTAGTGACGTAGTAAAGCACGCTGAGTAAATAGTTAAATTGAAATGTTCAAATTAATATATTCGATCAATATTGTTGTGTATAATTGTTAAAAATAGTTATTGTAATACTTGTTTGGTAAACCAAACAAGTATTACCAAACAAGGTGAATCCTTACGTTGCAATTATCCATACCTAAAGGTATGGATAATTGCAACGTAAGGATTCACCGTAACGATGGATATTTGTCATTACTCTTCAGGAGACACTAACAAGGTTCGCCGTTCAAAGAAATGTAAAATACTTCTCCGATAATCCTGCAAATCTTTAAATAGTCCTAATCTTTATATAATCCTTTAAAAATTTTTACAATGACAAGAGCGGGACGCAAAGATTGTGTTAATATCACAACACAATCTTTGCTACCCACTTTATATGGTGCCCCAATTAATAGTCTTCTCTTTCCAGCTTTGCCCTTTGTGGTTTATATTTTAAAGTAGTAGTAAGAGAATACTTTTTTAATAGAAATAATGAACGATTATTTACATATAATTTTACGCAAAATTTGTTGGTAGTAGTGCAACTGACCCGGTATGTCATGGGGTGCGGGTTCGAATCCCACCCGTGGATTTTTTTTAACACTTTGTCTTTTTTCAAATAAGAAATAATGAAATTGATTTATGCTGTTAATACTGAAGTTTTCATATATATATCTGCGGATACGGATATGAATTATTAGTATCTAGATTAGCGAATACGGATACCAACCTTAACTTTTTACCTAATGTGTGTTTAGTTGTGTAATCGTGGACGTGACTCTTAAAACGACAGTGGACGTTTTGCGTTTGTAACACAACATGTTTAGATATGCACTACGCATATTATTGTTAACACTCGTGGTTTGGTGGTTTGAACAACCTATGTTTAGAATTTCATATACATTATGAAACTTACTGTAGCTAGACCGCGTAACTGAGTCCTAGCCTGCGGTAGGTACGCGGGGCGGGAGGTACGTAGGGCCTCTGCCACGAGTACGAGCGTTTTTCGAAGCGGCGAACGGTTTCTAGTTCATTGCGCGTTATACTACGGCAGTCATAGTCAGCAGTGATAGAAAAAACGCAATGAACTAGAAATTCGTTTGCAGCGTCGCAAAACGTCAGTAGTCGTGGTCGAGCGGTAAGGTGGTAACATACGTGATAATTTTAACAAGATTCATCGAAAGATAAGCAATTACTAATATCGATGCCTGCTACCTAATTTGTCAATTGTTTTGAAAAGTAAAAAAAAATCCTTTTTCTTACTTCGCAGCCGTTATTTATTATAGAAGATTTAGTACTATTAGTAGAACTTGTGTACTATTTTTTAAGCAAAATTTATCAATATAATAAATCAATCACTTGTATCCATATCAATATCACTGGAACTTGATTCTACACTTTCGAAGCAGCCATCAACAGAATTTAATTAATTTGATAACTGCTAAACTGGATTTTTTTTCAAACATTGCGGACCTTCCGACACTAGGCAAACATCTATTATTTAATAATTGTGCACTACTTTTAGGTTTGTTTTTGTATTCATTCGCTAACACCAAAAGTGGCCATTGTTTGTGAATAAATGCGATAGCCCGTTTTGTGAATAAACCACGCAACAAAAAGTTGTGCACAATTATTAAATAAATACTATGGATGCTTTCCTGTTATCAGACGGTACGCAATATTTAAAAAAAAATCCGGTCCGTTAGTAATATTGTCATGTCGGTGGCGCTAGTGTGCCTTACCCTTCGCCTTAAATCAACAACATTATGTATAATGCGGTCATGTTTGCAGTATTCGTCCTCGACTTTAATTATATGATTTATACAATGCTCCCAGAATATCCAGCAAATAATTCATCCAACATATTTTTTTTGGTCCAGATTAGAGTCGATACTTTTTTGTGCTAACTGTCCTTTAATATCATTCCAGACCAACTCAATTGGGTTCAGGTCTGGGTGAAATGGGGGCAAACGCAACACTTCATGTCTGTTTATTTTTTTAAACTCGTCAATTTTGTAAATATCTTCTGTGAAACGGTTTTTAATTAATTTGAACAAGTCATCCTTTCTAAGTTTTTCATCAAAAGGCACTTCATACTGTCGTAGCCAAACTTGCATAGCTGGCTTGGTAAAAGCCATAATCGGCTTTTTCTCTTCTCGAACCGAATGATAAGCTGCGTTATCCATTACTATGACCGAATTTGATGGTATATTAGGTATGAGTTTTACATTTATCCATTTACTGAAATTCACGAAATTCATAGAATTGTGATAATCATCTGTTTTACATTTGGATTTAAATATCACAATTGCTCCGTCTACAAATTCAGTTTGACCTCCACAATGTACGATGATCAAACGGTCTCCTTTACCGATATGAGAAAGTCCGCCGTGTTCATCCTTTGATTGCCAACATTTTGAAACGTTATGAGACGCATTAACATAAGTTTCGTCAAGATATAAAATATGTCTTCCTTCTCTACGATATTTTTTAAGAGTATTTAGGAATTTCCACTTCCACGATGTTATTTTGGCTGTTCGATAAGAAGTTTCCTTTTAGATCCGCATTTCTTAAATTTAAAACCCAGATCATTAATAATTAATAATTATATTAAATATTCCCTGTAGCACCTGTATTTATAACTGCATATCTTCAGATGAATCTTGTTAAAATTATCACGTATGTACCACCTTACCACCCCTCGCCCCGCATACTTACCGCAGGAGGACTCACTTACGCGGTCTAGCTCTCCGCCCGATCCTCTAAATGACACTACATTTACAGAATACACTAAACATGCACACTAGTTTAGGTCCAAGACACCGTACTCGTAGAACAAGGGTACGAAGAACCGTTTCACACGCACTCTATACCAAATACAGACATGTACCTGGGCGCTTCTCTCCTCCTCCACGGCCCGATCTACCCGAGCCGAAGTCTGAGCCTTTAGAGGCGCCCTTGGGTGGTTCCCCTCTCCAATCCGATCCGAACCCTTCGGAGAATCTAGTAGGGCACGGGAACGCGCACTAGTGCGCGATGCCGTTCTCTCTAGAAATCCTCCGAAGGTGATTCGTTTCACATGGCTTGAGGAGCCCTTTAAGTTTCTCGCCGCCCCCAAACAAGCCCGGTGAAGCTAAAAATGCCGTCTGAGGCAATCAGCAATCTCTCTCCAAAAAAAAAAAGTAGCTAGAATGGCAAAGCTCCGTTTAAGATCCACTAAAAAGAAACATTCGTATTCAGATCTTTTTCTCTGTCAGATATCCGTGGATACGGATATGGAAACGGACATCCGGCATCCGGCGGTAGTTAATACTAATATATAATGAAATCTTTTATTAAATAATTCTTTAATAGCCATAACTGTTTAGCACAAATTAAGAACCTAAAATTCCAATAATTTGTCACTGTTTAAATAGCACAGTAACTAAACAGTAAGGCGACATTGAAAACATACAAAAAACTATGGATAAATAAAGTTTTTTGTAAACGATTCATTAGAAATTAGATATTGCACAATTTATAGTCTTTGAATAGTTATTGAAATATTGTATTGGTACATCTCTTTGGTTGTAACACATCTGTCAGTGTCAAAACTGTCAGTCGTCTGTTTGTCAGTGTCATCGTAATGTAAAAATCACTTTATTAGTCTATGGACTTTTCACAACTTGTTCGTTCGTAGAAAGTGGTGTATTAGTAAATAATTGTAAATTGTAAATAAACTAGTGTTTCGTACTTTTAACGTTTTCATTGCAGTTTTTAACGATCGTGAAAGTGTTTTATGGATTAATTCACCCTAGAGATCAACTGAGCCCAATAAGGTAACTATTTTTTACTTGCTTGATACAAGAACACCACCTGTCGTGCGTAACTTTACAAATGCGACGCATTGTTAATATTAAAAAGGTGGAGTGTTCTAGTTTTTATTTATTTAAATTATTTTATTAGTTATTGCATTTTGAATCTTATTATGTTTTAATCCCACGCAACCTTGAAAACGTATAAATAGATAAATGTTCTGTGTAGGTACTTATCGACATAAATTACTTACATTTAAAAACTTTCTACGTTTCATTGCCTTAGTTTAAGTCAAAGAGATTTAATATAGTAAGTAGTTAAATGTCTTTGGTTTAAGTACTTGTATGAGAAATTTATTAAAAATTTAAGTTAATTAATTTACACAAAGCTACATAGCATATCACACATCTGTAAATGAGAGACTAGGTAGGTACTACTACCTACCTATCTAGCGCAAAATTGAGGAGATTAGTATAAACAAATAGAGGACTTTGCCCAACTTGAAGTTGTGTGAGGATGTTTAGGATAAAATTATATATTTACCAAAATTACAATGTTTATCAAACAACCACCAAAGCCGCTACCAAAACTGATTGTACTATAGGACCTTTGCCATAATCAAGTCATCAGTTCTTTTGTGAACAAAGACTTAAAATGTAAGAGAAGAAATGTTATACCTAATAATTTTGCTGGTAAACCTAACAAACAATTGAAAGTCTTTAAGTCCCAACTGCAGCTAGTAATCCTTTACAAATGGTATTTACAAAGATGTTAATTCTATAGAACTACCTACTGAGTAAGTAGTCTCAGTTGTAAAACATTAAAGAATAATCTAGATACCTACAACTGGTCATAAAAGCTAGTCAAATGAGCAGCAGTCTATAAACCTTGTAAAATTTTAGTTGTTGTGTTACAGATTATAACTTTGTGCCTTCATTACTTTCAATTGTATACAAACCAGGTGGGTTACTCTTGAAACACAATTGCAATAATCAATTTCCAATCCCAAATCTAAAAAATTCAAATGGCACTCTTAAAAGCGATAATAGCGCCACAATGGAATTAAATTGCGTGGAAATTGAGTGAACAAATTATTATCGAGATGGGGCATTCCGAAATTGCGAAACTTATCCCACTATCAATACATATTAATCGCATTGGAATTGTATTGAGATTGAGTTTGTGTCAAGAGTAGCCTACCTGCTTAATGTAACATGAACCTTTGATATTCACACTGTGGTTAGACATTGGTTAGTGTTAGTGCAAATTGTCTTAAAATAATATTAAAAGTTATACTTACTTGCTATTATAATCAAATTATTGCTATGATATTTACATTGCTAGTAACAAAATTTTGTTAAATTTTTTCTCTCATATAAAATTTTTGTATTTTTATAAATGATAGATTAATATTAAATATAAAGGTAGGTTTGGTGTCTCAACATAAAATATTGAGTTAGAATAGAGATAAAATTAAGATATTTCAAGTCTTTTCATAATGAATCATTTAATACTCATGATAAAATGTGACATAATCAAGACCATAAAACCTGAAGCATTTATAATCTTTAGATAAAATTTACAGAGTATGCTTGTTCAACAGATTGCTTTTATTAAAATAGAACAGAATTATAGAAAGTATAACCCAAATATAGCCCAAATTGAAATATGTGTAATAATTTTTAATAGTCAGAAGTAAAACACCAGATATTACTTACAGTTCTTCTTTATTTTTGAGCAACCCAGCTAATCATCAATCAATTGATGTAACATTATTATTCCGAAAATGGTGTTGTGTACTTTTTGATGTCAAAGATCGCGGGTTGGCGGTAAAAAGTATCTGTCAAGACGCTCGACTGGTGTTGCCACCATTCAGAATTATTTAACACACGGTTTATTAATTGCCACATTTTTAACATAATAATAAACAAACTCTTAACAGCCTGCCCTATTCTACTATTAGTTATTCTGTGACCCTACTCACATTCACTGCACAAAGACTAATATTTTTTTTATAGAAAGTCAAGTAACAAGAAATCATTAAAATGCTTTGGCTGTATAAAATATTTTATAATTTTGATCTTATTGCTAAATAAATATAATTTTTATAGTGGCATATTTTTTTTAAATGTTTAAATTATATTAGGACTGTAGAATTTGTGATCATATTAAAAAATTATATTAAATGGGATGCATTTGTTAAAATTAATACCTTAAGAGGTATTACATTTTTTTTTGTCATCTATTGTTTGTTACAGAAAAAAACTGAACAAAGACTATTGATAAGGATAAATATAAAAATAACAATAGTACTTCTTCATGTACATTAACACACTTGGTGATTCACAAGAAAATGTTACAACAATCGAAACAGACTAAATTTTATTAGAAGTGTTTCATTAATGTTTACTTGTTGGTATGTTATCTGCGATAAAAATGATAACATATCAGTCAAGTTGCCATGCGTCATAGTTCACATTAAAGAAAATAAAAGAACAATTGTATCATGTCTACTTTGCATTTCTTAATTTTTACTTATAATAAACGTTTTTTTTAATATATGTTATTTATAGATATAATATCATTGGTTTGAACTAGACTTATCTAGTTATTTACAACATTTAACAAATATAATAAATATTATTTAAAATAATACTATTGACTAGCTAGCAAAATAGAGGCCACTTGTGGGTTTTATATAATAAGCATTGTCGGTAGCCCAAGCGAAATCGTAGTTCAATCTTGAACCCATGCCTAGCACAAGCATATTGGGTTTCTAGGTAGATTAACAGGACTGTTATTATTATTAATGTTAGTAGTGCATTAAAAATAAAAAGGGTACATTTCTGATGCTTGGCAAAAAGGCCCATGAATTTGTAAATGCAAGTTTCTTTTTTAGAAGCCAGGGCTACATAATATAGATCTATGTGAATTGGTGACTTGCAAAAAATATTTTATATATACTATATTATGGACAGGACACCTATTTGATAGATAACTATCATGTCACCTGGCGCGTCAGTTTACCACACGCAGCACTAATCGTCAAAGTTCAATGAAACAATAGACGCGTGCCAATACCGCTTTCTCTTTTACTGTTTATGACAAGAATACTCAAACGCAAACTGTATTCTCTATTATTGGTACTTAGACGATTTCATATCTACGAACTCTGTATGTAACTAATGAGTTTGACGGACGGATGCATCGGCCCCGCCCGATCCTCTAAGTGCCAATACACATTTTCAGAATACACTAAACGTGCACACTCGCTTAGGCCCAAGACACCGTACTCGTAGAACAAGGGTACGACAACCCGGTTCACAAGCGCTCTATAACAGGTACAGACATGTACCTGGGCGTTACGACGCGACCCGGTCAACCCTAGCCATGGTCCTATTATTTATAGTAGTTCCGCTCCCGATCTGATCCGAACTCCTCGGAGAATCTAGTAGGAAATAGGGACACGGTCTAGTGCAAGGCTGGGCAATAGATTTTCCAAGTGGGCAAAATTTCATGGACTGCGGCAGTGCCCGGGCCAAATATCAATTCATAATATTATACGCAAATATATTATACAAATAGTTACCATATACCTATAACCCTATGCTAGCTGGCCAACCGAAGTGCTGGCGGGCAAATTCAAATGCCTTGGCGGGCCACTTTGTGGCCCGCGGGCCTGGGTTTGGCTAGCCTTGGTCTAGTGCGTTATGCCATTCCCTCTAGAAAACCTCTGACTCCAAATCAACCGGAAGGTTTCGTATCACACGGCATAAGAATCTTTTAAGTTTCTCGCTGCCCCCTAAAGTCCGGTTACTCTGGAGTTATGCCGATTAAGGCAATCAGCAAACTCAAGGACAACAACAAGGACTGAGGTCAAAACCTTGGAAGTTTGATCTCAGTCCTTGGAGGTTTGATCTCTGCCCTTGTATGTAGGTATCTTGAATTGTTATACCCGCTGTCTCTTAGAGTGTGTACACTCTCGAGCGAGACAGGACGAGGCCGTTGTTCAGCGATGCTTATCATTTTCTTTAACACTGAGATTCTTTTAATTTGAAGGCACCAGACAAAAATCTTCAGTGAACAGTGAGCTTGCCTATTCTCGCCCGTGAGTAAACAGCCGGCATCAAAGTGAATGCTTATCGAATATAGGTGATTATGACTTATTATAACATAACTACTATCTAATAAGTATATTACAAATAGAACTGATATAATTTTGTTTTGATAACAGTTTTTAATAAAGAAACTGCTCTGCTTATCCACGGCTTAATGAATATCAGTCACTTTTATGTCACTCTTTGACCCTACAACCGTGCGAAAAATCTTCCGATTGATTTGAAAGAATAACAAACAAACACACTTTTCATATATATTAGTAAGAAAGTAAAATTTATCAAAACTAGATAGACCTGTCGTCTTGGTCGAATACATAATAAACATGCTGGTTGTTTTACCACTTGCATTTTTGATATCATGGCAAGGAAACCAGTTCAAACAGCTGGCCCACAAAAACTTATGTAACTTGATTGGCAACGGCCGCATGTGCTGCTTCTACTCGCTACCTCCTCTTCGTTCGATGAGGATTGATAACAAAGGAACCGCGCTTGAAGTGACTATCTTTAGGGCTTACCTACCTACATGAAATCTTAATGTGTATGGGCCATGGCGCTTTTCAAACCGACCAAAACTGCTGGGGGCAAAACCTTCATCATTGTAATCAAGTCATCGCTACAGTTTATAAGTATTGGCTTAATCACCAACGTTTGCCTGCGAGTTGTTAAAACAAGCCCTGTCTATCATCATCATCATTCTATCATTCAAAAGACGTCCTGCTGGGTAAAGGCGTCCCTCAAGAATCTCCACAACGACCGGTTTTGTGCTGCTCGCATCCAGCGGTTTCCCGCGATATGCATCGAATAAAATCCGAAATAGGTACACTTAGGCAGATCTGGGACCTCGTGTAACACAGGAAGATAAACAATAAAACATTACGGTTATGTGTGCACAGTCGCAGCAACCCATTAGTGCCTCCAAGGACATCTGTGTCGCCGTCTTTTCATGACATCTGCGTTGTTTGTTACCCTAATGAGGTCGAAGCGAAAGGTCACCTACATTTGTCACCGACTGCCTTACCTTCTTACACCTTAGTGTTTTTTATAGTAGACCGGATTTATGCTTTATTTTTAATTTATCCACAGACTTCGTAGGTACCGCTTTGACAGTTTCTATGACAACAAAACAAACAAATCGTTAAATTGTTTACGGGTGAAAGCGTATCAAACAAACTCGCCTTTTTTTAATCATTTGTATCCTATGTCTTTGATTATACTCTTGAGAATATAATGTACAAACATGATGATCGATTGAATAGTTTACGCGTGAAAGCGAATCAAACAACAAACAAACAAACAAGATCACTTTCGCATTTATAATATTAATTAGGATTTGTGTTCGAGAATTTGACTTTTTGAAAAAAAATTATGTAGTAAACATAAAAACAATGAATACCTAAAGCTATGCTAACAACAAGTCTCCAACTAAAGGAAGTACATACATGTAAAAAAAAACAACAAACATGTAATTGTTAAACAGTGTTTATTTCTATTTTTAACTAGAAAATAGAAAAGTCTTGAATACACAAGTGTTGTTAAAAATAAACTCCAATAGGTACCTAAAAAAATACACACACCTAATTCAGCTGTTTAAACTAGCTAGAACCAAATTTTTTAAAGTGCCTTACAAATAAAGAATAAGGTCCTAATAGTTATTTCGTAAACGTCATTTTAAATTAGAGTGTTTCGTAAAGAGTAAAAGTGACAAAACACGGAATTACTATTCGGATATAAGCACCATCCGAGTCCTGGTACCATGGTCTGTTATCATGCTTTCGAGAAATCTTAAACACCTGCCCGACCTGGGAATTGAACCCAGCACATCCTGCTAGGGGGCGGAGGGAGGGCTATGATGCCACTCGGCGACTCGGCCACTAGCCTTTTTAGATTTCGTTACCCTTAATTCATCCATATAATACTTATGCAGTACAAAATAGAATTAATAGCATTCTTAATTGCTGTCATCAGTTGACCTCCATTCAACACTTAAACGACCTCTAATCTTTAACTTCTCTGATCGCTTCCTAATACGATGTTTACTTAACGAGCACTCATTTGTGCTTATTGCGACTAACTGTTCACCTGTGATCTCACGCCGATGCTTATATCATCATCATCTCAGCCATAAGACGTCCACTGTTTAAATGCAGATAATTAAAAAAATATATGTAAATAGGTAGTTTACTCAAAATACCTACTAATGCATAAAATAATTAACACCTATTATTAATCAAAATGTTGATAAGCAATTAATCAATTAAGATCAGCGTTGTAGTTTTTGTCCGCTGCAACAAATGCTGAGTGGAGTCCTTTTAGAACACCTAAATATGATATGTTTGTTTTGTTTTAAGTACATAAATTTATACTGTGTTCTAATAAATATATTTCATTTCATTTCATAATGTTTTTTTTTAATTAATTTTAGTTTTATCTTCAGTGTTGATGAATTCATATGATTCTTTTCTCCTCACACTTAAGTTGCGTTCTCAACATGGTTCATAATTAGGTCACGGTAATGATTAGGTATTGGTGTACACCTAGTACATTTCATTGTACACACGCCTGCTCACACAACCTACCACAAACTGTCGAATTTCCTCAATAGATTTTGAACTTTATCTCTTAGTAGTATGGCTGAAAATGTATTGAAGAAATTTGACAGTTTTGGATAAGTTGATATGCAGGCGTCTGTACACAAATACACATTTATGGTTGTGCAATAAAAATATTGAGGTGGTACTGAACTGAGTGACTACCACTATTTTGTTGATATTTAAATAAGGAAAACTTATTTTTATCAAAGTCAGGTCATTCTCAGTACCTACTGTACTTAGTATTTTTAAATAGTACCGCCACCGCACCGGTTCGTACCAAGAAGAACCCGGAAATAAATTCGATACCTACTTGCTCGTTTACAAATTAAAATACAGATTAGGCTTAAATTCAAGTTTAAAAACATTTGGTCGTGGAAACTGCGACTGTTACTAATCGCGTTTATTAAAGCTACCTAGGTACATTGTTCGTTTTAGGTGCACAGATGTATGGGCGTGATCCCACAATCCTGTAGCTATATTGGTGTACATGTACAATATTAACATCTCCATACTGAGGGGCGTATTACAAATATTGAAGTGTCGCTTTGGCCTGGCTGTTTTAATCATAAAAAAATAATCGTTTACTTTTATTACACAAAATCAATTCAATTTAAATAAATTGAATCAAAAACTGAGTACCTACATAACAGGTTGCGTTTTTGCTAACAAGCCGTTTAAGAAGCAAACTTTTCCAAGCTTTGGTTGATTATACAGTAGAAAGAAAAAATCTTGTTTATTTCGAAATCTTTCTAGATTTTTTTAATGTGACAAGTAATATGCTAATAAAACAAAAAAAAAACAACCAAGACTTTATTATTTTCGTGAAAATCTAACAAATTTATTAATTATTTTTAACGCTAGAAGCGACGCACGTTAGTTGCCTACAAAGGCAACGAACTCTGATTTTGTAACACGAAAGCGGTCATCACTGTTTGATTTTCGTAATAAGCCCCCATTATGGTGACGTAACGCATCTCGTAGTTTGGCCATGAAGATGTTGATTGTAGAGTTTGGCCGTAGAGGCGTAGATACTCCTTTCATGGCAGTTGGTACGTGCGCATGAGTCACCGCAGCTAGAGACAGTCTGGCATGCTTGATATCAGCCGGAATGCCTGTAATGTGGCATTGGGTCGTGTTGATAAACAACGAACTTGGTTTATTATCTATAAGCAGGTGATCGGAAGCGATTGTTTTACTATAGAATATTGGGCCTCGTTGCTTATGATTTTTTTCTCTTCTCTCCTCTTCGTGCTAACATAAATACCTACCTAGCCTAAGAGATTTTCACACGTAAACTTTTATCTTACAATATATTAGTTTAGTGTGGTTTTTTGACAGACGAAGAGATCTCTTCTAGAGATATCCTCACCTTTGTATATGTCCTGTGTAACGTGTGATTAAATGTATTATAGAGGATTAATAATTAATAATCTTTACCTTCCTAACAATATGTTCGTCCGATCACTACTGTACTACAGTCTAACATCGAAACAATACAAGACAGTATTATTATTAATCATTAACCTTGTCATTCCAAAACAGTAATTAAATTTCAATTTGATGCTGTCTATCTATTAATATAAAGAGAAGTAAGACCAGCTCTAAACCAATTTTAAATCTAGTTTTACAATAGTCCACATTTATCCAAAACAATAATAGGCAAAGAATGAACTAGAATGGTGAGCAATAAAACAAAAAATAATCTGATTGACTCAATTTGTCACACGATATATTTTAGTAGATATATCATTAATTAGTTCTTGTAGCTACTACGTCTCCGTGATGTGCTACCTACGCGTGTCAGCTAATTTAATAAACAGCTCTATAAGAGCTCAGTTCAGTCAGATCAAATCAATGATTATCAGTGACACACAAACAAGATTGAAATATAATGTATTGGCCGAATTATGGCCTAGAATACAAATATGGTAACACTGGACAATCAGTCAAATACAAGAAGAGAACGTGGTACAGTTACTCAAACTAATGTTTGGCGTACTACATATTGCTAGTCGTCGTGTTTCCCAGAGGGTAGTTAGTATACCTAGGTAGAAATCACATTCCTTCCCTTGCTACATATTGCCTTCGGTTTTGACTTGCTTAGCTGCTCTCTTCTTTCACTCTTTTATTTTTCATTATAAGTGTTCCTTTACTCATGCGCTTGCCTATTCTTAGTACTTCCGCCCTGGGCCCTTTTATTAACAGCTTCAAACTATCTCCCTTTTCTCGAAATATTTTCAATGTTTTTCACACTCAATCTATGATTTGTCTCATTCTTAATCCATTCTAGTGACAGTGAGTGACAGATGGAATAAAATTTCATTCTGAATGTATTTGAGAGTAAGACAGCTGGTCTGGTTTATGTATATAAGCCTCAGTCCACTTTTACTCTCTTCCTACCAAGAGTATAATAAAATTTACGTCATGATGAATAAAATTCACGTGTCGATCACATGGTTATACTCTATGACCGTCTGTGTGCTGAACAATATCCCATTATACGTTAGAGTTATACACAACGCAAAGAGAATTACTGGAGTCCATTTAAGTATATATTCTTTTGAGATTTTGCCCCAGTTGGCATTTCCAGCTTTACCGGACTTTTTTGGGGCGGCGAGAAACTTAAAAGGATATCTCAAGCCGTGTGAAACGAAACATCGTCAGAAGTTTTGTACACAGGGACAGTGACATCAGGCACGGTGCGAGTCCCCGATCCCTACTAGAATCTCCGAGGAGTTCGGATAGGATTGGACCATTTAACGACCTAGTTAGCACACCAATAGTCTGTATTAGCAGAAAACCTTCGCCCTTCTCTTTTACCTAATTTTAGAAACAGATTTTCTAGCAAAGTCCAAAAGTTTTTCTTTGATTAGTCGTAAACGTATGAAGCGACTTTATATTTCTGGGCACATGTGGGCGCTGCGCTTTCAGTCACACATTTATTTCTGTCCCTTATTTGTTATTTTCCATACTGGCAACGGTCTTCGTAAACAATGATTTAGTATAAGAGAAAATGGTTGCATCAATATTTAATTGGATGCGTTTGTCGTAGCGCATGACGCAGTTGGCATGTCGATATCAGCATAACGACACTCATTAAAATGTCTTATTTTAAATTTTGAAGGCGCATCAACTTGGAATTCTTTAATGTCGTGTAACATAAGTATTGTTTTGTTCGTGTCATTTATTTTGTTTGTTTTTTGTTTTAGGGTAATCCACCATGGTGATGGAAGCTGATCCTATCGCAGGAAAACACACAGAAGGTAACATTAAATAAGATAATTTTCCATTTACTTCTCGTTTACAAAATTTACAAAATATAATGTTTGAGTTCATGATTTTCATGTCGTTGATCTTACTTTTTTATACATAGGTTGGTAAAAGAAGCCAAGAATATCGAAACTTAAAGAACTATAAAGTTCTTCAAAAAACACCCGCGTTATAAAAATTTCCTCGCGATCACAGGATATAAGTTTACGCGGGCGAAGTCGCAAACGAACCGCTACTAAAAATAATGAGTATGAGGTCGCGTGCGTAACGATTAAATTATAGCGACAACTGTGTTATTTTATGTTACGAATAACCTACATAGACGAGAAATCCGATAACAAACAGGTCTCAATTTTTAGACGGCCACAAAAAGTTACTGGTCACGGTGAATGAGATGCTCGTACACGCTACCTATGCTATAGTAACAAGGTTGAAACGGGGTTTTAACGCAAACTCTTTTGTGTGAGCATACTTAGAATACAATAGTGTGAGCATAGTTATTTTACGGGTCGGCAAAGTAAAGACTGCTTTGAGGAAAACTCCTGCTCCACTAACTGTCTTCGCATCTGGACTCTGCATCTGCTTAACATCAGGTAAAGGTACACACATGTGAGAGCATAGTTATTTTACGGGTCGACAAAGTGAAGACGGCTATTGAGAAACACTTCTGCTCCACTAACTGTCTTCGCATCTGGACCCTGCTTCTGCTTAACATTAGGTAGAGGTACACACATGTGAGAGTAGTTATTTTACGGGTCGACAAAGTGAAGACGGCTATTGAGAAACACTTCTGCTCCACTAGTTGTCTTCGCATCTGGACTCTGATTCTGCTTAACATCAGGTAGAGGTACACACATGTGAGAGCATGTTATCTTACGGGTCGACAAAGTGAAGACGGCTATTGAGGAACACTTCTGCTCCAATAACTGTCTTCGCATCTGGACTCTACTTCTGCTTAACATCAGGATGCCTAGAGTTTTGTTTACTATCCGTATTCATTCGATTACGTTTACGAAAACAAAATTAGTATGGAATTTTAGCAGCGCCTCCTGGCGACAAACGAGAAGAGTTAAAATTTGCCATACAAATTCTCATTTTCGTTAACGTGATCGAATGTCAAAAATAAACCACACTAGGCCCTCTGGTAGAGCGCAGTATTTTGTCAACTCTACCATTCCGTGTCCGTGAGACACAGACCATATAGTCTGTGCCGTGAGAGGATGTCTATGAGTACGTTGTACGAGCGCGTTTAGTATCAAGCTTACCTTCTGTAAGTCTCCTTATTTTGTGACTACAATAAAAAAAAAGAAGAAAGAATTCCTATTAAAATACCCGACCGTATTGATCAAATTAGGAAATAATCTGAAGCTGTAGTTAGTTCAATGTTAATATCAGTCGCCATTAACATCGCCTTAAAAGGCTAGCTGCTGCAAATTGTCGACGAAGTGTGGGCAGCGAGTGGATTACATTACATTGCATGACTTCACTTAACATTTAGAGCAGTGATTCCCAACTGGTGGTCCGCGGACCACAGATGGTCCGTGAAAGCATCGGTAATGTCCGCGGGACACAACATAATTGAATCGACTGAACAATTATTAAAAAGGCATGAAACGCAGTGAAGAATAGAAGTATTACAGGCAGTACAATTGTTTTTTTTAATTCCTGCATTCTCACCGTCTCTATATATTTGCTAGGTCCCGGGGTGGAACAATATGTATTTGCGTTCCTAGAGGAGTACCACTAGGCGCTGAATGTTTCGCATCAGCATTTTTGGGAGCATTAAGTGTGTGAAGATAAAGTGTCACTACTGTAGGTACTTACGCTACTTAAGCTTTGAATAAATATTAAATTTTCTTTTAAGTACAGTTTATGTATCCCGTGTGGTGCCGGGGGTAAAGAATTGCACCACCCCATCTCTTCCCGTGGGTGTCGTAGAAGGCGACTATGGGACCATTCCAGAGGATGGGCAGCAGCGTCTCTCTGTGATTATTCTCACCTTACTGCGATCGCCAACCCGCCTGCCAAGCGTGGCGATAATGGCAAATCCCCCTCAAAATGATTAATCCTTGAGGGAGGCCTTTGTCCAGCAGTAGACGTCTTTTTGGCTGAGATGATGATGACAGTTTATGTGGTCCCTGCTAACAAAAACATTAGGAAAAGGATCCTTGGTCTGGGAAAGTTTGGGAACCACTGCCAAGGTCAATGTGTATGTGACCAGCTGAAACCTAAAACAATAATTGGAACATACCTATACTCGTACACTTCAAGCTGTCTCAGTCCAGAACGTGTTCGTGAGTGTGCATGAGTGTTGGCAAATGAAACAAAACAGTGCAACGTCACTTTTCAAATTCTCTCAAGAAGTCCGCCCGAGGACTTAGTAAAGCCCCACATCTTTACTGAGATACACGAGGGGTTGGGGGGTATATCATTTCTCACTTCTCATTTCTATTATAATTTATCATCATCATACAGGAAAGAAATATTGTTTATTTATGCATTACTGCCTGTTTATCTATGCATTTATGCTTATCCGCACTGGGCCCGCGTGGTGGTTCATGGCCCGTTCTCCCTATCCATCCATAGGGAAGGCTCGTGCCCCAGCAGTGGGGACATAAATGAGCTGATGATGATGCATTACTTGTAAGAAAAATAACTTTGACACTGGCTAAATGTGCTAATCGTACGAAGCCATCAACTAAATGAAAAAAAAATCTCGTACTAGACACCTAATACGTATGTTTTTGGCGTTACACCTTTATGCGTGTTGTGTGTGCTGTCGGTAACATCATCGTCATTGCTTAATAAAGAATATCAAAATGGTCGCATCACCATATGAAAGAGTTGCTATCGCTATTTGTGCGAGAACAATGACCCGCCTAGTCGCATGATAATAATGTTTCAGCAACGAGGCATTAACATACAATGAGAAACAGTAATTTGAGAATTGAACTAATCTATTTCGAACGTTAAAATAGTTTATAGTCATAGAGGCTTCATTATAAAACTGAGCAGTGTTTCGTAAGCAGCCGGTTGCACCACGCTTATTTTTCGTTTTTACTTTGTGTTTATACGGTTACAATTACGACTACCTACTTGGTTTTGAATTTAAAAAAATTACATACAATTTGTATGGAATTTTACAGTTCTTTTAAAAGGAAGATTTGGCGCACTTCATGTGAATTTAATTAACAATTTTGTATCACATGCGGGTACTTACAGCAATAAAAGTAGCTAGCTGTAGTCTGTTCAATAAACCTTGATACCCGTGACAGATGTCAAATTGGCATGCCTGGGGTTGAGACAATACTGAGGTAATTACATCAAATGATAATTGAAGTTATCAATTGATTTTTTTTTCAAATTTTTAGAAGTTCTGTAAAATCGTCATATACTGAAGAAAAATAAATAAAGATTAACTTTACGAATTAATGAATACAGCTAAGATGAAAAAAATTAAGTTAAATTTAATCGATTGGTTATTGAATATCAATTGTACTATACCAACACTAGTATTTATTTGTAATGAAAAGACTATAAGGAATTAAATTTAAGGAGTACGTTTATTTTATTGTAATGTTTTAAAATTATTATAAATGTGTGTGCGGGAGTTTATTGGGATAAATCTAATCTAACATATAAAATAGAATCACAAAAGTAATTGTAGTATATTAAGTGATGGATTATAAATAACTAGCTGACCCGGCGGATTTCGTACCGCATTTCTTTTTTTAATATAGCCTATGTTACTCAGCGCTAATGTAGCATTCTAATGGTGAAAGATTTTTTTAAATCAGTCCAGTAGTTTTTGAGTTTATTCGTTGCAAACATACATACATACAAAAATACAAAGGTTTCCTCTTTATAATATTAGTATAGATAATGTTATTTTAATATAGTCAAATAATTTCATACGCTTTTACAAAGTCACGTCTTCGATTTTGATGACTTCTGTCACAGGTATCAAGCTATAATAAACAAACTATAACAATGCAAAGTTATAGTTTATGCTATGCTCCGCTAGCTGTCCTCGCATCTGCTCTCTGCTTCTACTTTGCATCAGGTAGAGCGGATTCATTTGCCAACCTCTACAAAAATAATAAAATAAAATATCACTAGAAGATTACAAAGATGTCATACGTAACTGTGTAAGATGTGATACGTAACTGTATCAGACACCATATCACCTTCCAGTAAAGTGCTTAAGTGGCTATTCAGTACTAAAATGTACTGCTTCTTTAATTGCTGATTGTACAAGGAAATGGCACGCCATTTATTCTGATAATCTGTCAAAGAGTATCTGACAAAAAGTAATTCTCTTTTTAAATTCATATGCCTACCTGTTAACCGAATGTAATGCTTTACACTTCGGTATTAATGTTCAATGCGAGCTTAACATCGAGGGCAGACTTCCGTCCTATTTCGCGTCGAGTCGAGGTGCATAACATATCCCGAATCGCCCACGGCCGCCGCTCCAAATCGTGGCGTGATGGCGTACTTCTATAAATACACAACTCGTGTCTGCTTTGTCTCTATATGTGGTGCAAATGGTAGCGCATCAGCGATTAACTTATACGACAAATTTCGAGCTTGGAGTACGTTAAACCTTTGATCCCGATTGTTGTATGAAGGCACTCGTGAAAAGCCACAACCTCCATTAGGCAAGCGTATTATTGTCCAAAGTCAAAGCTTAGTCGGTGCATGCCGTTCTTGGACCAGAGCAATCTCCGTGGCCGAGAAGGGATGGTACCCGTCTTTTCGTGGTTAGGCTTTCCCCCGTTGAGCTTATCGTAGCTGGACGGGAAAATGAGGAAAGAGTCCCAAGCAACCCAGGATCATGTTGCACATTGAAGAATAAGCTGAATGTAAAGATAATACTTATTATATGTCACGAAACAAACAGATAATTTTCATTTTTTTTAAATATATTAAGAAGGTAAAAGGAAATAAGATAACGAATATAAGAGAAACCTTAAGAAAATCCTCATGTTATTTAACACTGGCAGGCACTACGTAGATTTTACCTCACCGCTCACATCCTGTGCCTTGGCGCTGCTTCTGACAATTGCGTTCCGATTACAAATTAATTATTTGGACTCTAGCGCCCGCTACACTGAATAAAGAAGTTTTTATTGGTGTAATGTTGTTTTTATACCGGCTATACGTGTCATGTGCGATAGAATCGAAAAGAAACGAACGTAGGAGGTACTATTGAGTATTCTGTGGTAGTAGTTACACTAGGTATCAATACATTACGATTGAAAGGTTTGGTAACATCACTATCATCGTTACTATTTAATATATGTTTTTAAAGTATGTAGGAATGTGTGTTATATTTGTTTAAAGTATCCAATCTTGTTTGGTTCTTGCTTGTCTTAGAACGACCTTGTGCTTGTGTCGCATCAACTCTACTACTTAGTGCTACATAAGTAGTTACAGTTACCTACGCGTCTTTTATTTTAATCATACCACGACACTCAATTAGCATGTTGTTGCGTAAACGTCTGTTATATTCTACTATAAACAAATATCACGAAAATACATGATACTTAAATTAACAAGTTCAAAATTTTACGAATTGGGCCAACATGGTTATAGTAACATGTGCTATTGTTTATGTGGGAGGCCTTAGCCCAGCGTTGGGACATTTCTAGGCTTATAATAATATACTTTCAGTAAGTCAGGAAATTTACAGACTGTATATTTTTCGGGTTTTCTGTCAAATTATTATCGCAATACTCGTATAATACTTACCAAGCATTAATTAGTTGGGACAAACCGTATGCGATTGTGGATAAGAGGTAAATTTTGCGCAAGCCTAATCTCACACATGCTGTGAAGCCTATGCTCTATGTAGTATATGTAACTCAGTTTATTGTGCAAACTCTATAGTTTGCACAATAAACTGAGTTACATATACTACATAGTAATACCGAATTGGGATTGTTATTATTTGCCATTGTCGATCGCTTCCTGCGTTTCGCTTCACTGCTCCTATTGTTCATTTGTTTTCAAGCTCAAGCAAGTACCTAGGTAAGTACGCTAATGCTGCAATACCCTCGGATATAGTTTTTGCATCTGTTTTGTTCATTTCACATTCCAACCTTTTTAACATTGAGTCTTGTGTAGTTTTGTGGTACTCACGTGACGTTTCTCGACGTGCTAATTTCTAATTCTGCAAAGCTTGACGGAGTTGCTACCAGTCAATCAAATTCCCCTTTATGATTAATAGATATGTAGGTACTTAAAATCCTCACAATGAACAGTTTTCTACATAAAGGAAAATCTGGAATTTACGATGATTGTCTGTCGTAATGGAGTGGTTTGACGTCACAGTTGTGACATGTCCTGAATCCCTATGCCTCATTAACACCAAAGTTACCTGCTCGAAAATCCGTAGGTAACATTAGTAATTTCTTTATTAATCATACTTTACCGGTCACTCCCGTATCCATTAAGAACTAATAAAAATTAGTGAGCTTCCCACTTAAACTGTTCATTACATAGCGTCTGTTAAATGTTTTCGTTACATGATCTCTAAGTAGATCCTATTAGTCGATCTGACTCGCCGCCGGCCACCAGTTCTAAATCTGTATCGCAAGCGGAACGAGTATTCGACACAGACGGTGTGGTGATGCCAAGTGCCAACTAAATTATAGACGGTTGGCGACACGGTGCCGCTCCGTGTCCGATGCTGGAATACAGCGCCCACTTCCGCACGGCTATTGTTCGTGACACAGTTCAATTTAGGAAGTGGGTGCACGAGGGAATTGTGGTGAAGCCCGTTTTATATTCAGACTTATTGTACGATTTTTTTATCGATTCAAAAAAGTTCTTTTGTTGGTGTCTCGATTCGACTTTGTTTTTAATGGGCCTATGTTATGTAATGTATCTATAGGTTAGTGATGTAACAAATATTCGCATTCGCATATTCGCATGTTTTTTGACATTCGTATTAATCGCATTCGCTAAATTTATGCGAATATCAACGTCTGAAATAATATTATAAGATGTAAATAATATTAGGTAAATGAAACAAAAAAAATCTTTATATTTATAAATCTTCTGTGCGTGTGTATGAAAATGAACTCCTAAACGGCTGGACCGATTTGAATGACATTTTCTGTGTGTGTTCAAGTGAATCCGAGAATGGTTTAGGTTTACAATTAGACCCGGTAAGAGGCGCTGCTATAGGGGTCCATCATGGGATATGGGTGTTCTTAAGCGGACGAATGATTTGTTTGTTTTGTTTTTATAAATTAAAATTTTTATTTTTATATAATTTTTATAAATTATATAAATCATCAACTTGATATTTGTTACATCACAGGTACCACTGACGGTACCGGTCCGGTAGTGAACTTATTTGAATATTGTTTTCGTTTTATTTATGCTAGATACTTGCAAAAGGCCTACTTTTGACATACTTTTGACATACTTTTGACATGACAAGACATAGAATGAACTGATGATGAGGTTGAAAATGTGTGTCTCCTCTTAGTTAGTTAGTTAGTTATTTGGTAATTTAGTTATTTAAAAATTTACAGAATTTGTAAAGATATAGAAAATTCGTTATTTGCTGTATGTTTAAGTATATAAGTTTGTTAATTTAGATTAAGAGCTGTGAATTTTGAAACATATTAAAATAAATAAATAAAATAAATAAATTCTCTTATCTCAGTAATAAATTTAATTAAGAAAAAAATTAAAAAGGATGTTACTGAATCTTTACTTAATATTCTAAAACAAATTTTCTTTACTACCTAGGAATTAAATTTCATTGTCACACAGTTGAAGATCTCAAAATCGGCGCAAGTTCACTCTACTCCCGACACATTCGTGTTAAAGAATTGTAATAAGGCAACAAATTAACAATGAGCCAGATAACATTTTATGGAGATACATTAGACACGTTCTACTGAAATAAAACACTTCATACATATGTCTACACGTTTTGTTTACTACCTTATGTACATATTATTATTTTATCCTTAGACGTTTCCTTTGTAGCGAAACAGTCCCTATGATTATCATGTAGTAGAAACATCTTAAGGAGACAATTTCTTGGAGATTTTAATGCAATTTTCAATAGTTTTTGGAGTATAAACATCAACAATAGTCTCTACCTCTACATCCAATTGAATGAACATTGTTACACCTCCAATTGTATTTTCTATTCTCCTATTTTCCACGGATGTCGCTTGACCTTCACCTCAAAACAGCGCCCAAACATTGGCGAGTATTGCAGTAGTATCGACCGGGCCCCCATTGTCTGCCGAGATCCGAACCCTCGACCTCGGTTTTGGACGCGCCGCGCCGGGTCAAGGTTCGCTTAACACCCTAAACCGATTACTTTAGTGCTCCACCCGTTGGTGTATAATACCAATATTTTTACAATAAGTGTACATACCTAACAGACTTTCGTAATTCAGTAAGCATTGTTGACTCATTCGATTTGGGAAATGTTATGATTTTGAATTGTATTTTTTGCGTTTACAGTGATATATTTATATCCAAACCTGAAAAAATTATTTTCGTCAAGTGGAACATGAACCCACGCCCTCACTGTAGTATCTGTGCAGTCTCTGCCCACGACACGGTCAACCCAAGCCAAGATCCTAGCCTTTAGAGACGCCCTCAGGTTTTCCGCTGTCGTAAACCGTATCAAATGCCTTGGAGAAATCAGTAAAGGACGGGAGATGTATGCATGATGCCAACCCTTCTAAAAATCCTTCAGGAACTGTTTCGTCACTACGGCTTGAGGAACATTAAGTTTCTCGCCGTTCATATAATGCGGCTACGCTGTAAAAGCCATATGCAGCAAACATGTCGCTCGGATTGCGAAAGTCCCACCTGGGGCAAGTCGTCTATTTTCATTCTGAGTAGTCATCTTTGTCAGCCGCCTACAAAAAGAACAGTGGCTCCAATTCAAAAACTATTATTATTTCAGTCGTTTGCGTGAGCGGGTGTATAATTTTATCCCTCTGTTTCTAGATAGAGTGCACGGCGCATCGCTGCGACCTCGTGCGGGCGGTGACGTTATAGCTCCCGAGCGCGCAGTCAGCTCGCTGGACCTTGCGATGCAGTACTCCGCGCCTTCCAACCTGGTCCTCACACCGGCACCTGAATGCGAGTCCTTATTTCGTGTTAATTAGACTTAATTTTGACAAGAGGCCAGCTGGTGACCTCATTGCTTGCTCGACTCCGATGTAGTACTCCGCGCCTTCCAACCTGGTCCTTACACCGGCTTCCGAAAGTGAGTCCTTAGTTTCTATGTTTACTTATCTTTGAGAAGCGTCTGCATAGCTCTGGATCGCGCCGTCAGCTTGCTGGACCTTACGAATCCTAACTTCGTGCTTTTAGACTCCGTTTTGAGAAGTGCTGGCAGGTGAAAGAAGATAATACTGCTAAGTTATGTATTATTTCAAACCATCTTACCTTTACCATACAAAATTACATTAGTACACCTTTTAGTCTACCTTTATCTTGAAGTTCCACCTTTAATCGCAGGTCGCAAGCTCTCCCGTGGCATTTCCCGCGCAACCGACAACGAGGGTCTGGTGTGGGCTCTACGCAGCAACACTGAACCCGAACACAGTACCCTCAACTCGGACCACATACTGCTGCTGCCGGATATCAGCGTCTACCCTCCTGACTTCAGGTTAAATTTTTATTCTATACTCCACTGTAACAGCTTTATATAATACATGTACTTAGATATGGGCACTTCAACGCATACGTTGAGTGTGCTTCCCATACCGACTAGCGTCAGCTCGGATTGGTATCTAAAGCACCACACTGGCTGTTTCCAGCTGAAGCACATACTTAAGCATTAAAAATAAATTCTCTGTAGGAACACTGAATACTTACATTTTTGTTATGACCAGAAACTAAGAGTATAGATAGTAGTATAGTAAGAGATCTTATGACTAATAAGATGGTGATGGTAAGCCAGGTAGACTTAAAACAAGCTCTACCACCAGCTCTTGGGAATGACTGTATAGAAGTTGAATTTTGGAGAACAATAGATTTGGAGCGCATGGGAATAAGCCCATCCAAATCATACTAATATTTATAAAGCTGAAGAGTTTGTTTGTTTGTTTGGTTGAACGCGCTAATTTCAGGAACTACGGGTTCGAATTGAAAAAATATTTTTGTGTTGAATAGTCCATTTATTAAGGAATAAAAAAAATATAGGGGAAATGTTAAAAGCAATGTTTATAAATAAAAGAACACTCGTGCGAAGCCGGGACGGACGGCGGGCCGCTAGTAATATATAAAACTGGCTGCTGATGCATTCAACGTAAAAATCAATGCATCACCTTGTGCCTATAAAAATAATCCCACATCTATTTATAAAGGCGTCTGTCGCAGTTTATGTAAGGCTTTTTTACTCGTTATCATGTAAAGAAGACAACATAGTAACAAACAACATTAATCAACAAATAAAAATAATCTAACAGTGATAAAAAAAAGTGTAACAATAAAAAATCTATTGTTATTATATCGCTTATGATTCATGTAATTCATGAGACAGAGGAGAAGCTGATATTGGGGACGATGACGTAAATAATGTATTGTCGTGTCATACAATCCAGCTCAACACACTTTACAAACGCGTCATGATCTATCATTGACAACACGGAGAAAAGCTAGACGCTTTTATCTCATCTGATAGTGTGTGACGTCCTCATCCTCTGATATAGCGACTGATATGGCGGCAGACTTAGCTATAAACTGTAGCTAGAACTAGCCTTATCCTTAACCAAACCGAGTACAATTCTGCGTTGTATAGGAATTGAACCCGGGACCTCTGTGTTTGGAATCACTAGAGTAATATCACGGATGAGAAAACAATTAAATGTAATATATTGGACTTTAGCTATCTGTAAATGAAAATAACTTGAATGTTCTGATATCATCCGACCAAATTAAACTGTTGTCTATGACAATTTCCGATTGTTTGGTTTTCTTCGCCAAAGTTTTAGGCTTAAATAAGAAGCAGATAATCATATCATTAGTCTTAGTGCCGCACTAATGATTACTTGGCGCCTACATTTTTTTATTTTAAAATAGTCACTAAGAGGCTGGAAGCATTATTTTAATAATAAATAATAGATGTCTATATTTTAACAGCTAATGGCAATGCCACAATAAGTCCTAACGTGAATGTTTGGGCTTAAAATATAGACTACTAAAAGGCTTTAAAAAAATACACGAGCGCAGTTTGACAACTCAAGTATAAGCACGAGGTTTACGACGCCTTGCGTGTGTATTGCATTTAGCTTCGGCTTCGACTCCCCGAATCCGCAAATCATATTACCCTTGACGTTTATGCACCGAAAAGTTTGTGTAGCGTTTTTGTGACACGTATACTATATAACCAGTGTTTACCACGTCGCCACAAAATAAGGAGACTGCAGAAGATAAGCTTAGTACATACCGCGCCCAATGCACACATAGACGCTCTCCCACGGACACGGAATAACAGCTGCGCTCGAACTGTTATGAGCCCTATTACAAATCTCCACTCTGAGAGAATCTTAGTAGGTATCGTTCCGGCGCATCGCTTTTTGTAGTAATTTTGCAGTTGTATTTATCGTTTTTATCGAAATAGAATAATGAATTCATGCTTAAAAGTTATAAAATCTTTATTCCTCATGAGGTAACAATTATTCTGGTATACATTTTGCTCAATAATATTATCGTAGATAGGAGAAATTCACAGTTAACTTAAAGCGATTTTCGAAGTTTTTTTGGTTTAGAATTTAAAAAAAATCTATATAAAATCAA
The DNA here is from genome assembly GCA_963082485.1 of Eudonia mercurella. NCBI lineage: Eukaryota > Metazoa > Arthropoda > Insecta > Lepidoptera > Crambidae > Eudonia > Eudonia mercurella. The sequence goes on along the minus strand of OY720039.1, from coordinate 4,484,539 downwards.
TGATATCTAAAAGTTCCGAGCCGCTACGAACTATACGACTAAGGGTGGATTTCACCAACATCCAATTTATACGAGAGTAGCTATCCAAGTATATCTTTACTCTTATGATTTAATCTACGGCTAACTTTGGTTTCATTTCACCAGATTAATCTATGGGTAAATTACTCTCGCATAGTTACTCCGTGATGATGAACGAATGAAACGAACGAAAATATTAACCACCAAGCATAAAAGTACATTCATACCATGCCTGAGCAATATGACGCTGCGTATTTTTAATTAGCCAGGGTAATACGTCTACTTGACGTTTTGAATAACTTCAAATATTCTGTTATGTTGATTGTTTGTTGACAAAGAATATTGTAAAGCAATAAGAACCTGTTGGTACGTACATACGTAAATACAACGAGCGCATACAACTCACCTACCTATTTGTAACATACTCCAGACGATGCTCAATTTTTTAGCAAATTATACACAGACGCTTTTGACAAACGGAATCTTATATGGCGAAGTCGTAGTCGTCGTTATCTTAAAAGTACTATGTCCTTTCTTTAAACCATGTTGGGCGACGGCCAAAATAATAATATATCGTCATTAGTCAATAAATTGATTCAAACGTAACGACATTTTGTTAGGTTATCTCTAAGGGTTATCTATAAAATTTGTCCGTGACAGTTATTGTGACGCAACTTAATCTACGAATAACAGCTTACTCGGCCGAAATCGGCCGTATAAGAAGTTACTCTAGTATAGTAAATTTATCCTTGGGTTAAAGGTTGGTGAAATGAAAAGTTCGTTTACTCTCGAGTAATTAGCGATTTACTCTCGGTATAAGACTTATACTACCTTGGTGAAATCCGCCCTAAGAGATAACATTCAATTTTTTTTATTTCATTTGTTAAGAACAGTAGTTTAATCTAGGAGCTTAAAAAAAGTGCCTTCGCGCATTTTTAGAAAATCTTTTTCTGCAGTTTTGATTTAATTAAAAAGCTAAGCAAAATTTACAAAAAGCGAGGCCGCTACGCTATGCCAACAGCTATTCTACACTATTCAATAAATCAAAATTGTTAAAGTATTTTTGTTTCTCAAATCAAGAACACCAAAATTGGCCATTTTACGCAAAAATCAAAGTCGAGATGTAATATGGCTGTTAAGAGCTTGAGTGTGTTTGTATGAAGCTTACCTTCTGCAGTCTCCTTTTTTGTGGTTTTAGTGACACGTAGTCGGTGGTTACCACGTCAGTGTTTGGACAGCGTCCTTGGTCAGTTGCCAATTAAAAAGCCATGTGTACGTACACCTACGTTTAGGCTACGTTTGGTATACTTTTAGAAGCTCCTGGGAAAATTGTAGTAAAGAGGTTTAAATATGACCAAATTTTATTTGTAAAATAACGTTTTAACATTTTATCAAAATATATATTAAGATCGGTGCTTCAGAGTGCACGTAAAATCGTTCCTCCCACCTGCATTAGCAGTCGTTAACAACCACCAATTCTTACTGGGCCCGTGTGGTGGGCCCTTCCTATGCCCATCTATAGGGAAGGCTCGTGCCCCAACAGTGGCGACATAAAATATGCTGGGGTGATGTCATATATTAAGGGAGATTTTGTTACGCATCATTAGCCTGTAAATGCTAGGTTCACAGCTTTCCACTTAAGGTAGTCGGGCCATAACCCACCATTCTGATATAATGCGTATTGGTGTGTGTTACCGATATTCATCTTTATCGCAGACAACAAACGGGACATTGACAACTAACGACTTTAACATGCCTTTAGAAGCGCGGAGGAGCTCAATTTACCTAATGATATGTGGTCACCTAACCAAATTTAGAGTCTTGAATTTAGGAAAAGATGTGGTTTCTTTCATAAAATCAAGTCACAACTAGAGTTGCAAAAATAATTTTTAATCGTTTTAAACCATTTGGTTTTAAACCGTGTTTTTTTGTTTAAAACGTTTTAAACCGCTAAGTGCGGTTTAATATCGGTTTAAAATACTTTTTTTTATTAAAATTCACTGAGACTTGAACACAAAATGATCTAGATCACACCTACTCCGTCTTTTAGGATATATCCCGGTCAAGTAAAATGAAAAAATAAAAAATTGTTTTATAATCAACCTTTATTACAACACTAGCTGATCCGGCGGACTTCGTACCGCATTTTTTTTAATACAGCCTATGTTACTCACCACTAATGTAGCATTCTAATGGTTAAAGATTTTTTTAAATCGGTCCAGTAGTTTTTGAGTTTATTCGTTGCATGCATACATTTGCATATATGCATGCAACGAATAAGTATACATACATACAAAAATACAAAGCTTTCCTCTTTATAATATTAGTATAGATACATAAAATCGCCTAGCACCCCTAATAACATTATTTATAGATATTTTTATATTTTCTTTATTATTTCAAAAATTATGTACTAAATAGTTAAATAAAATCACGAAAAGGTACATACATCTTAAAAGGTTATATACATTATTCTTTCACTTACTAACCTGATGTTTAGTTATAATTTAACCAGATCAACCTTGTATTAAAACTTTTGATTTAAGTGAAATTTCAAATCGAGTAACTACTATCTTCTTTTGGTAAATATTAATTATCTAAAATAGCTGACTCTTAACTACTGTTTGAGATGAATTATCAAGTTCAAGTAGATTTAAACAATTTAGGGCAATAAAAGAGGATCACACTTTTCCATAAATTTAGTATTGTTCTCATATTCTTCACTTTCCTAATCTTCCTCCGACGGTTCATTTGCAAATACGCATTATTACAAGATTGTTTTCAGTCTGTCTAATCCTAAAAAAGTAGTGTATGTAAGATATATGACTTTTAACTTAATTTTTAAAGTAATATTTAATCAATGTACTGCCCACGTGGTCGTGGTTTAAAACGTGTTTTAAACCACTGATTTTGGTTTAAAACCTCAGATCATAGAATCTGAGTTTAAAACGGTTTATTTACAACTCTAGTCACAATTATATTTTTAAAATCTTAACATTACACAGTTTTTTAATTGCATTGTTAATGTACGGTTAGCAACCGAACATTGGTATTTTGATTTTATTATTATTAATGAGTAAACTCAATAATTATTGCTATTTAAGTAATTTTGAGTGTGACGCGGAGTCACGTAGGCTAACGCGGACTAGTTGTCATCTAACGCGCAACACAAACGCTACTTTACTGTAATGCTAACTCATTTGTAAACTCTATTATATCTTCTTACCTATTTATTCCTGTCTTTGACATACATAACTCAAACTCTACTCGTACTATTAATATAGTTACGTATCTGAGCCGCAGAACCAAATGAAAAAAAACTTAGTCACCGTAACCAGATTTCAACATAGTGTATAGTGAATTTCCCACTAGTTTCTGAACGCACCCTCGCAGTTTGGCAGCCAGCCAGCGTTCATTAGCCGGCCGCACGCAACCCGTCCGTTGCGACTGCCGTTGAACTCAGTGTTATTGTTTACCGAGCTACGACCGTATAAGCTGTGCCGGCAAAAAACTTTACAAATACCCGAAAAAGCCGTGATGAATGCCTTTAAAGCCAGACTGAAAGAGAACGCTTTATACATCTCTCTCGCTCTGACTTGGGCAATGTCATAGAGTTGATTGTTCCGTGGCTGCGTAGGTTCCAGTTTCTGAACGTACTGTACGAATGTACGAGGTGTAATAAATTACGTTTAAATTATTTTAGAGGGCATATCCATGTCGAATGAAATGCTACTGCGTGAGCTACAATAGTTATTTCTCTTGGGGTCAATGAAACGGTTTTTTCGTTAAACTTGTAGTTTTCGTTATAGAGTCATTAAAATACCCTCAATGCTATTTACACATTAAGCTAGGTTGTTATAGAATTTCACAGTTATTTCAATTGTAATTTATTCTTAAATTCATTCACACTGTAGAGAATTTCTATCGAAAACGATATCAGCAAACAGTGGGCTAGAGTGTGGTGTGAATTTAACCAGATTGTCAGCATTTTGAATACATTATCTTACCACATATATCACATTTTTAAGTTTATTTTAATTATAAACCAGAGTGGTGGTTGATAGCCCAATATCTTCATGTAATCATGTTTATGTGGGAAGGCCTGAACAGTAGAGATTTGAATACCTATCATAATGATGATATTAATATTAATTATATTTTTTGTAATTTTTTAGTCTTCTTATTTGTGTAATGTAATTGCCTTAAAAATATTGTTTATCCAAATATTCAACGAACCCATACCTTTACAGGACGTTCATCGAGAAAGATCTCCTGGAGACAGCTACCCTGGTCACCTTGGAATCGGCTGGCATCCTCAACTGGTGGCGAAACGGCCGCATTCCGGGCGCGCCCCGCCTCCTTCCCCTGGCCACTTCGGGTGACGGGAACTGTCTCCCGCACGCCGCGTCATTAGCAGCGTATGGATTTCACGACAGACTGCTGGCACTAAGAACTAAGGTGCAGGCATTGCTGTCGGGCGAAGGTGGCGATGCTCTTACAAGTAAGTCATAGATTGCAGTAGTGGCTAGTGTTGATACCTTGGTAGCTTGGAAACGGCTGGCATCCTCAACTTTGCCTTGCTTCTTCGGGCGATGGGAACTGTCTGCTGCTAGCTGCGTCGTTGGCAGCGTATGGGTTCCATGACAGACAGTTGGCGCTGAGGACTAAGGCGCAGGCTGTCGAGGAAAAGTGGCGAGGCTCTTACCAGTAAGTCAAAGTTGGCAGTAGTATGTTGATACCTTGGTAACCTTGGAAACGGCTGGCATCCTGCACTTTCTCTGGTCACTTCGGGCGATAGGTTTCAGTATATTGCCTAGTATTTCTTTTCGTTATTTAATATTTTTTTCGTTATCCTTGAAAAACAATGGTATACGATCTAGATACATAAGATCATTAATATGATATTGTCTTGATATGCTTTTGATAGAAACAGTTTATGACTTAGTGAACATTTATTTGTCCAGACTTTAAGACGACAGAATACCGACCTACAGACGGAAATACAGACATCTGGACTTGATAAAGTCCGCATGTCTGTATTTTCCTAAATCTTATTTTTTTTTATTTTTTTTTTTATTTGGGAAACAAACAATACAAAATAGTAAATATAAAAAATGTTACACACAAGTTACACAGTAATCAGTAAAGTTTCCACTACTAGTTAACACATATAAAAAAAAAAATAATTAGGACTCTTAGACAGTTCATTATTCTAATTCATTAAGTAGAAGTTCACATACCTTAGATTTAAAATTCAAAACGTTACAATTAAATATATCTATTGATGTGAATTTTTTATTGTATACATCACAAGATCTAAATAAAAATGTATTACCTACATATTTAGTGCGGGTAGTTGGTAAAGAAAATAAATTATTAAGGCGAGAACTTATCCGAGGGCATCTTATACCGATACTTTCTAATAGGAATGGACTGTCAATGATGTTTCTCAAAACTTTAAAAAGAAAAACTTGGTCTTTTTCAATACGACGATTTACCAAAGGAGGAATGCTAATAGGTTGTTGTCTATCTCGAAGCGATCGATAGGATAGATGTTTCTGCATCTTTCTATTGATTCTTTCTATAGACTCTATATGTACCTTATAATCTGGATTCCATACTACAGATGCATACTCCAGGACACTTCGAACATAAGAGTTGTATAAGAGCACAAGAGTAGAACACTGCTTAAAATCTCTACCTATTCTCATTATGAATCCAAGCATCCGGAACGCCTTTGTAGTAATGTGGTCAAAATGAGCTATAAACGTTAACTTGCTGTCCAAAATAACCCCCAAGTCCCTCACCTCGGTAACCCTATTAATATTTTTATTGTATAACTTGTACTCGAATTTAATTACTTTAGATTTACGGGTAAAGGTGATAACATTACATTTTTTGGGGTTAAGGTTTAATAAATTAGTATCACAATACTCGGAAAGTGCGTTCAGGTCATTCTGTAGTAAAGTGCAGTCCAAGGACGTGCCAATAGTTTTAAAAATTTTCATATCATCAGCGTATATTAAAACATTTGAATTTTTACAGTGTTTTATCAAAATTAGCTTATTGGAAATGTACCTATAGACGCTAAAACTTACGCCAATTGAAACTCTCCATAGAAGTCTTTAAATCCCATAAATTCTGTGAAATAAACGTTATGTTCTCCACTAACTGTCCAGGATCTCTATAATTCTCATAAGTGTATATTGCTTTATTGAAATTACATTATCGGAGAAGCTTTTAAACGTTGTTACTCCCGCCAGGTGCCATAAAACGTCGTTGGCGTTGGTCGGAAAGCCTCAGCCTCCGTTCGGCGGGCCTCACCCCCTCCGAGGCTGAATGGGCCCGCGAATGGGCGGACACGGTACGCGCGGCGTCCGCCGAACCGCGCCCCGCCCCGCCCGCCGCCGCGCCTCCCGCACCGCACTACGCGGGCTTGGAACAACTGCATGTGCAAGCCCTAGCCTTGGTCATGCGGAGGCCCGTTATAGTGTTCGCTGATAGAGCTTTGAGGGTAAGTTGGTTGAATTATCTATACAGGTCGACTTTTTTATCACCATCCAAACCTTCTGAGATGACTCCCGTGATACAAACGAACAACTTTTACTATTGGACTAACTTTCTAACTCAAAAAAAAAAATCTGCTGTTCCATACAAAACTTCAATATTCATTGGATCAAAATGTATGGAACAGCTGATATTTTTTTTCGAGTTAGGGAGTTGGTCCCATTGAAAGAGTTGTTCGTTTGTATCACGGGAGTCATCTCGGAAGGTTTGGATGGTGATAAAAAAGTCGACCTGTATAATGAATGGTTGTACCTGTAGGCTCTTGGCACTCAAGTCTTTAAAACTGCCGCGCTAACGATAAGGAAAATAACTCGATTGTGGTCGATTGTAAGTTATATATTTATTCGGAATCAGGGAATCGAGATCTATAACTCTCTCTAAGTAAGTTTTCATGAATCCT